>CM046438.1:7021113-7336389 GCA_025506505.1 Flaveria sonorensis
ATTAGGATCCTTGCCCTCTTCTCATTGATTATCTCCTATAATAATACAAGGTAGTTCCACTATTATGGATACCACTAATTACGATAATTAATATAAATACAATGTAATATGTACTAAGATAGTCATCGGCTATTATACCCCCCCGCAGTCGAAGCGGGAGGTGACGGATGCTGAGACTGGAGCGAAAATCTTCAAATAGAACACGAGGGAGACCTTTGGTGAAGAGTCTGCAATCTGATAGCGTGAAGGCATGTGAAGAACTCGAACGTTGCCGCGCGTTGCACCTGCTCGCGAACAAAATGAATGTCGAGCTCGATATGTTTAGTGCGCTGATGCTGAACGGGGTTGCCCGAGAGGTAAATGGCACTAACATTATCACATAAACCAAAGTCGCACGAGCTAACGGGACTGAGAGTTCTAACAAAAGGTTGCGTAACCAACAAATTTCTGCAACGACGTTTGCTACACCACGGTATTCGGCCTCGGCACTGGAGCGAGAGACGGTACTTTGTCGTTTGGAGGACCAGGAGATCAGGTTATCCCCAAAGTAAATGCAATACCCACTGGTAGATCGTCTGGTATCGGGGCAACCTGCCATCGGCATCCGTATAAGAGACAAGAGACGGAGGGGCAGATGATGCCGAAAGTGTGAGCCCAAGTGTAGATGTTCCTTTAATGTACCGAATGATACGCTTAAAGACGTTCCAATGATCCACACGGTGCTGCATATGCATGCAAATCTGCTGTACGGCGTACGTTATATCCGGTGTGGTGAAGTCAATACTGTAGGGCGCCAGCAAGACTGCGGTACATAGTCGGGTCACTGAATAACTCGCTAGATGTGGTGCTTAGTTTGCCATTTGTATCAACTGGTGTAGCAACGGGATTGCACGCCTGCATACGTGCCCGGGCAATGATGTCATTAGCATAAGACTGCTGTGAGAGAAACATGGAGTTGCCGGTTCTAGCGACAGAAATGCCCAAGAAATAACTCAAAGGGCCGAGATCCTTCATTGCGAACTCTGCTGACAGACTGTGAAGAAGTCGCTGGCGAAGGGTTGTGGAAGAAGTCACGAGTAGAATGTCATCGACATAGAGAAGTAAGTAAGCCGTATCATGACCCTGGTGTAGAGTAAATAAAGAAGCATCACACCGACTGTTTAGAAAGCCCAATCTAAGAACGTATTCTGTGAAACGTTGGTACCAAGCCCGTGGTGCCTGTTTGAGACCGTATAGAGATTTCTTGAGGAGGCAAACGTGATCAGGGAACTGTTTGTTTCGAAATCCCATAGGTTGGTACATGTAGACTGTCTCATGAAGATCCCCGTGTAAGAATGCGTTAGTGACATCCAGCTGGTGAACTGCCCACTTTTTAGAAAGAGCAATGGAAAGGACCGTCCGTATAGTAGCCGGTTTTACAACCGGGCTAAAAGTTTCTCCACAATCGACCCCAACCTGTTGTGACCGACCATCACAGACTAAGCGTGCTTTGTACCGTTCCAGCGTGCCATCCGACCTTTATTTATGTTTAAACAACCACATGCTACGGACAATATTCATATTGGGTGAGCGAGGAACTAACTCCCAAGTACCATTTCTAATTAAAGCATTATACTCAGTAAGCATGGCATTATACCACGCCGGTACGATCAAGGCATCAATCGGGTTTTTGGGTACGGGATGTATGGATGGTGAGGAAGTGGTTGTGTTAAGGTTAAGGCTGTTTTGGTTTAAATATGCCGCTCATTGAGCGGGTGTGTATGGTACGGTGATGAGGCGGTGGGATGGTGTTCGGCTGAGGGGGATTGTTGGGTTGGGAGGGCTGAGGTTCGGGTGGTGGTGTATGGTGGTGGGCCGGTGGAGGTGAAGCTGGGTCAGTGGGCTGTCCATAAACAGTTGGGCCGGTTGGCGGATGTAATGGTACGGGCGGGGCAGTGTGATTGGGCGGTGAAGGGACAAGCTGGCTGGGCTGGCGGGAGTGGGCGGAGGTGGGTCGGTTATAATGGGCTTAGCGATGTGTGACATATGTGGTATGGGAACGGGTCGGATAAAAATCATATGATGGTGTGGGTCCGATGGTTTGTTTGTTTAAACGGTAACGTTGTTTCATCAAACGTAACATGTCGGGAGATGAAAATTTTTTAGTGGCAAGGTCGAGACAACGGTACCCTCTATGGGAGGTTGGGTAGCCAAGAAATACACATGGCGGGGAGCGGTATTCTAATTTGTGGATGGTGGTGGAAGGTGTTAGAGGGTAACATAGGCAACCGAACACCCGTAGGTGATCGTAGGTGGGAGTGGTGAGGTAGAGTAGTTCGGTTGGGGTGGTGTTGTGTGTGGTTTTTGTGGGTAAGATGTTTAGGATGTATGTTGCGGTTTCTAAGGCAAAGTGCCAAAAATGTAAGGGAGGGATGCATGGGCAAGAAGTGTACGGATCATGTTATTTATTGTTCTGATTTTACGTTCGGCTTTCCCGTTTTGGGATGAGGTATAGGGACAGGATAGGCGGTAGAGGATACCGTGGTGGTGAGAAATGTATTAAAGGCATTGTTTACATATTCACGACCGTTATCACATTGGAAGGTTTTGATGGTACGTTCAAATTGTGTTTTTATTTGTGAGGCAAAAGTGGTAAATGATGGAAAACATGGGATTTATTAGCAATCGGGTAGTCCACAAAAAATTAGAAAAGTCATCTAAAAATAGGACATAATATTTATGACCCGAAGAGCTAATAATGGGTGAGGTCCACACATCGCTATGCACAATGTCAAATGGTTGAGAAGTATGAGAAAGCGATGCAAAAAAAGGTAAACGACACTTTTTCCATAAACACAAGACTGGCATACATTATTCAAAGTATTGTCAAAATCAATAAAACTAGAAGTTTTTAAATTATTCAAAGAAGAACGTCCTGGGTGACCAAGACGGTGATGCCAGAGTTGTGCAGTGACAGCAGCAAAAGCAGTGGGCTGAGAAGATGGTGATCCAAGCACAAGAGGGTATAGGTCCCCACTGCTGTTACATCGCAGGAGGGGGGCCTTGGTCTTGTAGTCCTTCACAAGAAAACCAAATGGGTCAAATTCTACTGAAACAGAATTATCAATTGTAAATCTACGAACATAAATTAAATTTTAACTAATCTTGGTGAGTAAAAGGACATTTTTGAGAACAAATGGCGGAAGGGTTTTGGTAGGTATTTGGTGCCTTGACCGAGCACGGGAATAGTATCGCCGCTACCTACAATAATATTTTGAGAAATGCTAGAATTAGAAAAGGTATGAAAGTCACCTTGCTCGTGAGTCATGGTAGAAGTGGCGCCCGTGTCCATGTACTGAGTGGGGTCCGGTTGCTGCAACGACATAGTGTAAAGGGCCTGTTCTATGTCGGTGGGTGTGTACGCCGTGTGGGCCTGATGCGGCCTGGGTCCAAGAAGGCGGACTGTTGCGGTTGGTTTTGGTATTGGGCCGAGGGGTGTTTGGGTAAGGACATGGGGAGTGGGCCAAGTTGGTTGTAGGAATAAGAGGTGTTATTGGGCCACGGTTAGTAGCAGGCCATTGGGGAGGCGGGGTGGGCCAGAAATATTGGCTGCTGGAGTTGTGCCAAGGTGCAGCGGGCTGAGACCAATTGGGCTGCTGGAATCGTCCTCGACCGTAAGTGTTTCTGCCGCGTCCGCGTCCACGTCCACGGCCCCGTTGCGAGTGTAGGTGTAGTCAGGACGGTTGGGTGTGGTGTCTGGTGGGGTGTGTTGGTTGGGACGGTTTTGGGTGGTGGCTGAGAGTGCCGTGGAGGCTGTTTTGGAGGCCAACAGTGCTTGCTCGGCTTTTTGTTGTTCGACTTGGACGAGTTGGGAGCGAGCGGTGTAAAAATTAGGAAGAGGTTTGGTGTTTTGTAAAATGGTGCGGATGGCTTCATATTGTTCATTAAGGCCGGCCAAAAGTTGAAGAAGAAGGCGATCATCGTCGACCGGGGCGTCAACGTTGGCAAGTTGATCGGCTAGAGTTTTGAGTTCTTGACAATACGCGGAGACGTTCGGGAACCCGTCTAGGCGTGTGTTGGAGAATTTTTGCATAAGGTGGATGGCACGGGCGGCCTTATTATCTTGAAAGAGGTCCTCAATGGCACGCCAAGCTGCATGAGCGGTGGAAGTTTTGTTGATGATAGTGTGTAGAAGGTCATTAGAGATGGTTGTGTATAGCCATTGTAAGACAATGGCATCCAACCTGTTCCATTCTTCGGCTTTAGCGGATGATTGGGTTTCGGGTTTGGAGGAAAGGTGGTCATAGACAAGAAAGGCTTTGCAATGAATGGTGAAAAGAGTGGCCCAAGAGTTGTATTGTGCCGAGTTGATTTCAAGGAGGATGGGTATGTAATTCTTGATGTTTGAGACGGTTGTGGCAGGGTGGATTTTGGATTCAATGGTAATGGGTGTTTGAGAAGGGGTGTTTCGGGTGACATGGTGAATAATTGGAGAAGAAGGAGGTAGAAATCGGCGGCAGGAGGTTGGAGATTAGCGGCCGATTAGGAGGAAAGGTGAAGAAAGGAGATGAACCCGGTCATGATACCATGAAAGATTAGGATCCTTGCCCTCTTCTCATTGATTATCTCCTATAATAATACAAGGTAGTTCCACTAA
Organism: Flaveria sonorensis; assembly: GCA_025506505.1. NCBI lineage: Eukaryota > Viridiplantae > Streptophyta > Magnoliopsida > Asterales > Asteraceae > Flaveria > Flaveria sonorensis. Next base: position 7,025,750 of record CM046438.1, read on the forward strand.
TTATGGATACCACTAATTACGATAATTAATATTAAATACAATGTAATATGTACTAAAGATAGTCATCGGCTATTAATGAATATTATTTACGAGGCATCTTTTTATATAGACGGTTTATGCTTCAAGGACACATGTTAAGAAACATTTTAATGTATGTTAATAATCTAGAAGTTCTTTATACTACCAAAATTCGTTCAAATATATACCTTATGAGTTAGAATAGGATTTATGGTTTTTAGATAATAATTATCAGTCGTTTCGGTTGTAGCTGTTTCCGTTAATTCCATGTATAGAGAAGTGGTTATGTTAACTAGTCGGCTTTAGAAGTTTGTTGATACAATACAATTTCATCATGTTTTAAATAAAATATTAGTACTAATTTAAATTTGTTAATGATAATAAGCAACAACTAATATGCTATTATAAAAAAGTCGTAACAAAATTTTTTGAAATATAACAAATCATATGTAAATTTATAATAAAAATACAAGGTTGGTCTTCATACCGATTCGGTTCAATTAATTCGGTTATTTGTATACATATTGGTATACCATAATAAAAAAAAACCAATCATTATAAAGTTTTAAGTGAACCATCTTCGACTCGATTATTTCTGTTTATTTTCAATTATTTCAGTTATGTTCACGTCTCAATTTAATAAATGTGTTATGCGTATGAGGAAAAACTATTATTTTTGTTTAATTCAAGGGTAGATCTAAAAGAATAAAGATAAATAATATTAACTGAATAAAAATATATATTTACTATTAACATGTTATAATTAAAGATGAGCTTTACTTATTTGACAAAAAAAAAAGGATATTATAAAAGTATTGCTTATATTTTAGATTTTGATTATCCATTCAATCTTCTAAAATTACTTTTACGATATGTTCATGAGTTTACTTAACGAGAGAAAGAAATGAAACATTTTCTTTTCCCCTTCTTTCCTTTCTTTTCTTTTCTCTACATTTCTTCCGATTTGAAAAGATTGTTTTTAGCCCTTATTTTCCTTCCATTTCTTTTTTTTTCTCTTCATAAGTGAACTCGAGAACACAACTTTTTTATTTTCCTTTCATTTCCTTCTATTAAAAAAAACTCAGGAACACAACTTCTTATTTATTTCTTTCCGTTTCTTTTCTTTTCTCTCCTTAAATGAACTCGGGAACATAGCGTTAAAGCCTCTCGTCTTTGTTTACATATGTTATTTTATCAACACTACAATAAAACATTTTTTTTCAAAACCAATAATATATTAACAAGTAATATAGTTGCTGAATCATTTTAACCGGTATGCTATTTATTATATAAATTGACTATATGTCGATTTCAAAACAATATACAAAGTGTAATTTTCATGAGAAGCATACGAAGTCACAAAGATGCGACACGTGTTTTCTGGCGGAGTGGTAGTTTCGTTCGCGTCACAATTATGCATATAATGTACATAATTACGCAAGTTATATTCATAATTACGCAACTTATATGTATTACTACGTAAAATATATTTGATATTACGCAAAGTAAAATTACTCACGTTATAAAAAATAATTACGCAAGTTATATTTATAATTACGCAAGTTATATGATAATTACACAAGTTATGTTGATAGTTACGCAGTGAATAATCATGCAAGTTATACGCACAACACATAGACCTTTTTTTTTAAAATATTGTTTTTTTAAAAAAAATTATAGCAATACTATACTCATATTAAAGAGGATAAAATACTCGTTTTTATGGTGTATTTTTTTTTAAAAATAATGTCATACGAAAAAATTATTTGTGTTTAAAAAACGGGGAGAATTTAAAAAAAGTCAACAATTGTAAGCTATTTCCAATTCTACACCTCCAGGCACATTCACTTGCGTGATTATTCAATCTTAAATCTGAACCGTTCATCTATTTGATCATAGTCCTCGTTACTTTGTACCATTCGCACGAATTATATGCTTTGTACCGTAAACGTTCCCTTAATATGAATATGTGTGCACGTAAATGTGTATATACACTACATGCACATGTGTATGTGCATATTATTACACTCCATACACTTCATGCATATCATTACACTATTATAAAAGTTATCAAGAGATCAAATCAAAGGAGAGATCAATAAACTTTTTCCTTTAATTCTTATCATATTCATTCAAGTAATATGTATATATGTTTATGTTTTTTTTTTTTGGTTTTTAACATTAGTTTTACAATATAATACACACATATAGACAAATATTTATACTTGCAGAAGACGACTATGCACATGAACCCTGCGTTCTTAAGCCTTAATCTATTGTGTGTTTGTATGTGAAAGAGATAGAGCACAAGGAGCTCGTGATAGAAAGGTGAAAATAAGCCAACCACATTATGTATGACTCAAATCATAATAATATATACTCATACATGTCTCTCTTCACATGATTCACTTTGCTTTAGATGATGGTCATACAATATCCAACTCATCTTTAGACTAATAGACTCTATCTAGATGCCACCCCATCAACCCATCGCCTTAGGTTATCTTATTTTCTACCTCATAGATGTTGACCCAACCCAACCACTCGCTTTCAAATAAAAGTAAGCGAAAGCGTTGATGAGAGTAATCTCGTGATGTTACAAAGGTTGATCAGGAAAGTTGTCACTACAAAAAACTAGCATTCTAAGACTCCATTCGACACAAAGTAAATGCAAAATTGTTTTACCATTATTTAGACGAGTATCAACTATCAACAAATTAAAATCTAGATTACATGTGATGTGGATGAGATTTCGGAAATAAAATCTGCTATTGAAAAAACATATGGTTAGGATGGTATGGCCGTGGTTTGACTAACCTTGAATGATAATACGGTCGTGAGTACAAATAATTAGTTTTTTTATTACTGACAAACTCACACACTATACGCCTATAACTAAACATTTGTTCTCTAACTTGAACCTTAACTCGCTTGGTTGAATGCATCTTATATACACATTAATACCGCTAAATCAAGCATGTTTGGTTGACCACCACCATCATAGACTCCACGTCTCCACCCACGTACCTAGACCTTTCATTGTCATATGTTTTTAATCGAGCATTTGATTATTTATTATCACAATATTACTTTTCAAAGATATGGAAACCAAAAAAGTTATTAATACTAATAGAGGTGCATAAAAAGAGTTGAAAACCAGAACCATTTTGAAAACTAGTTTGGACCCGAACCGAACTGTATTGATGACAAGTTACACTTCATTGAGTTATAACAAAATATGAAAATACAAATACAAAAAATAAGAAATGTTACAATCTCTCCTAGTTAAGGATATTTCGTCTCGAAATTCAACTAGTAGAGACTATTGGAAGAGATGAGGGTACTTGAGCTTCATTTGGTCCTCGCGTTCCCAGGTTAACTCGGGACCATTTTTAAAATTCCAACAAACTTTCACAATGGGTATAGGGCTTCGCTTGAGCTTCTTAATCTCACGGTCCATGATCTTTTCGGTTTGTAACCCTCTTGGTTAAAACCAAGTTGAACCAGATAAAACCACAAAACCGATCATTCTCCCTAAAAAACAATTTCAAACCGAGCCGTTTTAAGACAAATCCTAATGTTGACCAGGTTTGACCAAACCGGTTTCGGCTAGAAACCAACTTGGGCCCTTCTAAATATACATATTACACACTAACAAAAAACCTCTTGAAACCCAAGATGAATGCCATGACATGGCCCAAAGAAAAAGATCACAAACTGAACCAACTTATTAAAGCCCATGATGAAAAGGGGTCAACAAGCCATTGTCGCGCGCTAGCTAGTAGCAACAACGGATAAGAGTCTCCGACTTCATCACCATCACTATCACCATCACTCTCTTCTTCTGCAATCGAAATGCTTGCAAGCAGCAGCTTTCATGGCGGACCTTCTTCTAACTTCAGTGACTTCACACATCCAACAACCACTACACACCACAAACCCTACTTTCGCGTTACGAAACCCCGATCTATTCCTTCTGTTGTGTTTTTCTTTCGTCGAGAAGAATGACGTCGAATCGGTTCGTAATTAGGGCTCTGAATCGTGAGTCTGATGGTTCTGTGTCGTCGGAGAAAGAGGCGAGGCCGTTTTTTCCTCAGTTACATACGGTTAAGATTCCCGTCGGAGATAGACACGTAAGTCGGTCATTTCGATTGTGGTTTTGATATTGTTTTGAAGTGCCTAGGGTTTTGAATTCTATTGGAAACGAAATTGTGTTAGTTTACTGTTAAATTAGATGAACTAGAAATAATGCTAGTTTTTACAATAGATTTTTACATAAAGCTAACCAAGTAAAGTTGTTGAACAAAAAATCAAAGTAGTAAACAGATTAATAGGCTAAAAACATATAATACTATTATAATACAATGAGTAAAGTTGAAACATTAGAAAATTAAAGATTTATTTTCAAAATTTAGGTGGTTATACGCAACTTCCATTACTAAATGAGTATAAGTATATTACCAAAAAGTATGAGAATTTAGGATTTCAGACCTTAAAATTAAAAGGGGCAGGCGTTCATTGCTACTCATGTTTTGTTTCCTTTTTTTTTTTATAACTTTACTAGCTTGTTACCCTTGTAGGTGGTCTGATTTGGTTTCATTTTATACTTTGTTGAGTATTAACATATCCAAACAATAAGGTTATGGTGATAAAAGGGGATGTAAAGCTTACAAGTACCTCTCATTCTTATTGCTCTGATATGTGTTTTTTCTACAGATAACAGTTGAGACTGGTCAAATAGGAAGACAAGCTAGTGGATCTGTTGTTGTAAGAGATGGAGAAACTGTAAGTTTTTGGGAAACAGTTAATTTTATGGTTGCTTCTTACCATGTCCTGTTGTGCGATTGCAGAAACAATGCCTAAAATAGGTCAAGCACTCATGCACATTTTAGAAATGCACATTTTAGAAATGCAAGTTTGTGATATGCAGCTTATCATAATAATACCTCTAAGAATAGATTATTTTTCAATATGCAGATTGTCTACACATCTGTTTGTATGTCTGATGTTCCAAGTGAGCCTTCTGACTTTTTCCCTATGTCTGTACATTATCAAGAGCGTTTTTCAGCAGCTGGTAGAACTAGGCAAGTATCATGCTTGTTTGCTTCTTTACATGACGATTTACTAGCAAGTTCATAAAAGTATTGTTGATATCTATAATACCCTGTAGACAAAAATTTTGATTTCATTTATTTTTTTCAGTGGAGGATTTTTTAAGCGGGAGGGAAAGACGAAGGATCATGAGGTATTAGTTTGTTGGCTATATATTTATGATAAAGAATTTCTTATGCGCTACATTTCATAACTACTTCCTTCTTGTAAACTAAGTCAAAAAACAGGTGGTGGATAACTTTTTTTCTTTTGTGTATCAGCCTTTCTTGGATTTTGATCTTAAAACTTTTCTTTGTAAATGATAGGCATCATGGTTTTTATCATGAAATTACCTTTGTTACAGTATCACTCTCATACCTCAACAAATATCATATTTCTGATTGGTATCTATTGATGTTTTATAGGTACTTATTTGTAGACTAATTGATAGGCCATTGCGGCCAACCATGCTCAAGGGCTTCTACCATGAAACTCAAATACTATCTTGGGTATATACTTACTTCTTAGTTGTTAGACATTTTTCTTGTTGCAGTTATAATTTCTATTTTCATTTATATGACTTTGAGGAGCCGTATACCATATCTAAGTTATGTAAGGTAAATGTCTAAAGTTTTTTTGTATAGTTATACCACTCTGGGCACTCTTATTTAAGGCATATGCTAAATTGGTTGGTTGACTTTTCTAGTTTTGTATAATGATATCATAAAACTTCTTGCCTTCTCCTCTAAAAATCTGGACAACCAGATCTGCAATTTAATAGGTGGAACACACATATTTAGAATAATCAAACATACTTTGGAAAACTGAAAATAATTTGCACTTCTTCCCTTACATAATTAATTTGAAAAAAGATAAATTAAAAATGAAAAAATGGTGATGATAAATAAATATTTTAAGTTCAGGATTTCATGTTTGTTGGATATAGAATCAGTAATGGAACTCATTCATTTGCAGGTTTTGAGTTATGATGGCTTGCACTCCCCAGATTCTCTGGCTGTTACAGCGGCAGGAATTGCCGTGTAAGATTTAATAACAAATTCAGCATTTTCTCTCTTAAGATGGTATCATAGATTGTTTCGATTTCAGCTACGTAATTAGTAATTACAGTTATTGCGACATTGTGCATTAAACAGAGCTCTCTCAGAAGTGCCAAATACAAACACTGTAGCAGGAGTTAGAATCGGTTTAATTGATGATAAGTTTGTTGTGAATCCAACAACCATGGAGATGGAAAAATCAAAACTGGATTTATTGTTAGCAGGTTCAGATACCGGGATATTAATGATAGAGGTTGTAGCCACTCTTCTTTTATTGTCAGTACACTATGTATACATCATTATCACATGTCTGGTGGTGGTTTTGTATACTAAATAAATTGTTCTTATCATATAAATTTCGTCCAATTTCAGATTTTTTACGGCAATATTCTGTTTGGTACTTACTCATTCTGACACAAGTATTTTGTATTTATGCCCTTATTTATTTTAGGGTTACTGTGACTTTCTTCCTGAAGAGAAGTTGCTTCAAGCGATAGAAGTTGGCCAGGTTATTATTTGATTTTGTTGGAACCTGGAATTTGCTTTTCATATTATTGTACCTCTATGATTATTCTAAATAACTATTAGCTTTTATTTTTATAGTCTAACAACCAGGGTTAGATAAGCCAAGAATTGAGATTAATTATAGATCAGGAATTACATAGGGTTTGAGATGGCCTTCTATTTCTGAATGTTTACTTGTATTTGGCCATTAATCAATGGAATGAAATATGTTTTTTTTTACGCTTATAAATTGGGCCATAGTGTTCATGCCGTGTTAGAAGTTTATTTTATTTTTATCTTTTATGCATCAGGATGCTGTAAGAGCCATATGCAAAGAGGTGGACAATTTGGTAAAAAAATGTGGGAAACCCAAAATGCTTGATTCAATTAAGTTACCTCCACCTGAACTGTATAAGCATGTGGAAGTATGTGTCTCTTTTCATCTTTATAAATACATTAATGTTGCTTTATATTGATTTATCACACTATGAGGCTGTGAAATTCATTTTTCTGCATCATGTTTTATTTAAGTTCACAAGATAATACATTGCAGGAGATTGCTGGTGATGAGTTAGGTGAGGTTCTACAAATAAAAAACAAAGTACCAAGAAGAAAAGCCCTCTCATTATTGGAGGATAAGGTTCTAAGCATACTTACTGAGGAGGGTTATGTCAGCAAAAGTGAAACTAGTGTGGGTGCTGAAATAACTCCAGATATGTTGGAGGATGAAGATGAGGAGGAAGAATTTGTTGTTGATGGTGAATTTGATGAAGGCGATGTTCACATCAAGCCAGTTTTGAAAAAACCAGTTCCCACGGTATCATTATTCCCCTCTTCATTAAATATATATATTTCATATAGCCAAAATCAGAAAGAAATCTTACAAGTAAATATTGAGATGGGTGTTTTGGGCTGGGTTGGGTTGACTTGCAAGCACTTTCTTTAGTTTTTTGGTTTTTTAAATAACTGAATGTATTAGTTATAATTACAATTTAAGCATATTAGTCAAGAGAGCACAAGACGCACACCTAGGTGGTATAACGAGGCCAGGCCACTCGTCTGAGATAGATGCAAGGAGAGGTTCTTTTCTTGGCATGGCGGAGGGGTGTGTTTCTGGCAAGGGAGATCCAATTTTTTTTAGGTTTTAACCGTTTGATTGGTGATGATGTATAACGAATGTTGCTGATTTTGTGAAATGTTATTAGTTATGAACTCTTGGTATTAATTTGATGATTCTAATTGTCAGTTCTGTTAGGTTTCTATTATATTTATGGAATGGCATTTTTAATAATGTTATATGTATATTAATTGTGTGTGTGTGTATAAATATAATTTCTCCTGTCACTGCACTCTTTTCTGGTCTCAAGTGCGTGTTTTTTTGCGCTTTGTCTCCAGGCAACGACGAGCGCTTTGTGCCTTGCGACTTTGGCTATAATGACAAAAGTAATATTATGACAATAATAATCTTGATCATTAGATAGAACACTTTAGGACTCGAGCTTGACGTTGGGTGACTTCCAGCAGGTTTGACATGTTTGACCCCTTTGAAGTGTTCCCCTCTTGTATTTTTAATTAGATCCATTTAACCTCTTTGAGTTGAACACAACCCAAGTTGATCCACTCACAAGTAAATGGGTGGATTGGCACCTCTACTTGAAAGGATATACCAACATCTGAGGTTGCTAAATGGTTCAATATGATAGTCTTGTTTGGATTGTTACAACTGTTAGTTAAACAACAAAGGGTTATATCTACATTATTGAAAGTTCAGAAACAATCAATTTAGTTGTTGAATGCCACTTGATTCATCTCTCTCTTTTTTTTTTTAATTTATGATTTAGTTGTGTTGCAGACTTTCCCTCTTCTTGCTAGTTTGTCACCTTCATGATATTCTTGAATTTTCCTGTTTCCCATGTAGTTTTACTCAGACGTAGATGTGAAACTGATGTTCAAAAGTGTTAGTTCCAAATACCTGCGAAAACGGATTGTGAAGGTATGCATATGATCATTTGCTATTAAGAAATTGACTGAAACATAGATAGACTAATTATTATTTTCTTAATTTGATCCCTTCTATATTCAATGCTTTTGATCTTAATTAAAGTGTTTATTGTTGAATTGTTATTGTTTTCATATCTGGAATCTTCTTAAAGGGAGGGAAAAGAAGTGATGACAGAACTTCAGAGGAGATACGCGTTATTGACGCAGAATGTGGGTTACTTCCTAGAGCACATGGAAGTGCTCTTTTCACACGTGGGGAAACACAGGTTTGTATTTAAAAATTTAGAAGTAGATATTGACCATATCATAGAATACTTTAGGTTATTTGCAGATCTTTTGAGTAAATGATGTTTTAGTTTATCTCCTTGTTTTAATTTGTCTTGTGTTACAGTCGTTGGCGGTGGTTACCCTTGGTGATAAGCAGATGGCACAAAGAATAGACAACCTTGTGGGTGTAGAAGATGTAAAAAGGTTCTATCTTCAGGTGTGACTAAGATTTTAGCTCTTTGCTGAACCTTGTTTACAGGTCTAATAGTAAATTAGCTGCTAAATTTTCACCTATGATTTTTAAGTGTGTTTTTATTACCTATCCTTAGTTAAGAACTTGAATAAATGTCTATAAGATTAAAGAAGGATTTGTTACCGTTGGGAGGGGAGTACTGGGTCAAGCCCATTTATGAAACTGTTAACTGTTGTTATTTCTAATCACTTTGCTAATAAGAAATCTGGGCACTGTTTGGCTGTCATTTCCCAGATTTACCTAACTACCTTTTGTTGTTTATACAGTATTCATTCCCACCATCATCTGTTGGGGAAGCTGGACGAATTGGAGCACCAAGTAGAAGAGAAATTGGCCATGGTACACTTGCAGAAAGAGCCCTAGAACCAATTTTGCCTTCTGAAGATGATTTTCCGTATACTATACGAGTTGAGAGCACCATAACAGAAAGTAATGGATCTTCAAGGTGTGATTTTCTACATGTATTACACCATTATAATTTATAGGAAATGCTAGTGGTGGCTATTTCGACCCGGGTGCTTGTGAATGGGCCGATATGGTTGTTTTTTGTCTCAAATGGGCCAAATTAGAACTTTTAGCTTATAGTGTAACGAGTCAAATGGGTTGAAGGTTGACCAAAGTTTATTTTTACTGCATACAGAATGACTGAATTCTTTGGGCCAGCCTATTGGATAATTGATTGACCTAAGTAATAACCCACTTATATGGGCCCCCACCTATTGGATCACTTATGAGATTCATGGATCAAACTCTTTTATTTGTGGGATCACATATATGGATGGAATCAGATCAAGATCTGGGCCTGACCCATTGACAGACCTAACCCATCCCTTTCGAACCTGTTTTGACTAACCCACCAGGCCCACCCATCTTGCCACCTATAGGAGATGCATGTCTATAAGTAAACCACAGAGACACTTGTCTGGGTATTTATAAAGTGTTTCCTTCTGCATTTGACAGTTATTTTTAAGACATTCTTTGACATTATACTTCCATTTTTTTGTATGATAATGTGATAGCATGGCATCAGTTTGTGGTGGATGCCTTGCATTACAAGACGCTGGGGTACCATTAAAGAGCTCCATTGCAGGCATAGCAATGGGTTTGGTTCTAGACACAGAGGAATTTGGGGGAGATGGGACACCGCTTATTTTATCTGACATCACCGGCTCCGAGGATGCTTCTGGAGATATGGACTTTAAGGTATATATGAATTAATTTTTTAAAGCCACTTGGGTCTTAAACAATGGTCTTTTGACTTCTTTTTGCATACATCATGTTTTGGAACAATGGACTTTAATGATGCAGGTTGCTGGGAATGATGATGGAGTAACAGCATTTCAAATGGATATAAAGGTTATTTATTCTTTCTGTGTTTCTTGATTGTCAAGTAATTTGGTGAATATTGGTGATTTTATATCTGAACAACATACCTTTCTACATTATAGGTAGGTGGAATTACTTTGTCAACAATGAAGCAGGCTTTGCTGCAAGCAAAGGAGGGCCGGAAGCATATTCTTGGTAAATTTCAAAAACATAACATCGACATATATTTATATACATATGCTATTTCGACACATCTTTTACTTGGTTTGCATGAGACACTTTATTTTTTTCAGCTGAGATGTTGAAGTGCTCACCTCCCCCCTCAAAGAAGCTTTCTAAGCATGCTCCACTTATTCTTGTTATGAAGGTTAGATGTCATCTCTCAGCCCCCCCTTTGTTGTCTGACATGACATGGAGTACCCATATTGCTCACAGTTATTTATTTATTTGTTTTAACTGCTGTAGGTTAAACCTGAGAAAGTTAACGTTATTATTGGTTCTGGGGGTAAAAAGGTCAAGAGTATTATTGAAGAGACTGGTGTGGAGTCTATTGAAACTCAAGATAATGGAACAGTAAGCTAAGCATGCTAGTTTTTTATGCTCTCTTGTTCTTGCAGTCTTACATGTATCATTGACTTTTGCAGGTCAAAATAACTTCAAGAGATTTGGCAAGCTTAGAAAAGACCAAAAATATTATTAGTAACTTGACAATGGTTCCTGTTGTTGGTGATATATATAGGTATCTTTCTTTAATGCTTCTTTCTGATTTTTTGTTACAAAAAGTTATTGTTTAGAATGGCGTTTTTTAAATCTTCATTCACATTGGACTTTGTGCGGTTCTGTTATCAGGAACTGTAAAATCACATCTGTTGTTCCTTATGGTGTTTTTGTAGAGATAGTACCCGGCCGAGAGGTATAACTTCTATCTCATGTGTCAATCATGATATTATGTTATCAGCATTTTGGCATGCTATGCTCTAAATGGATATTGTGAACTTATTTTTGTCCCTATGAAAGCTTAGAAATTTCTAAAATTATGACGAATTTTAACTCCGTTTCAGGGACTTTGTCATGTTAGTGAATTAAGTCCAGAATATCTGTCAAAACCAGACGATGTAAGGGTTGTCACCTTCGTTATTACCTAGTATTCTTCCAATCAAATCTTGTCATTCTTTTTTACTTTTTTAAGGTTTTCAAGGTTGGAGACATTGTTGATGTCAAGCTCATTGAGGTTTGAATTTCTTTCCTTTTATATATTTGAAGAGCGTAAAATAACCTTGGGAGATGACTTGTGTGCCTGACGTTTAATATTCAAAACTTAGATGATATATATTTCTATAAAGATTTTTTTTATTAATTAAACGAGTACTTGTTTTAGCTTTTGGATTACAGTATTCAGAATTATCTCCATGTAATTACAGATCAATGAAAAAGGACAACTTCGTTTAAGCCGAAAAGCATTGCTTCCAGATCAGGGTAGTGATAAACCTAACGAAAATCAGGGGACCCCACAAAAGTCTACAGGCAAAGGTAAACCTAGGCAAAGTTCAAACACACCAAAGGGTGATGTGGATAAAATCCTCGATGGTACGTTTACCAAGAGATATGTTGGGTCCCGCAAAAATGAGCCGAAAACTAGTAGCAACAAGTCTGATACTGACGTGTCCAGTGACAGTGGAAGCGCATTGGTTAATGGAGAAGCTTAAGTTGGATAAAAGGAAATGGTGGTAAAAAAGTAACTTGATCTGTTTTGACATGACTTGCTCTGGAAGATAGAAGTATGAATCCCACTTTTCAAATAAACTTAAGAAAATGTAAACTACACTAAAGCGACTTAATTATCTAATTAATCGTCGGTTTTTTTTTGGCAGAAGTTCGATTCGTCTCAATCATCACCTGGAAACAGAAACCGAGGCTGCCGAACTAACTTGAAGTATGTTCATGACCAGATGTGGTCAACAAGATCATTCACAATTGCTGTGTAGTCAGGGGACACGGACAATTCTAGTTACAATCACCCGATTAAAACGATGATGAATCTGCATCAACTGTTATGCGGGTCCTACAAATGACATTGAATTTGTACTAATTATGATACTTGTATATAGATTAGAATCAATCATATACAAGACCACTTTTAACAGCTCCACCTTTAACATGAGAGAATATTAGAATAAGCAGGCTGTTTTTCGTGTAAAACCATTTTTAAAATGTTGTTACAGAGCTAACAGCATTTTAAACAATTTGTTCACATCTATATTATTTTATGCGGTTGAGGTCATGTTTATTTCATGAAAAATAGATTGATTCTAGTTACCTTGTGATTTGAACAAACAAACTTTGTACTGTCAACTTACATGTACAAATAACATATCTACGTGTATGTATGCGGGTATGTGTTCGTGAGTTTTTACATATATATTATGTGTTAGATATTTTACAATACAAGCCAAACATAATATTTCTAAAGTGAACATGATTTTAAAATTAATTTCCTTAGAAAAACAATTTGTTTGCTACGTGAAATGTTAAACATGCTCAAGCATGTGTATGTCCGTTAAGTCTTAACTAGTTTTTTTACCCACCGCATGTTGTGGCGGGTTCGTACGCGGTGTAAGTTTTACAAACTAATATTTCGTCAATAACCAAATCGTTTTTTTTATTACGTCCAAACACAGACTGAACCGAACCTATACCGACACGTATGCAAAAGTATGAACATTAGAAGTTATTCTTTTAGGTAAATTGTACTGGAGCAAACCATAAGGTTTAGAAACTTGAGGAGTTTAAAATGACATTTTATAGAGTTTTTTTTAAATGTTGGTGAAAGGTTAAAGATTGAAAATAAGGCATATATAAAGTAAGCACATGACTACACGTATAGACATAAGACTTCAACCAGGCGCACTAGGCTTAGTATTATTCTTAAATTTAGGAACATATAATATTTAACAGCAATTGTACTTGAAGAAAAGCAAAAAAAAAAAAGAAAAAAGAAAAAAACATGAGGTCCAATAAGAGTACGACACGTGACAATGACGATGGACCACCCACCTACATTGCAAAATGAGTAATAGTATAATATCGTCATTTTAAATGATTAATCATATTATAACCCATTATAAATATTTTTTATTTAACATGTTTTATGGACTTCAACCATATCCATAAAAGTTAAATCTCTTCGTTGACTTAAAATACATGCCTCTTAAAATATTAAAAATGTCAGTAATTCATGTTGATGGGTGCATGTTTATTTTTTTAATCGTATAAACGTTGCACTCCACCCAAAATGCGTTCTTCAAGTCTCGTCTGTTAACTAATAAAGTCCGTCTTAACCAAATCTATTGTATGTTAGTAGAATTTTTTAAACCAAATAAAAAAATTAACATGCATGACATGGGCTGATTTGGGACAGCCATTGATAGGGCTCTTTAAGATGGAGGTTAAAAAACAAACCGTGATACTTAACCAGATCTAAATTTTAAACCGGTTCTGCTTTGATCCCATGCGTTTAAAACCATCTTAGGTATATTAATCCAGAAACCGGTCTGGATGAACCACTGTTATGCAATGCGAATTTTGAAACCCCGATCCAACCCGGTAAACCGGTTTTAACCGATATGATTTATAACCGAACCGGTTTCGACCAAACCACTTATGCACCCTGTTGTACTTCGTTCCCATCCTTTCCCGCCAGTTCTTCACCATCACAATTCACAATTTCACACACACACACAACACACACCTTTTCCCTAATCTTGAAAGATGCTTTGGGTCGACAAATACAGACCAAAAACCCTAGACAAAGTTCTCGTGCACGAAGATGTCGCTCAAAACCTCAAGAAATTGGTACTCTCTACCACCTTACTTTCTGAAAGCTAGGGTTTTTTTGTTTACAAAGTTTTTATTTCGATCATGTGTGTATGTATTAGGCCACCGAGCAAGATTGCCCGCATTTGTTGTTCTATGGGCCACCGGGTTCCGGCAAGAAAACCCTAATTATGGCCCTTCTTAGGCAGATGTTTGGTGCTAGTGCTGAGAAGGTTGTTCTAAATTTGTATTTTTTTAGTTAATTTCTGGTAATAGTTTGATGATGGATATGTGTTTTCGTTTTTTTTCTGAATTTGATTGATTTACAGGTGAAAGTGGAGAACAAAAGCTGGAAAGTTGATGTAAGTGCATCTTTCTTTGTTATATCTTATGGTTATGGTGGCGGAACCAGAGCTTCTTATCAAAAGATTTTCTTTTCTACCGACTACAATTAAAGAGTCTTTTCTTAAAAAACCTAAAATTGTATTTATAAAAGCCCACAAATTTAATGAGCGAGGGTCAACAGACCATCTTGACCCCTTGAAGTTCTGCCCCTGGACCTATACTTGGTCATGCAAGTAATTCTTAAACCAGCATATGACAAGATTGAAACATGTATAGGAAGTATCTCTAATCTCTAACACTATATATACCTTATATTCTTTCTTTGACATAAAAATTATTAGTTCTGAATTCTGCTAAGTAGTATGTTTAACCTTACTTTTTGAATAGTCATCACTCCATCCGGAAGCATTTATGACAATTTCTTAGTTCATATGTTGTGACTTATAAATTTGGTTCATTTGTAGGCTGGAAGTAGAACTATAGATTTGGAACTCACAACTCTGTCAAGCACCCACCATGTGGAGCTGAACCCCAGTGATGCTGGGTTTCAAGATCGGTACATTGTGCAAGAAATCATCAAAGAGATGGCAAAAAACAGACCAATTGACACCAAAGGAAAGAAGGGTTTCAAAGGTTGGCTTAAAAAGATTCCTAATCTGTACTTTAACTGATATATGCTAGATAAGAGCGTATAATCTGTTTGTAGTGCTTATTATCATCTTTTTTGTTTTGTGTGTGTTGTATCAGTATTGGTGCTCAATGAGGTTGATAAACTTTCAAGAGAAGCACAGCATTCTTTGAGAAGAACAATGGAGAAATACAGCGCTTCGTGCCGTTTGATCCTATGTTGTGACAGCTCATCAAAGGTTACGGAAGCAGTGCGGTCTCGTTGTCTTAATATCAGAATTAATGCACCAAAAGAAGATGAGGTCAGTTATCAGTATTCTTTTAAATGAAAAATAGGTATTTATAATTGGTTTAATGTACAAGAAATGCTCACAACAACTGTCTGGTTTTATTTAGCAAATTGCACATAATATGCACTTTATGTAGCATGCCTGAACTTATATTTCAGATCATGAAGGTCCTGGAATTTATCGGCAAGAAGGAAGGATTACAACTTCCTCCAGGATTTGCTGCTCGAATAGCAGAAAAATCTGGTCGGAGTTTAAGGAGGGCGATATTGTCATTTGAAACTTGCCGTGTCCAACAGTTAAGATCAGTGTTGAATTATCACATGTTTTTTATGTTGTGTTTGAAAGCAATGTTAACATGAGATTTTCTCACATAGGTACCCTTTCACCAACAATCAAGTAATTCCCCCAATGGACTGGGAAGAATACGTATCGGAGATTGCATCTGACATTATGAAAGAACAGAGCCCTAAAAGGTTACTTTTATAACTTATTTCATTTTTTTTTAAATTTTGCATGTGGTCATTATATGTCTCTACCAATTGTCCATTTACTTATTGCTGTGAACTTATATGTATACAGGTTGTTCCAAGTTCGAGGGAAGTTGTATGAGTTACTTGTCAATTGTATCCCTCCTGAAATTATATTAAAGGTTTCTAATCTTCCATAATAAATTACTCTTCTTTAATCTTTTGAACAAGTTGTGATTGAAGCTGAAATTTTTTGTTGATTCAGAGGCTGCTTTATGAATTGCTGAAGAAACTAGATTTTGAATTGAAGCATGAAGTCTGTCATTGGGCCGCATATTATGTAAGCTCATGCTAAATGTCGATTGAATAATTTCCTAAAACTACAATTGAACAGTTGTCTTGAAACTATATGTAGAAGTCAATATTGTTATGGGACAAATTTGGTATATACGTTTTCTAATGTCGATTTCTTCTGTTCTTTTTCCTCAGGAACATAGGATGCGTCTTGGACAAAAAGCCATTTTTCACATTGAAGGTACCTCTATGCACACTCTTTAAAATTGCATAGTATTTTACAGCCGTTGCTATTAAAATGTTGGCAATAGGTCCAATTGTGCATCAATTAAGCTTCAATCTTTCATCTTCCTCAATGACATCATTGGCAAGTGCTGTTTAGTATTGAAATTTCTTAGAGAATACACTAGTTTATGTTTAATAGCATGTGACGTAATTTTAAGCACACAATACTAAGAACAAGAAATACTCACAACAATTGACTTGTTTACATAGTACAATATAATTGCTTCAGCTTTCTCAAATATCTAAAATAAATTTATTAAGAACCATCAAGTCTTTACTCTGATGACGAGGGCTAAATATGTAACTTCAATATATGAACATACTCGAAGATGGAAGTGTTAAGCAGTTTTCATCAAGAAAAAGGGAATTTAGTCCTTGAAAATATTTCATGATTTTTTCCTTTTTATTTGTACTGTGGTCACATAAGCAAGGCTGTTGATATTTCTTTTTCTGACTTGTTATTTGCAGCATTTGTAGCCAAGTTCATGAGCATTTACAAAGGCTTCCTGATTGCAACATTTGGTTGAAGCCAACAAACCTGTATGAACTTGATAGCAACATTCGTTTGAAGCCAACCAACATGCTGTATGACCTTGATAGCAACATTCGGTTGAGACCAAGCATACGTGTTGTTTTGTTTTAACAATGTTGGCTTCTGAATTTTGAGTTTCAGTTGTCTTAGTTAAGAACTCTTCCCCTTTGTTTCCAGTATTGTTTTCTACTTGAGCCATGTTGGAGACTTTGTAATGGGATTAGGAGCCCTTGTAACAACTTATTTGCTAATATTATTTCAACTCATTGCAACTTTTAATTTTGATTTCAACGGTATCAAGTATGCTGCATCTACGTAGTATGTTACTATTATTGATAATTTCACTACAATGAAAACAACACAGAAATATAAAAAAGTTATTAGAAAGCAAGATGATATATTTCATTCTTTGAATTCCACAACCCTCAATAATTCAAATAATACAGGGGAAATATTGAAAAGCAAAATGATACATTTCAATATGTAATTCCTGATTAGGAATTCCAACAAACCCTTAAGAATTCAATACATACACATATATGCATATATTTACATAAAATGAACATGTTCCTTTGTCATTAACCACAGCTTAAACAAGGCGCCTGACGTGAGTGCATCACAAACAAGTTAAATCTTGTTTCTTGTCCCATTTCATGGTCTATTCAGAGGGCAATGATTCTGCACTGCTTTGATATATTTCATCCACATGTGATGCAGGCACATAAACTGCATGTTGCAACGAGCTGTGGGTCCGGCCATAGAGCACATATACAAATACTCCAATCACCAGCCATACTGATACTCGCATCCAAGTATCCGCCCTACGGTTTTCATACAAAATTTTACTTTTCAATAATAATCTTATTTTTAATAAATGGTTTAGGAAATTTAAGAAATAATCATTTCCTTTTTACTTCTTTGACCTATTAGAAAAAAAACATAATCCCATAATCCATTTATTAGTAAATGGGTTGGATGTCACCTCTAATTTCATATCATACTGTTTTCTTTTAATGATCATTACTTGTTAGGCCCTACAATGCCTTCCAAAATATGCTTTATAATACCAAGAGAACACAGCAGATCATGTCCAGTTAAGTATATGACTTCCAAAAGTCAAACGCTGACTTGATAGGATGATAAACAGTAGATAATAATACTCACCCAAGATTTAGCAGCAGATACATGTTGATGAGAATAGAAAGGATAGGGAGGAGAGGAACCCGGGCATATGAAACCTGAAAAGAACAAATAGTATGTTTTAGAATCTATTCTTCTATGGTAAATAGAAAACTATGAATATCTAGATACAAAACCCGAGTAACATTTTAAATCCAACAAAAAGACATTCGATAATGGATGTATTACCGCCTGTGTGCCCAAAGTTATGCCTGGCATCATCCTGGTCTATAGAAGTGAGCACAGCTAGACTGAACAATAACAGAAGTCCACCAATTCCGCATAGCGTCAACCGGAAATAACTATTCATAGAACAAACAAAAACAATGGAGTCAATAAACCTCACAAAGTCTTCATCATAAAGGTGGCAAGATGGGCAGATTGGCTAACAGGTCGAAATGGGCTAGCCTAGGTAGTGTTGATCTGCAAGCACTCTTTTGTCCATTTTTTTGAACTTTTTGTATAGTTGGTGTGTTAACATACCATAATTACAAAATTAATATCCTTTCAATTAAATTACAATTTGATGTTGTATGCATTAAAAATAGTCTTTTGTGAGGCTTTTAAACCTCCGTCATTTGACTCATTCCCTTCTTGCTATATCTAATATTTGACCCAATTTTGAGTGAAACACAATTCAAGTGAAGTAGTGAACACGTTCATAAGTTATTAGGTCGAAATAGCTACCTTTGCTTGATCATCACAATTCCTAAGTGGACCTCATGCAGAAATTTTGAACTAGAGTAAAAAGTCTTCACTTTTAGGATTTTTTATCCGGATTTCAAATACTTTGTGTCAGGGTTAGCATTATTCGATTAAGATTGCTTAACATACAAAGAGGAAATGAACCAACCTAGGAATACCAAGATTTGAGGCTGAATATGTAAGAATCAATGCTCCAACACAAGTAAGCATTATTGTCCACCCTGCAATTTTTCTTCTCTTTTTTTCACTGAATATGGCTACAAATTCACAGAAACTCCATTAAGCCTTAGAATTTCGTGATGGAAGATAATGTATATGAACGCTAAGGAGCCAGATTATAAACCTTGAGCTGCTACTTTAGCAATTAAAGGATATTTAGCTGAAATCTCTCCTTTCGCGGTAAAAGTTCATTTTTCTCCCCAGAAACACCAGTTTGACCCTTGCTGACCTCAACATCGGTTTCCTGAGTACTAACGATACTGCTATAGCGCAAGGAAACCGAATCTATGGCCGCCTGAAGTGAGGATGGGAGTGGGACCTCATCTGGTGGGACATATCGAAGTATCAGAACCGAGATTGCCACCATTGTGAATGCAAGAAGTGTACCTACACTAACCTTGAAACACAAAGAAGCAACTATTAGACACCCTTAGAGAAAGATATAAGAGGTGGAAAGACGGGCGGGTCTAAAGGAAAGATGCCACATACCATCCCTGCCAACTGCTCGACATCCATGGAAAATGCCAGGGTGGCGGCAATCAAACCAGTCAGAATTGTGCTCTTGACTGGAACTTGGGTGTGTGAATTTACTTCTGAAAAGAATGATGGGAGCAAACCGTCTCTAGCCATAGCCATCAAGATGCGTGGCTTTAAGACAAAATCACAGTAAGTACAAAAGCCAAATTGGGAAAAAAAGATTACATAATAGCACATACTATGAGTTGAGTGACATCTTATATAAAATAACCATGTCTAGACTCGATTCATTTAACTTGTATTTCATAATCAAGAAAGTGTGTTCACCTGAGGCAAAAGTGAACCCATCAATGTCGAGCAGAGAGCAGTTACAGCACCTATAGTTATAATATACCTGCGAAATAATAAAAGAACATTAATCTTTATGAAAAAGAAACAAAATGTTTGTAGAACTATAAATAAGACATGGGGAATATATTAAATGAACTTATTTACTTACACGGCCCATTGAATACCATGGCTAGCAAATGCGGAAGAAATAGGGGTGTCAGGATCCATTGCATAATAAGGTACTAAACCAACAATGACCGCAGAGACCAACATATATAACATGCAACAAATAGATAATGCTGCCCCAATTCCTAAAGGCAGATCCCTTTGAGGGTTTTTCACCTGTAAAATTCATGAATTTGAGTTCCATAAGGTTCAATTCATTCGTCTTTAATTAAAAGTATTTCAGATATCTGACAAAAAGTCGAATAATTAGTTAAACTACCTCTTCAGCTGTACTGGCAACCGAATCAAACCCAATGTATGAAAAAAAGACTGTAGAAGCACCTGCAAGCATTCCATCTACTCCGTATGGGAAGTATCTATCAAACAACATAAAATAAATAAATAAATAAATAGTTAAATAAACAAATAAGAAAATAAATTTGGTTGATAGTAATTGTATGAAAGTGATGCTAATTACCCAGTAGAAAGCTTATAGCCAACCCATCCGCTCTTGAATCCTAAATATCCACCGGCTATAATCACAAAAATCATGGCACATATGTTTGCAGTTGTCACAACGGATTGCACAAAAGTGCTCTGCCACATAAAACAAACAATTTAATAAAACTACTGAAAGGAAAAAGAAAAAATACATACAACACTATGATGACTACCTCCTTGATTCCCACACATAATAGCCCGGTAACAACAAACACCAAAATGGCTGCACACGGGTCGACCACAATACCAAAAACAGTATGTCGGGCCAGAAAAGCTGGAAGACTATCTGGGCCTCCGAAAAGCAACGCCTAAAGGAAGAACAAAATATATGGTTTTAGAAACAGAAATCATGTTAGAAATTAGCATGCTTGCATATAATGTATAATGTAAATTGCACGCACCAGATTAGGAGAAATCCCACGAGCGACTGCAGATCCACCAATTGTATATTCCAAAATCAAAGCCCAGCCGATTATCCAAGCAAGACTGAAAATTTAAAAGTTAATTATCAGATACTTAAACTAATTACTATAACAAGTTAAGAAGTATAACAATAAAGAACATACCCTTCTCCAACACAGATGTAAGAATAATGATACGCACTTCCAGCCGAAGGGCAGCGACTTGCCAACTCAGCATAACAAAAGGCGGAAAGCGCAGCTGCTATACCAGCAATCAGGAAAGAAAAGGCCAGAGCAGGACCAGAATGCTCTCGCGCTACTGTGCCCACAAGAATGTAGACCCCAGCTCCAATTGTTGAGCCCACGCCTTGTAAATTTCATGATTCCAACAATTAAGTGAACTTTAAAATCAAACACTAAAATTTTAGTTTTGAAATAAGGTTCTTATTCTCAACCATACATTCTTTCTCAAGTGTTCATGTGTTTGCAGTTAGTCTTTTTTACACAGATCCATATCTTTTTATAAGTAGATATTAAAAATAAGTTCAGTAGTTTGTTCAAATGACAGTGATATGATCATTTACAATCAGAATCAGATCGACTGCTACAATCTCACTTTCAGAAAGAAACCAACAACAATTCTATCTTAAAACTAAAACTCACAATGAAAAACCACCAAATCAACCAACAAAAACCATACAAACCCTTCTAAACAACAAATCAAGAACAACTAAAAACTACAAACATGAAAAAAGAAGCAAAATTTAATCTTTTCCTTTGTTATACCTATGGCAATAAGATGAAGAATCGACAACTCCTTAGCCAATTGATGATGCCCTGCATCTGACGACTTCGAATGAATCGAATCAACCCTCTTCCTCCTCACCAAACTTCTAAACCCCAATTCGAATTTGCTCCACCATTCGCCCCCTGATTCGACTCATGAACAAAACCCATCAAACAAACGAAATCACCCTAAATTATCCACAGAATCTGGGTTTTGTTGTGGGAAATCAACAAGAAGAATTGGCCACAGAATCTTGAAAAACTGCCAGCAGATGATAATCAAGAACAAAGATATGGGTGTTGAAGAAAGATTCGTAAAGATTCAATCCTTCCCCCGATGAGGGATGGATTGGCTGGCGGATTCAAAGGATCCCGAGACGCAATTGAACAGAGCCTTGGGTTGAATAATATTATTATTATTATTATTGTGGGTGTCGGATGATTTAATGCTCTGCTTTCGATGCACTCTGTTCTTATTTGCGTATAAGGGCTTGTGGGGATGGTCAGGAATTTTCTTTTGTTTTCTTTATCATCACATGTACATTACTATATATGTGTGTATATATATATATAATAATAATAATAATAATAATAATAATAATAATAATAATAATAATAATAATAATAATAATAATATGGAGAATATGTGTGTATTGCACACTTGCACACACACACGCTCACATTCATTCATTCTGATCTTTGAATATTGCCTCTTCATCAATTTATTGTTCTTGTTTTTTTATTCGATGTTTGAATAAGTGAATTGATACTTTATTGTCCATCTTGCATACAATTATTGTGGTTTGGACTTTTCATTTTACTACCCTCATAGTTTTGGATTGGGAACTAAGTTGGGTGTTTTTAAAGATTATAGCATCTGTAATGTATCATCTTTCAAACGTTTGTAGGCGGGTTAGTTAGTTGTCAAGTCTGATTCTTACTCATCCTATGAAACGTCGATTTTTGGATTTGTCTCCCTTAGGTACTTGTGACTCGCTAACCAATTAGGGTTTATGTTCGATCTATCCATTAAAAGAGTGTTGTGTCTTTGTTACAGAGGAATTACATCTCCTAAGTCTTGAACTCATCCATATTTGTCACTCCCTTTCGAAGAGCTAGATAACCTTGTAATTGTCATGTTTTTACCTTTGGACGACGTCGCCCACGCTTTCGCTATTAGCAATTTTCTTTCCAATTGGATGAGGCGATTCTTCAACATCATTAGGAGTAATTTCATACTCATAAACCAACATAGGACCATCATTGTTGGGGTTGAAAGTCGTAGTGTGAGCATCCGTAGCATGCGGATGATAGTCACTCAATTTTGATGTCTTCGTCCTCTTTGGTTAGATTCCAATTGGCTCATGCCATATCGGCTTCATTTTGACCATCCATAATACATATTCATGGTTGAATGTTCTTTTGTTACACCTATACCCTCTTTATGCCATTGTCATTACTTGTTCATTAGGATAACCACTTTTTTAGTACTCTAATGTGGTTAAATGAGTTAGAGAAATTAGTTAAATACATAATAGGTAATTGTAACAAAAAAATTCATTAAATAATATTTGTTTAGTTCAATAAATTCAAAAAAATTATAAAAAGTATCACCACCATAAAATGATATTAAACTTATGTTGGTCTTACGGTTTAAAGAAAGTACAAAACACTTTAATAAAAAAAAAAAACTTACTTTTTACAAGTTTTATCGTTAGAACGTAAGGATCACATAGAACTAGTTACATATGCCTCTTATTTATTACTTAACGTGCCATCATCGATATTATTGACTTTGATTAAAAAAACACATATACACCCACTTAAATACGCTTATATATGGCTTTTGAACCTGCATACACCCATATAAGAGTTACATAAGGGCTTGTATACATAGTATATAACTTTTAAACATCTTAAATAATAGTGGTGCATTACTCTGAAACATAAAAGGATACGTTTAGCATAACCCGTAACAAATACAACAATAACAAAAAGTTTAAGGTACATAAACGTAAATTTTGATAGCTTTGGTCCCACGCAATAAAATTAATAATTGGGGGGATCTTGGTTACGCTTTCTCCCCACCCTTGTGGGGCCATCAATCCAATTAAAAAAATAAGTGGTTCTTACAAAATCCAACAGGTAAGCAAGTGTATATAATATATTTTATTTTATATTATTTTATTGGTTAACTAGTTTATTTAAGTGTTACAGACAAATGAAAAAATAATAAATATTAATGGTCATTAAATAATAACGAGCAAAGATGTGTTGTGAAATTTGCTACCAGAGGTGCAGCATGGACAATGGCGTTGTATGGAGTATCTGTGAATTTCGTGAAGTGAATCGTTACGGTGACACGAACGTGGTTAATTACATAAAAAAGTGAGAAATGGCGTTTGCAAAGGTCGTAACCAACGTCAAAACATTGTCACGAACCCGGTTACCAGTGGCGGATCTAGAAGATAAGTTCAGGGGTAACGTAAATTTTTTTTTACCGTACATCCAATGACGGAACCAGGAATATTTCCTACGGAATTATTTCCTACGGGTCACTACTTTTTAATAATTAGCTTTTAACGAAACAACATAGAAAATTTTGGGTTGTTCGATTGAGTCGAGTCGGATCGGGTCGGAATAGACGTAATTAAATTGCATTGTAAAAAAAATTACATTTTGTAGTGTTCCGTACGCGTCTCATCTTTTGATGATTTCTTTTCACAGCAAAACGATTCATGTTCTTTAAATTTCAAGTTTAAACAATAACTAGAATAACTAAATTAAACATAAAATATCCGTGATAAACAAATAATCATATAAGAGCAATTATAGTAGATTCATACACTTTTTACGTCATATATTTTTATTTTATTATCATTTACTTTTAAAATTGAGTTTTAATAAATTTTATAGAAGTTTGAATATGAGTCATACTCTCATCATTCTAATAACATTCCTAAGGTTTCGATACAAATTGTCAAGGTTTTTAAACAAGAAACAACAGAAAAATCAATTATTTTATTTTCTTTCTTCTCTTTCCTTTTTTGTATAAAAGAATAAATAAAATGTG
This sequence comes from Flaveria sonorensis, assembly GCA_025506505.1. NCBI lineage: Eukaryota > Viridiplantae > Streptophyta > Magnoliopsida > Asterales > Asteraceae > Flaveria > Flaveria sonorensis. Next base: position 7,050,757 of record CM046438.1, read on the forward strand.
TATGATCATTGAAAAAAAAGATATTGTTTTGTTATGTTATATACTAGTATTAAACTCACTCGCGTTGCAACGGAAGGCATAAAACCATGCCAAGTAATATAAATGACACACCACCGCCAATAACCACCAACACTGAATAAACAAATAAAACGAAAAAAAATCGAATGAAAAGTAGACGTAAAAACATTGAACCATACACTTACGTAAGCAAAAAAGAAAACAATAAGTAAATTGAGATAGGATCAGCGCGTTATGACGTGACCGTTAAACTGGGAAAAATAAGTGAAAAAACGTTAAACCACACACGCACGTTGCGGCGTGTTAACTCGTAAAATTTAGACTGAAACGCATAACGGAAAATTTGTAAAATTGAAAAGTATAGAGGACTGAAGTTGAAAGTAAAAAAATATTGAGACTAAATTATAAAAGATGTAAAAGTATTTGATTAAAATAAAAAAAGTTAAAGATTAAAAAGAAAGTGGGTACATCCCATAAAAGACATAATACAACTTACAATGCATATAAATAATTAGTATATATATAATTTTATTTTTGGGCTTATTATTGTATTAGGTTGGGTAATGGGCATTTTGGGTTTTTATGTCATTTGATAATGAGTAATGGGTAATGGTTATTTATGTTTTTATAGAATGTATTGTTTTTTATAAATTATTAAACTTTTATTTATAAAATTTAAAAATTTTTATGAAATGTAAAGTTTAAATTTTTTTAGGGGTAACGTAATTTCTTTTTAGGGGTAACGTAAAACCGAAACTTTTTTTTTGCATAAAACCGTAAAAAATTTTTACACTACGCGTAACAAATTGAGGGATAGCGAAGGCTATCTCTCAACTATATATATATCCGCCGCTGCCGGTTACAACAGTTATATTAACGTAATTAAATACATAAAGAGAATATGTATGAATTTGAAAATGTTTGGTCACGAAAGCTGAAACATATGATTAAAAAACACCTCGAAAGTAATGAAATTTGGAGTTCACGTATTTGACATTTTTACTCGCAAGTTGCTGCATAATTATTAAAATAAAGCAATTTGAAGTAAAAGAATATAAGAAACATGTTGGGCGCAAGGTTGAAACTTGACCCAGTATATTATAGAAACACGCTAATATCAACAAAGACCACTTGATCTAGAGACTCTTAGTGGTCACTGTTTAAAAGAAAATATGTAACCAATACAAAATCCCGTAAGAAATAGAAAAAAAAGAAGATAAAACTCACGGAAGAATCAGAAGATGACATGTGACGTGCAGGTGAGAAACCCCCACCTGTACTTTTAAATGCGAGGATATACAATTTGTAAACTTCAAAATGTATTTTGTTACTACTAATTAGTAACTAGGATTTTGACCTGCACTGCGCCGAGGGGGTGTCACTTTGTAATGTTAAGATTTAACATTAGACGCACGTAAATGTAATATCATAACAAAGATCAGACATTACTATAGCAGATATCAGTGTTTAGTTGTTTAAAAACACGAGTCTAAAATAACTGAAAGAGCATCTATAAAAACACAAAAGTTTATGTGAAATCACTCTCGAATCGCTAAATATCCATCTTATACGATTTTTATAAAAATGACAAGATAATAATGTGAAATCATTCTCAAATCGTTAATCTTATGATCAAGAATCATTAAAGATTATTCTCCATATCATGTAGCAAGTCATATCACGTTAGATGTCTCTATTTTAACAATATGATAATAAATAATTGCACGAATCTTGATTTCTTGAAACAATGGGTTTGATCAAATAATGGTCAACCTTGCCTCCAAAGTCAAAGTCATTAGCCAACCTTGATCAACAAGCAGCGGCCACCAATTTTGATGAACTTTGATACAAGGGACATCGGTTTTCTTGTCGATGTATACAAACAACTAATCAAAAGAGTTGCTTGTGAAAAAAGTTTAAGTTAATAAACATGATTTTAAATGTTTTTAATATGTAGTCTTGCTTCATCTACACGTAACCTAGTTGGAAAACTTTAGCTCATTTCTATTTTGTTACACGTACCTATAGAATCTGATTCAATTCCATCATATCATATGACACGAAGAAGTTTGATTCTATCAGCATTTATTTTTATGAACGGCTAATTCACATACCATTAATCTTACTTTCAAATGTATGTTTTTGTTCACCATAAGACTTAAACCCCTCAATCTTAAAAAGAACTCTGCTTTTTGCATTGAGAATTTCTATCTTGTTGTGGATCTTAAATGCTGAGTATGCGTCCATACTGGTCGATGGCACACAACAATTTGGGCTTGTCAAGTCCGGCTTTCTATTATAATATTTATAAGCCAAGTGGTTTTTAAATTCAATCCGATCAATGGACCAGTAAGCCGAGCAATTTGGTGATGAAGCAATATATATACTATATATGATGATCACTAAAGATGTTACTTACTTGTATTGCTTTCTTTTGAAGAAAGATTTGTACATTGAATTAACACACACAATCAAAATAGAATAACAAATTAAAAAAAAAAAAAAAAAAAACCTCTAGTAGTAGAAAGGCATTATTGGTAATTCTTTATGGTTAAATTAATTCTTGATGACTTATGATAACTTTCCAAAGCATGTGATCACAGTTTAAGTTCTTTTAGGTGAATCACGTAAATTATATTGATCATTTTAACCAAATGGCTTATATCCTAATGCTATTAAGGTGATGGTGTTGGTTTTTTTAAATGATGAAAATTCAAATCTCATTGTGAGCATTTAATGTATAATTTAATGGTTTAGTATGTGCGTGAGTTCATCGATCAAAAGAAATCAAGATTATGTTAAGTGTCCATTAACAAAAATACGTCTAAAAATTACATAGCACTGATCCTGTTTTCTTGTAATTTGACATCTTAGATCATCAATTTCTCGTAATTTAACGCCTTAAACCGTTGTCTATAAAGTAATTGAAGCAAATGGTAAAGAAATTATATGCTGATCCTAAGTTGAAAAGATCCAGTTTCACCTCTTAACTAATTGAGTTTTGAATTGGTAGCCTTTAGTTTTAGTTAATTTTGACTGCTTCCAAAGTCAAAGCCAGCCATAAACAGCTCCATCCAGTTTTGAACTTCTGAATTCTGATCAACTACAATATGTATGCATCCAACCGACTAATTTGCGTCAGAAAAGTCTAAGTTTGACTTTCTAGTGTCCTGACAACATATGAGATGAAAAGTATTAAATTTGACCCCAAAAGGTCAAACTGAGAACGCTCAAGGCAAAACGATAATCAAAGAGGTATATCCCCATTTTCCACAATATTTTTTGCATTATACCCACTCCATAACAGAGTCAATTAACAAGGCCTACAGGCCAAGAAAACATGACTAGAACTATACAATTTTTTTTCAAAATAAATCCAATTTCACTAATGGTAAAAGGGTAAAGATCATAAATTTTGCTAGTAATCAGGGTGACAAAAAAACCAATGAACTCGGTGATATTAACTATTTAGAGTCACCGTTTATGTGCTTCACTTGCATATAAACCGGTTAAAAAACCCTAGCCCGTTTCCATTTTGCTGTACATACTCATTTGAACTTGATTCACTTCCATCTAGATCATCTGTACTATCTTCTTTAAGAAGTTTGATTTTAGCAGCATTCTTAATGACCCAATCAGTGAATTCAGGAGAAGATGCCAGCTCAGCAACTGATTGTCTCGTTGATTCTTCTGTGAATTCCTCCCATTCTTCCTTGGAGAACTTCTTTCGGTTGGGAGTCTTGTGAAATGTCGAGTACACATCACAATCCGACACAGTTTTGGTCAATGGTGTCACCTTGCCTTCAGAAGGACAACACAAAGAAAAGAAATGAAAAGAAGTATAATTAGAGGTGGCAAAATGTGGGGGTCAAGTAACGGGTCAACATGTGCCATGTAGGATCATGCTTTTTTGTATACGTTGAACAGTCAGGTTTGTTTAATATTTTGACTGTTCTGAAAAAAGTCTATAAATAATAACGTGTTGGTTACAAATATATTACATATATATACTGTATACACACATATTACAATAATAATCTAAACTAAAAAATGTATGAATAATAATCTTTTAGGAGTTTGTATGAACTAAGAGATCAAACATTCGAGCAACTTTCAACATGTTCCATCAACTGACCTATTCCCCATCCGTAATTTTTTTAATTCTACTCATAATCTATCCATTTGTAACTTCTTAAGTAAATGAGTAGAAATTGCCACTGTTAAGTAATATGCAAATGAATTCGGAAAGTAAAGATTTGTACCTTTGCCCATGGAGTTTGACCATCTGAAAGAATTTACCAGGCCATTCATAGGACTAGTCTTTTTTGAGCAGCTAAGAAATTCAATATGTCCATGCTTTGGGGTTGTTTGTTTAGTCCTAGCCCAGAGATTCGAGTTCCCAGAATACGATCGAGCCCTGCATGAAACCAAAGTACATAAATTAATAACATAATTTAAAAATTCTGGATTGTATGCTGCCCCCATATAAACAGGACCCGCAACATAAAATCATACTTTTGAGTTTTGAAACCCAAATCAGATCGTCGTGATACAATTTCCATTACTTGAATTAATGTAACTTACTCATAGCAGCGCCACTTCACCTTAGCGATCACATTATATAGTGCCACACAAGACCCCACTGTCACCATTGCCAAAAGGCTGTCCTTGGAACTCTGAAAAAGAGATAAAAATAAATAAAATATTTTTCCCAAAAAAAATGCGCCTGATGTTAGCAATAAATAAACAGAGCTACAAAAACAAACTGAACAAATTTATATAAAAAAACTAGAAACTGTTATGGTTGTGATTCCAATGAAAAGTTAAGTGAACATAAATAGGCCAGCTTCCGCATCAGATATAGGATATCCGTAAGTCATAAACATAATGATCTTTGAAAATATGTGAAATCAGTTAATGAAGAAAATAACCCACCTGGAAAATGCATGTGATTGCAACAATAAACATGGACCATTTGACAAATTGAGCTACACCAACATGAACTTCGCCATCTTTTGAAATTAAAAATTTTCGAAGCAGCCAATATCCAAGAGCAGCTCCTAGGAGGAAGATTCCAAGCCCAACAAAATAATAAACCTTGCAATATTAAAGGTAATAAACATAAAGGCAGTTTCTCATGAAAATTATGGGCCATAGAAATAACACTAATTATTAAAATTAAACCAATAATGTGAAAAGTAATGAAAGGACTTACTAGATTCCGGATTTCTGGACTTATCCCAAACTTTAGGATGACAGAATTTAGGAATGCTGAAAGTTGATGCACTACAAAAGATCCTGCTCCAATCTGAAAGAATTAGACAAGAGTAAAATATGTGTGTTATAAATACACCAAAACATACTTATCAAACTTTATAAACGGGTACTAATGATGGGAAAATATGCACAAATTCTAAAAATGATGTAAAAGACTCCAATACTTGGTGAAAATTTCCCCCCAATTTCAAGCATAATGGTGAACTAAGTTATTTTGAGTAATCCAATGGCCAGAGGTGTATTAAACCTGAATATGGCATTATAAATAACCAATTGAATGTCTGCAAATGGTAACTCCAATGCAATCTTTTGACATACTATCAATTTTTATAAGCAAAATCAAATGTGTATGGTAAAGAATCGATATAGTTGGAATAACATCAGTTTATTGAATTTATAATATGAAAGATTAGATTTTCGAATGCACAAGTGAGACAAAGGGCAAGGGGAAAAAACACTCACTAGTGAGCACGTTATAGCGAGATAAAAGGTGTTTCTCCTGCCAGTTGGTAGCAATATTCTTGCCTGTTCAACAATAAAACATAATATAAGTACAAGATAATTCCTGAAAACCAGAGAGCTGCAGATGTCAGAATAAAAATGACATGCAAAATGAAGGAAAAAACACCTTATTATAAGAGGGCATAAACTGAACAACTATGATGCATTCAAGTAATCAGTCTTTTAACCAAATAAAGAAGGGGCAAACAGAAACTACCAGTAATAGAATGTAGAGGTGGCGACATGGGGGTGGGCAATTGTTCAAGAAGAGTCCAGCTCAAAAATGGACAACCTTTATGTGCAGACCAAAGGGTTGGGTTGAGCTGGGCTGCCAACACTTTTTTGCCCTTTTTTTATTTTGTAAATAATTAATGTCATAAAGTATGATTACAATACTATATTATTAAGAAACCAACATAATTTCTCTTAAGTAAAATGGCTTAGGACATTGTAAACCTTTGAATACGTATTTAGCTACTTTTCACCATAATTCCAGTTCTAATTTTAACCAAAAAATTTTACTTTACGATTAGCCCTTTTGACCCGTGATAACTCGGGTAAAACCCCACTTAACCTGTTTCCATATAAATGGGTTGATATTTTCACCTCTAGATTATACATTTAAGGTAGTGTATGGACTTGTTTGGGCATAAATTATGTTGGATCATATTATAATGGTGTGTATGAATGCAAAAGCTCATGCTTAGAGAAAGAGAAACGTGTACCTGATAAAGAATTATGAGAACAACGGTTACTATTCCAATAACCATAGAACTGGCATAATAAAATGGAACCCATTTACTGACAACGGGTGCCACAAAAAGTAAAAAAATGCCTACAGCAAGCAATATGTAACGCCATCTTTGTTGCACTGCATATCACACAATCACCAAATTAAACGTCAAAACTAAAAAGAAACATATTGAGCAAATAGATTATAACAAATGAAGTTGAACACCTGACCTTCTTCAAGAGTGACAGTTACAGAACCAGTAACCATGCTGCCAAATTTCACATCAACAAACTTCTGCTCATAAGGTGACATGGTGGACATCCATAGCCCATTCTGAAGAGATCTCCAATCATCCTTTTCACACTGGCATAATCCCAGTGAAGAATTCCTGCAAGCATTCCATGCGTATATGAAAACTCAGAGTTTATAGCATGAGAAAATCAAAGAAAACAAACAGAACAAACTAGTAGCATGAATGAACCTGAGACAGCGAGACCCCTTACCTATGAAAGCAAACTTGAATCTTGTTGTGCCATTTCTTAGGGATCAACACAGAAGGAGCCAATGTGACATTATACACACTTGCATAATGCTGGAGCTTCAACCGCGATACACCAGATACAGGAACACGTTCACACGATACATCATCTTTGAAAACTTCATAAGGAACAGTAATTGGCGTAGGAGTAACTTCTACAACAGGATCCCCACATCAATGCCTGCAATCTCAACATTGACAATAGTCAACATCTCATATATACTTCAAATCAAATTACCAAATTTACCTCTCCTCTCTGAATTATCAACAAAACCTTCAAATCATATCAACTACTCAACGCAAACTTCGACAATTCACTCACTACGAATAACGAATGCATTGCATGCAAAAACTAAGCCTAAAAAAGAATATATTAACTACACGAAACCCTAAATTAAACATAATACGATACAAATGAATTCTCACATCAAACTTTATCAATCACCAGCTTCAATCCAAATACATTTCAATTTGTTGCTAATTAATATTAGCGATTCAACGTAATCAACGACAACATCAAATGTATACTCAACATAACTTTCAATTTCTCAAATAATCAAACATCCAAATAACGAAATCATCAATGGAACAGTGCGTACGTAGTGGGGGAAGAGTGTGATCATAGCAAAGTGACATCCAAAGGAAAGCGTAAACAATGCATAAGAGGATAAAAGTGAAAGAAGGAGTAAGAATATTAGAGGTGTTAGCCATTGTTCTAACGGAGACGAAGGTTTTGGAAGACTCCGGCACCAACATTTATTGGGGCTCCGCCGCGTGCGACGGCGCGTAGCGTATCGGCTAGGCGGTGATCGGCAAAGGGTACATGTGGGGTTTAAGAAAAGAAATAGAGCAATTATACGTAGAGGTTACACTTCAATTATAAATCAATTATACGCGTCGTAGAGAGGGATAGCGTATAACCCTTCGACAAGCCGTGAATTTTTTCTCTTATTCAGTGTCAATTTTGCTATACGCGTCGTATAGGTCATAAAAAAAATGCATCCATCATTTTTTTTAAAACTCAAAACATCAATCTTACTCTTTTAAAAACTCAAAAGATCAATCTTTATTTTATAGCTCTCTGATAACCCCTCTGAATTTGTCTTGTTTTCAGTGTATTCGATCATATACGTCACGTATAAGGCTATACGATACATACGAGGGTATGTCGATTTATAAGGGTGGTGTCGTGATATTAAGATCCTTAAGAAAACCTAAAAATAAGTGTAAGCTTGATATATTTTTTCTTTTGTTATCCTTTTCGGTCTTTTTGGCTTCAAATTGAACTAGAAATTGAGCATGCGTGATGGGGAATGTCTGTAAATTATGTGTTGTGATGATGATGTTAAAGTGATTAGGTATATAAAAGAAACATATGAAGTTTTTGCGATTCGGTTTCTAGTTATCGAAACATAGATAAATATATAAATAAGCAGAGTTTAAAACGAATATTATATAAAAGTACGAGCATGGACAAAGGATACAAGGGGCCGGGGGGCCCGTCCCCCCTCTTTTTTTCGTCAGTACTATTAATTATCGGTCCGATAGTGTAAATTTTTTGCTTTGTAGTGTAAATTTTTTTATATATGTCGAGTTCGCCCCCTTTAAAAAAATTAGTTTCGCCTCCCGCTCCTTTATAGGAATACTTAAGTTATGCCACTGAGTACCGGGAGATCAAGTTGTAACTTTGAAAAGTTAAAAGAGTTTATATTAAAAGCTTTGCAAAAGTCAAGTTGTCGGGCATGTTGTATACGGCAAACTTTAGTTTTCATTTAGATTAGTAACCTCCCGTGATACAGTAGTCGATCCCACTGTATTTGCAACATATTTAGTGGTGTACAGTGCATGCATACGTATGGTTTGTGTCATGTCAGTCATTTCAACTTTTAAACATGCGTTTAGTTTATGGATTTCTAGTTAAACGGCCATATAGGTTTTATAAATGAGCACTTAAGTTTCGGCTTTCCATGTAAACGAAAGTTCAACACTTTAATTTTTCTTTTAAACAGACTTAAAGTAATGTTGAACATTACTCTTGAAATCCTATTTATAAAGCCCGTTTTACAGAGTTGGAGTTTCTATAGCATGTCGGTGATATTTGTATGGAACCACATCCTTAAAATTATCAAGCGCGCTTTTAGGGTATGTACATTTCTATAAGAAAAGAAAGATTTTTCGCTTGACGAAGGTATAAAGCATACATATTTTAGATCCAATCAAACAGGTTCAAACACGCTTCAATTAAGCCTATGAAAGCTAGTTCAACACTCTTTTCTACTCTGCTCAATAGTGAGAAGTTTAACCAGTATTAGTGGATGACTAAAAACCTCTCCACTATATCTAACCATTCATTCTCCATGTAGACTATGTCCTATGAACTATCAATAAACAAGCCTTGTGGTTGTAATATCCTAGTCTTATTTCCTCACGATTCACCGCAAGGATTCTCTAGACATTATGCACTTGCTTATACAAATATGTTTATAATCATGAGGTACCCAACGAACTTGAGCGTTGAAATGCACTTGAGATTTCAGCCTGTGGACCCAGCAGTCGGGCTGGAATGGCAAGATAACCAATCCATATTTACAACAGTAAATCCACACCAGAAGTTTTATTTTGTTTTACATTGGCTACAACATCACCGTGTTGTTAAAACCAGTCCAACCAATTGATAGAATGATCGGTACCACCGGTACGAGAACTGATCTCAGTTTTAAAGCATTATCTAAAACACACAAACGATGCCTTGTCATCCACGTCAGCAACCGATTTCTAGGTTGTTACCTTGCAATTTGCAAGTTTCCCTTGAAAGGACGAGGGAAGCTCCAAAGACCATAAGTAATTAACAACATCGATATTAACCCACAGAAACCTAACTAACAACCATCAAGTAATCGTGCTTCCGTCATAAATTTCTACATTAGATTTTACGTAAGAAAAAATATAGCCGAAATACAACAAAAAGGCTATTTTCAGTTGTATAAGAAAGAGATCACCGAACCCACCTCAAGAAAACAATTACTATGATTAATGTAAGAATCATGCCTGCATATTTAATCCACTGATCAACACGATTCCGCCTTTCAATAATCCTTAATACAGAATTTGATAGCCCGAGCGTGTTGAGTACATCCAGTGCTTTCCGTTGAGCACCCTGCACAAGTTTTCAATTAATTACAGATAGAATGACACGAAAAACAAACTAAAAATCTATAACTATGCTAAAACCATTTGAATATTTGTGGCATTTGATTACTTATCTGCTATGTTTACATAATACTAAGTTATAATGATTTTGTCATGAAAATCTCCCATCTAAAACAAGTGCAAACTGCAATAATACTGATTTCCCTCATGAACATCTAGATTAGAATTAGCAGGCCAATAAATTATAACCAAAAATAGAAGGTAAAAGAAGGTGATGCAAGACATTCTATAATGAAGTCTCAGACAGTGACTAGACCAGAAATGTTTAACTGGGTGATTGCTAGAAATCTTTTTTTTTTTAATTTGTCTCAGACTCCAGGTACTCTACTGATGACAATTTGAGGGTCAATGGCTGATCCAGAATTCACTCGTTCCTTCGAATTAATCATGATATTATAATGCATGCAGTTGGACTTTATTTCAGGAAGAACATATGTGCTGCTACAGTTGAATTTACACAATACCAATACAGAGTAAAGGAACGAGAGATAAGATTATGTGAACTTAGATGAAAATACAGGAAATAATGAACTAGAAAAAACCTTTAAGCGCTCTCTTTGTTCAGAATATTTAGAAAGAATGGCTGCTCCAGTTGCAGTTGCCTCTTCCAACATTCTTGAAGAGTTTCGCGCAGACTCCATTGCTTGTGCTTCCTCATCAAAAATTCGCAAGATATGAGATGATTCGCCATTCTGAACCAAAGATTTTTCAAAGGAAAAGGCATAAATGCAATTAGAACTTCTGAATACTAAAACCTACTTCCAAGTGTGACACAATAAGCTAAATAATCAATTTACATACAGTTCTTCCAAGCAAATCTGCCCTCTCTTGTGCTTCTTGCATCCTTCTCTGTTGCCGCTGCATATACCGATCTAAACTCTCTCTTAAAGAATCAGCCTCTTCTGCTATTTGCTCAACTTTTCTGACAGATTTCATCATCTTATCAATATTTTGTCAAACCTTATATTAAGATCAAACTTCATGAATCACAACCCCTTCCTTTAGTTTCTTACTTCAATTGTAATCATCAATTGTGTTTCAAGTGTATTCTTCACTAGAGTGTAAGTTTTCATTTCAAATCACTGAATTAACAGTTTCTCAAAGTTCTTATGAATTTCCACACTTAATTGTTAAAGGATTGCCACAACTAACCATCGAAGTTGAATTTTGACGCTAAATACCTAATTCTGAATGCAGCATGTAATTTTGCACAATCAGTTTACAGCAATGTTTTGTCAAATCTTAAACTAAGATCAAGTTCCAGTTCCAGTTCCACTTCATTCAGTTTCTTACTTAAATAGTTTATTAGTTTTCATCAATCTGTGTTTCAAATGTCCTCTTCACTAGAGTGTAAGTTTTCATTTCAAATCACTTAATTAACAATTACTTAAAGTTCTTAGTATGAATTTCCACACTTAATGGTTAGATCGCCCCAGCTAATCAATGAAGTTGAAATTTGAAGCTAAATACCTAATTCTCAATGCAGCAAGCTAATTTGCACAATAAGCATCCAGTAATTCGTGCTAATTCAACATTAGATTCAAACTAAATCGAGAAGAGCAAAAGGCAAACGGAATTCAGATCGCCACAAGTAACCAACAAACTTGAATTCTGTCACTAAATACCTAATTCCGCATCCAGCATGCTAATTTTGCACAATCAGTTCACCTAATTCATGCTAATTCAACATCAGATTCAAACTCAATCAAAGGCAAACGCAATTCAGATCGCGAATCGTATAAAACACGAAACTACAAACGATTAAACGAACCTCTTCCATAGATCACGCTGAGGCTTCGATGCAACAGATCGCCATAGGCCGTCCATCTCGGAACATAGGGTTTGGATTTGAGCGATGTCTCGCCGGACGGAAACTGATAGCTCCGGCGAGTCGACGGCGACGGCGAGCCGCTCGAGCCTCTCCAAATCATCTCTAGTTTTCAATAGCAATCTTCGTGATCTCTGATATAGCTCCGATAGAGTAACTCCTCCTTCAATAGCCATAGTTAACGACAACAAGCAAACTGATTGAAAACAGAAGAGAGATGAAAATGATATGTTTTAGCATTATTCTTTCTAACAATGACATTTTATATCATGTTACTTTTTCTCTTAATCACCAAGTTAGATACTCTTGAATCTAAACCATGTAACCGAACCTTATGGTTATCACTATTTTAAAAGATGGGACATCATGTAATGTATGTAACATACATCGACATTGACATTATTGATTCAAAAAGCTATGTAGACTCAAAAGCAAAATAATTAATCGAACCTGTTGATTCATCAAAAATATCAGTAATAATTCTTCTAACTATTAGTGATTCACAAAAAATACTGATAATTAAAGATTTCACACACCAACACAATAGCGATAGAGAGAAAACTTATTTTCATAAACTTCAAAACTAATCATCTCCTAACGTCTAGATAAATATAAAAAGCAAGGCAAAGTCAAATGGGGCTCAAAACATAGACGAGACATAAACAAAGTCCAATAAAACTAAAAATGACACACAAAGTTCAAAAAAACTCATAAAAAAGCCGTTTTTGGGGCGGAACGACGACCCATGGCGGTTTGTAGAAACGTGCTCCTCGATCCAACGGTTGTTTCGACTAGTCGCACGCCTAAGACGGAGCATTCTAACCCAAGTTATGGTCATTTTAGTGAATTACCCTTGGACAAACGATCATGAACTTCCAAAAACAAGATATCTTGCTCCTTCATACTTGGGCCCGCAAGTAATTCCGTCCTAAATGTGATTGTAAAGTTGTACCTCGTACTTGGTTTGTCTCGTCTAGTATTTGTTAGTGTCAGGTATACCTGTTAATTTTTAAAAAGAAATTATCTGTTATGATTCTCTCTTACGTATCGTATTTTTAAAGTTTTATATTGTTTTATTACTTAAGGAATCATCTATACTAATAAATGATTACATGAAATGGACACTTGTCATTATTTGATGCGATCTCTCCTTAATTTTTCCCGCCCAAACTTAAACACCCTGACTTTTAACCTTTAAAATCATATTTAAAAATGTTTAAAATATCTATGACTTCCTATTATATCTTACTTTTATATTTCAAATTACATTAATAACAAGATACCCTTGAAATCAGGGAGTATTTGATTTAATTATCGATTATTTTTTTAGATTAAAATTAAAAGTGTTTTAACTTTGATAATTTAAAGATTTTTTATATTTCAATTAAACAAATCACAACCTAATTTCCAGAATGCCGGGGGATTTCAAATTCTTGCTTTCAACTATAAATAAACCTATTTAGTCTACTAATAATCTATATTATTCATTCATCCATGTCCAAAGGCCCTGTTCTCTAAACTATCGATTACCAATTTTCGGTTTATGCATTTGTATTGATTGAAGTATTATTTCTAAGTAAGTTCATATAATATTGTATTCTCATTAATCATTTTCACATAGATGTTACTATAACAATTTTATTAATATATTGATGCTATTCAATAATGTGTAAAACGTTATACAATTATCATCTTCATACAATATGCTTATGGAAATATATTAAAAATCTAATAACATAATTATCGGTTTCCATATTATATTTATTTGTTCTTCTGATGAATTCAAATGGTAGGTCATTCAACTTATTTTTATTTTACATTATATGTGAAATTGTTTGTGATTTCCATAAATGAGATTCTTTTGTGAACTAGCATCTCTTTTAATCATTTACAATTTGCTTTCTTAAATTATATTTTATTTTTATTTTCTATCCATAGGACAATGTTCTATAATATTTTAAGAAAGAATTAAAAACAAATAAAGATTAAATCAATTATAATTTTATTTACAATTAAAATAATAGTTTTACAATTTTAGTGTTGTATTTTTTCAAAATTCTACTATATTTGAATCTTTAGTTCTTACGGTTGAAGGAAAAAATGACACATTGACACTAACATATCAATTTGATCTCTATATCTTCTATGTTATTCTTTTATATTTTGAAAAATTCTGCTATATTTTTTGTTTAATGATAGATATATGGATCCAAGAGGAATAACCATTCTTAACAACCTTGATATATTAAAGGAACCTTTTCTTAACATCCTTCATATATTGAAAGGTGATTTTAACATTAAGGTTAGAATTATAAGATTATGAAGGCAACCTTTGTTTAAACACGAAACTTACTTGATGCAAATGATATTGATGGATGAGATGGTATTTCTAATGTATTACTTTTTCTTAAACCGTAAATTTATCTCTTATTATTTGTACATATTTATATATCTGTTCATATCTTTTTTGCTTGTCGGATACTATAATTCAAGGAAGTTATTTGAAAAATGGTTTCACCGGACTTAAAAGTTTTTAGAAGAAAAGTCATGTTTACTCATACAAAAATCCACGTAAGTAGACAATTTTTCAACTTCTAAGTATGTTGAAAATTTCTGGAAGATGATGTATACAAATACAAAAAGTTTTTGTAGATTTGTGAATTGTATATGTAACTTTGCATTTTTATTATTTATATGCAATATTTAGTATCAATGATAAGTAATTTTGTTTTGCAAATTTAATAATAGAATTTTCATTTTCAACCCGTGTAATACACGGGTTAATAACCTAGTTACAAATATAAAAATGAAAATTGGTTGAAGTAGACTACTTTATTACCCAAATACTAAAGAAAAATAAAGAGAAATATATAACATTTACGAGTATGTTTCACATAAACAAATACGTATATTAAAGGTAATTGGACCACCTATTACCTAATATCATACTCCTCTCTAAACGCTAAATTTTTTTTAACTAATCCATACATGGTTATATCCCCAAGGCCTAGTCACCCATCCAAATGTTTTAAGTTTCATTTACCAATCGAAGTCAAATTCGTTTCGCCTAACTCAATTTAAAAAGTCACAAACATCTTTTTTTTTTCTTTTTAGAGGTCTTTAACCTTTTCTTTCTGTTCAAATCACACATGCTTTTAGCTTGAAATTTTAACCCTTAACATCATGCTAACACACCTTTGAGGGGATCTGCTCTCTGAAAGAAAAGAGCATATGTTATCATGTTTTTATTAGATATAAAGCTAAACGAGTAGCATATGAAGAAACAACTTGATAAACGAAACACCGCCTTGCGGAATCTATGATATGCATACCCCTCTATCATCACATCAATCCATCAGTCATGCTATACAAGCGTATAGCATATGTATACACAAACGTATAGCATATGTATACGATTAATCCACTTCGCTACAGGTTTCAATATGGTTCAGTATAGCTACTAACGAAACAGCTTAATAGACTCACTAAGCCAGTATCACCAACTGAGACTAATTAATATGAAACATAATAGCCATTTTTTTTATATTTTTATTTTGAGTGAACATATCAAGCATGCATCATTGAATCATAAATCACAAAACAAAAACACATAAACACAACATAAAAGCCATGAAACTTGATGATGGCTGATTAAAGATAAAATTCCATTGAAACTAGATTCATATTTTGATGTTTTCCTTCTGATATTCAAGTTTTCTATGGTGGATGTTCTTAAACAGTTGGTTTCTAACAAGCATCAAACAACATGGCGTCAAACACTCACCGGAAAGTTGAACTCCGGTTACCACTCGCCGGAAAAGCTTGGCGCCGCCTGCCCGTCTGAAAATCGCCACTCCTTTCAGCTCCAGCAGAATCCTTCCGACCACCGCCACCCGCCTTCTTCCGCTCCCTTTTACTCTCATTTTTATTATCACCACCATCTTCCCCATCAGACCCGTCTTCCCCGAACTTCATTTCTTTCCTTGCGGCTGCATAGTCAAACGGTGTCACCTTCACCAGCCCCGCAGAGCCACTGTCCGCCCCTGGGTCCGACTTTCTCTTCTCGTTAGCGGTTTCTACACACTTCTGGAAGCTTGACGAAAGATCCGACAGTGACATGGTTCCCTCGGTCCCATCTTTCTCTTCATCAGAACAATCGGAATCCAACAATATTACATTGTTTTCATCTTCCTTTTTCTGCTCACCACCCTCGTCATTGGCTGGTTTATCCTCTTTCTCCTCACCATCAGAATCAGATTCCAGCATAATAACATCCGCTTCCGGTTCAGAAGCTGGGGGCAAAACTGGAATTTCTTGTGGTGCGGGGGATTCTTTCACAACAGGATGTGAAGGCTCGGTTTTATCAGTGAACGAACAAAATGGGAGGGAAACAGAAGATTTGATCTGTTCAACCTTAATCTCCTCTGTTGCCTGTTAACATATGTATATTTAACAAAACTGTTTTGACTAGTAGCAAGATGACTAAAATGCCCTTCAAGCTAAAATAAAGTTTCAAATGTTTTTCGGTCTTACCTTTGATTCACAATTCGACTTTTTCTTTCCTGCTGCATTTCCGAACATGGCTCCAAAGGCGCGACTTGGCTTCTTCTGTACCTCGATGCTTACTCTGGAAGCCTGCATATGAAAACAACATCATTTTACTTGAAATGATCCTTATGTCTAGGTTGCAATCTAGACCGATTTAAATATGACCAGTTCGATTTGGATTTGTTTCTCTCTAAACAGATCAAAAATCACAAAACACGCATTTTTAAATACATACCTTTTAAATGATTTTATTCAGACAAAATTATATTATTTCTTGAAAAGGTATAGTTTTTGTGATCATATTCGAGGCACCAATTATTTATCAAAAAAAGGGCAAAAAGAGTTGCAGGACTATACCCTGTTTTGACTAATGTGCACTTTGTAATGGATACCCCTTAAATGATTTTATTCAAAAAGTGATTATTCTTGAAATAATATTAAATCTTATAATTAATTATTTTAAAAAGGTATGAAGGCTTGAGCAAAATAGAATTTTGATTAAACACCCGTTTTGACATGTTGCCCAACCTAATCGACCTTTCCATTTTGCCACCTACAAATAGAAAGAACACAAGCGAATAACATACAGAAGGGCCGTCTAATTTCTGGTTTTGGTTCGCTCCAACAATAAAGTTGCCAACTTCCTTTTCAAAAGAGTCTTCTTCGACAGCATTACTAGTACTTTCAATTCCTGCAACTTCTGCTGCTTCTTCACCATCAGCAATTTTAGCATTTCTTGCAGCCATCTGCATAATTTTACATTAAGAACATTATTTTCATATAAAGTTTACATCTTTATCTTAGATTGTACTTCAATACTTATAAGGGTTCTTCATTCATTATAAAGATGGAAACTTTGAAGCTAAATTAATTCAAGAAACTTCACCATTTCAATGTATTCTTCCTTCAGTTTCTTGGCAACTGGTTCAAATGCAACCGAGTTCTGCATGGAATGCCTAATAATACCAACAACAGCACCGAGGTTTCGCTCAATATATGGATGTCTCGACTTCAATACGTGGCGTAATTTTCCGGTTGTCACTGGCATTTGCTTTGCTTTAAAAATGACAGATTAATACAGCGAGTTAATACTAAAGTTTAGAGAAAAGAAAGAGAAAAGGATAAAAGGATAGATGAATTACCGATTTCTATAAGAACTTTGTTTGGCAATATATAACCGGTACTTTCATCTTCTGAACGAGCAATAACATCTCTCCACTCAAAAAGTCCCTGCATCCCATTGAAAAGAAACCCTTAATATACTATTTAGTGTATCTGTTTAAAGAGGAAAAGAAAAAAACTATAACTTACTGCAACAATGGCAAGTTGCTGACCAGTGAGATCAGCGGCATGCAACCTGAAACATCAATGAGTAAGTGCACTTTTTAGAACAATCTCAAATTTGGGATCTACGAATGTATCACAATCAAGTTGTAAAAGTTGAAAATCATAAGGACCTACCCATATATGTTTAGATATGAATTCTCAGTCAGAATCTCTTTCTGATAGAGCTGCATACACAGATCATAACTGCGTTTGTATACCTGAAACCAACAATTTTAAATGAAATAAGAAACGACAAAATCAATTTTTTTCCGTAATGAAAAAACAAAAATTGAAGCTTAATTACCTCAACAAGGGGTGCTTCAGGGCAGTTTGGATCTGTTGATGATGAAAGCAACCTTCTTTTCATAAGATCGTATATATACAGAGATAATGTGTGTCTTCTGTAGCATATCTGTAAAAATAATAAACAGCAGCACATATAAACAAGATGGAAAATGTAATAAAAGGGAAAATATAGCTCAATTTGTAACAAACAACTACTACCTCAGCATTTCATCAGTCAATGGTCGTAATCGCCAATCTGCATTTTGGTATCTGCAAAAAATTTTAAAAAATCAATAAAAATAAAGATAATATGTTATGTGCTTTGTCCAAATGGACTAAAGAGACATACTCTTTATTTGCAGCAACATCACAAAAGTATCTCAATAGATACTCTAGGGAATTCCTCTCCAGCTTTAACACCTTTGAGGCCTACAAAATTTCAGATTTACTCGCATCAAATTAACGCCATGAAATTTAAAAACAAAATTGTCTTATAATTGACATATTAAATTAGAGAAACAAATAAAGCATACTCAAAACAAGATGGTAGTGTTAGAGAAAGATAACCTGTCCAGTATCAAACATATTGCAAACATATATACCAAAGTCACGTTGCAGCCATATAATATCCCGATCAGCTCCATGCATAACCTGATTAATTATAATATTACAGTGTTATAAAAGGGTAACAAAATTACTACAAAATTTTATCAAGAAAGAGGACCTTTCTCTTGGTGGGATCCTTGAAAACATCTCGCAGATAAGGGCCAATTTGAACCCATAGTTTCAATGTATCCACAATAAAGTCTTCTGTTCTAGTAGATATTTGCATCAAGCAAGTTAATCCTTGAAATGAACGATATTGATTGTGTTCCAAATCAACCTAAACAACCCAAAAAGATAAATATAAGCATAAACCATATGTTCAATACATGCAGAAATATATGTGCCATATGATCAGCAGTCAAATACCTACAAATAGTTACAGTGACTAATGCATATAGATATGAGATTATATAAGACATGTTTTTGCCACTAGGCCCAAAGCCCACTACTAAGGGGGTGTTTGGAATTTTAGATTTGCGTTTTGAAACTGGCTATTTGATTATTGCAGCTTCTAACCCTTTTTTTAACCTAATTTCAGAGGCTTTGAGTATATTGCTTACCTACAAGAATGCCTTCTTGGTCATTTCATATTTTAATTTGTTAAATAATCAAAATTTGTCAAACACTCAAAGATCTATTATCTGATTATTACAACTTACAGGCTTAAAATGCAAACTCACATCCAAAATACTATCTCCTATGTCATGTTTTATTACGAATGATTATATAGATCTTATTATTCAAAATCACATAATCACTTACAAACTGTTACAAAACACATATCCAAATACTTAATACCACCTTAATAGGAGTATCCCATATCAAAATAAATCCAACAATTTTCTTTCTGTCCTGTTAAAAATGCAACATCCACATTTTGAAAAGGTCTTCAATGTAAAGTTCCCAATATGCCAATTAGTAATCAGTACAGAAAATAAAAAGGAACTTGGAAAATAAGTTCGTGTGTTTTCTCCTTTTTAAGGGGAGATTTAGATATTTTGGATTACTTTAACCGTAAGTTCCTTTCAAATATCAAGTACAATAACAAAGAATCCATGTGTTCACAGCATGCAGCGTTGATTAAATAGTTGATAAAAACTTAATATAAAAGATTACCGCAAATTCATTGGCATCACGCAATTTAGCAGCCAGCTCCTTTAAATCTTTTACATCTCGTACGAGCTTGAAAGATGTACTTTCAACCGGAGGCGGTTTTACAGGCTCTACATCACTCACCGTCTTATCAATAAAATCCATGACTGAAAGTTCCTCCTACATAAATATGAGAAGTAAATCTTATTATTTTGTGAGACACAACTATATTTCTCCTTGCATTAAAATTCATGCCACACCTTATATCAGTATTCAGTAAGCCCCCAAAAAATGAAAATGTTAACAAGACAAAAACAAATGTGTGAACATTAACTTAAGCATAAAAAGTTCAAGTTTAAACAACCCTTTGTCTATACTCATGATAATACATAATGGGAGAGAGCAGTAAATATAATGTATTTTACCATTCTTTCTTTCATTAAATCACTTGGAAACCCTGGAATCGGAAATAGGTACAATAATATCTTACACAATATCAATTAAACGTACAAAATGGTGTATAAATGGCTAAAACAGAATAGTGTCATCATTTTGCACAAGAACAAAACATTCGAGACCAAACAGGCAAACAGATACACTAGAATTCTAATCATGCAAACACAAGAGGCAAAAGAATACTTCACCAAATCACATGGAAACCTAAAAAACTGAAGAGTATAGACCCACAACAACATTTTTTTCAAGTTTCTTACACAATTTCAACAAGACACAAATGAGAATATTAAACATTTAAACAGCTAGTTAAACTGAGTGACATTCTTTTCACAGAAAGAGACACCAAGCAAATCCACCGGGCCTCTACTCGTGCTCATGCATAACAAGTAAAAAGCACTCAATTTTAACCTTTCTACAGTTGTTTCTTCCATGGATATCACTTTAAAAATCAAAATTAAAGACCTGCACTAGCATCTTCATTTCTTACACAGTATTGACAGTAAAAGCGAATGGCTAATCAGGATATCCCAACAATTTTTGTAAGAATAAAATGTTTATGATCAAACACAATCACTAAACTTCTACTCAAGATCATACATAAAGTGCTAAATGTGCTTCTATTATTGAAGCAAAACGAAAAATAATACAACAGAAGTAACTCACCAATGGGTGTATCAACCTGGACCCATCCTCACTCCTCTGCAACCAAACATGTTCAAACGGCTGATTATTATTATTAACCAGTATCTTATACTCATCCTGCGGCCTCCGAATCGAGGCTATATGAAACGAAACTTTCGCCTTCGCATTCAAAGCAACTTTAACCGACGACAAATTACCCAAACTACTAGCACCAGCACTACTTGTATTACCATTGTTAACCACCCCTTTCTTTTTCCTCCCTTGAACCAACTGAAACCCATCATCACCACCCAAATTCATAACCCTAACACCCGTCTCCTCTTCTCTACTCCTCATCTTCTTGAACTCATCAACAGAAGCATCAAACCTCTCAAACAACTCATCATTAATCCCACCCAACCAATCATACGCCTCATCATCATCATCAAAAACATCACCAGCAGGAAACTTCGCCTGCTTTTTGCCCCACAACCGCTCTGCAGACGACCCGATTGATTCAAGAATCGATTGGGAGTTTTTCGCGATTTCCCGAATTGGGTTCTTGAATTCTTCAAAATTGAAGTAGAAATGGAAATCTTTATTGCATGGGATGCCTCTTGAAGACCCAGATAGCTTCGAAATCGACGAGGGGAAAGAAGGGGTTTTGGTGGAAGATGTAAATTGCTTCAATGCTTGTGCTTTAGCTGATGGTTTTGGGGTGTGGGGTTCGTGGGTGATCGGTGGATCCATATGGTGTGTTGATTGAAGAAATTTGTGGGCTTTAATTAGGGTATTGAATTGAAATAAAGGGTTTTGGGGAAGATACGTTGGGGCATTAGGGTTTAGGGATTGTTTGTGATATTGAAGGAAGTGAAGAACGTGTGTTTTATTAGGGCAGAGGAGAAAGAAGAGTGTAAACTGTAAAGGAGACCTTTGTTTCTTCACTTTTGGGTAAATTTCTGGATAAAATTAGGGATTTTAAAAGATTTTAATTTACATTTTCCAGATAAATTTACGTTTTTTTATAGTTATGTTATTTTTTGGCTTATCAAAGTAACGAGGCATTTTACTCGCACGATGTGATGGAATTGTTCTTCCTATCTAAAATATGATGCAAAGCATAAAAAATAACACTTTTAAAAATAAAACAAAAGCAACAAATAAAAAGTGTCTCGCACCAAAGAAGTGCTCAAACAACATGTTAGAGTGACTTTGTTAATTTCATATATCAATAATTAATATAGGATGTAAGTGAAGTTAAGTCATTTTTTTTTGTCTAGAAACAAAAGCAAAAAACAAAAGTAGCTAGTCCAAGATTCGAACCCAGGTGTTTGCAGGGCTGGACCTAGGTCGGTGGGTGGGTGGGTGGGTGGGGAGCCGTGAACCATCAAGCCAAAGCCTAGTCTGAAATAAATATATATAACACGTAATAAAAACATAAAAAATCAAAAAAAAGGTTTGGACCAATGTTATGTTGCCACATGACCTGTCAGTGGTGGCGGTCATGTGGTGCGGCCACCGACACTTCAAAAAGAGGAATTATATACTAGCTATCTTAATTTTTAATTAAATCAGTATATATTTTTAATGCAAACTAGTGTGTACTTGCACGCTCTTCGTTGTGTGCTTTTCGATCTTGATTTCAATGTTGTGCAGTCATCATAATTCAAATTCAGAAGTTAGTTTAATTTTGTTTCTTAATAACATGACACGATCACGCGTTAAAATTATCATTTTACCTTACGCCAAAGACCTGCCTCTCTCTCCCACCTCCATATGTTAAAACATTAACAAAGTATACTAGATTCACATAAAAAAAGTAAGAAAAATAACAATTGTAGCAGTAAAAAATCAAAAGGTCTGTGTTATGTATGATCTTCTCTAGTCAAAAAGTTAGCATTTGAACTACGCCAGGTGAAGGGTCATCCATGAACAAAAATGTTCACACACAAATAATGTTAAAAAGAACATCATGACATTCGACACAACTTCTTCTTTTTATTTTTTTTTTTCCGTCCGAGTGATAGCCTTTACAATATATTTTTATATCCGCTTTTGGAATTTCAACGTTGTTATGGAGTGTTCCCCGCATAACGGGGGTGGGGATTGTTCCTAGTTTTATTTAAAAAAAACACAATATTTTATATTGTTGTATGGCAGGTCATATTTTATTTCACATACTAATCTATGACTGTAGTTTCTATATGTATTTTCTTAATATTATCAGTTCTTAGTAAATACTAAAAACTAGGATTATACCCCGCGCTTCGCGACGGTGATGCTTACCCTGCAATGCTACTAACTGGCGTAAAATCTAACGGAGAATAAACATTAAGATAGTATATAGTACTATTACTTATACTAGAAGGGTGCCCGAACATGCTGCGGGGCGACATTTTACATCAGACTTGTGTTTCTAATTTGTGTTATTCTTGTAGTAATTTTACAAAAGTCTATTATATTTTTTTCTAAGCTAAAATTTAAAATACCAAATAAATGGGTTTTGCATGACGACTTGTACATTTACGCATTAACTTATTATACCTCACTAAATACAGATCAGCTCAGCAAAAAATTTACACCAAAACATTACAGGTTACAATTGTAGTCTCAAAAAGTTTTTAAACATGATAGATTAAAAGATATAACTGAAATCTTAAAACAAATTATGTTTTTTGGTTTATGGGTAGATAATATAAAATTATATGTAAGTTACAGTAAGTGTAAAGTTATTATGTAACTAATTATAAGGGCAATCTGTAAATAATGTTAAAAATACTATTTTATCCTTAAAAGTGCTTGTATCTTATGCATTGAGTAAAGTTATTGTTCTTAATTTTATGGTATCTTAAAATACCAATATCATATGCTTTATATATAATATAGATATAGAGCATGAATTATAGCTTAGTTATTACCGGAAAGATAACCAAAAGATATGCTAATGTTTGTTTAACATCTGTTGCATTTTGTTTTTAGTCGTTGGCTCTAAAGAGTTTTGGATTTTTGTACGGTTGGTATAATGGTGTGAGATTGTTTTAAGAATCATTCTTTTAAAAAGAAAATAAATGTCTAAACGTAAAAGATCATAACAATTTATTGATCATGTGATGAGCTAATTAAGTATGTGAAAAACTGGATAATCAAATAACCACACTAAAATCAAGAACCAATAACACATAAATTGAAAATAAGAAAAGATGAACCAAATTCATTTTCACCAACTTCTGGTTCATGTCTATTTCATTGGTGGAATCAGAGGGATGTGACTATTATTTTTCTGTTTTCTTAAGTTGTTCCTCTAAATCAAAATATGTAGACATCGTCTTGTATCTCCGTCACTTTACTCGATCTTTACAAACCACAAAATCAGTCAATTCGACCTCATTCTCATTGCGCCATTCGAAAACCTAACAAAAGGTAAAACAACACACCTGTCAAAAATGGTTTCGTGAAGCGACTTGAACTGTCGACCCACTCAAAACTAACAAACATACATACATGTAAGAAAGGCACATAAGTCACCGATAAACATTGATAGGTAAAAAAGCACGTGGACCACCAAAATTAA
Source organism: Flaveria sonorensis (assembly GCA_025506505.1). Taxonomy (NCBI): domain Eukaryota; kingdom Viridiplantae; phylum Streptophyta; class Magnoliopsida; order Asterales; family Asteraceae; genus Flaveria; species Flaveria sonorensis. The sequence continues at coordinate 7,075,367 of CM046438.1, forward strand.
AGCACTGTTCAAGCTAACTTATAAATGTTAGTATTAGAATACTAATAATTGATAATATTTAACTAAGAATACTTAGTATTTTTAATTTAAATAAATCATTGACTATTATGAATTTGTTAGATTTTAAAATCAAATTAGACAGTGATGGCAACAAATACTTTAAGAAACTATCTTTTAAAATTCAAATACAACTTATGATCACATGGGCCGGAGTCACAGACATTAAAAAGCGGGCCGTTCTCTGGTTACTTGGGCTGGACTGGGACCTATAAAAATTGGACCGATCGAATACGAAAATCCGCAGAAATCCAAAACAAAAGGCGAAAGCTTTGTGCTTCGATCCAATTGATCAATGTTGGATCGATCAGATCAAAGAAGTTGATCCAAATTGATCAATGTATTTTAAAATAATTAATAATTGATTATTGATGGAGACCAAAGATTCTTACCTTGAACGGTTAAGATAAGTTATCTAAAACATATAAATATAAGAAAGTTATGAGTTCAAGTCTCACTCTAAGTTAAAATACGTAAGGTTGAGCCAAAGTTTTTTTCCAGTTATAGGTTTCCTCACAAGGGGGTGTGGTCCCGGCTAAGAAGCGAAAAGTTAGACAAGATTAAGATAACACCTAACCTTTAAAGTAAGGTCGTACATTTACCGTTAAAAAATTTGACGAAGGTTGAAGATGAAACAGTGTTAACTAAAAGAACCAAAAACGAAGCCTAGATGAATCTTAGAGTATTCACAATGACCTACTAATTCCTATCTTTATCCTTAAATTACAGGAAATGTATATATAAATTTTCATTTTCGCTCCTACATCCTATTTCATATCGAGAAAACTAAATCCTTAAATTTAGAGACACACTATTCAATCCATGTAATTATTTAATGTATTTATTGTGAGTTGTTATGAGTGAAAGCTAAAGAAAAAATTATTAGAAATGAATAAATAAGTATTATTAAATTATATAGAGGATATATATTATGAATGAGTTGTGGGAGCTTTTTTTTTTAAAAAAACAAATATTAAGAATATATATATATATATATATATATATATATATATATATATATATATATATATTACTTAAATTATAGAGACAAAGACGGGGAAGCTATTGTGATTACTCTTAATGTTAACTAAAACCTAGATAATGGAGTAAAAAGGGTGGGTTGGGTTCAATGGTAAAGCCAGGGTATTATGGCTCCATTGAGTTCAATGACTCAAGCTTTGTCTAAGATAAATTGATGTGATTTGGTTGTAGTGTAGTTAATGATAAAGTAACATTTGTTGTTAAAAGAAAGAAAAAAAAAGACAGCTGAGATGAATTGAACTAGATGCCTAAGTCGAACGATATGATGACCAAAACACCTACGCGGATTGAATCTAAAAAACATCTTAAGCCAGAGACCGATAACCAACCAAAACAACATAACGAGCGGTCTAAGGTTGGTCCTGATGCAGGTTCTTTGGTTGAGATCTGTTAGAAAATTAATTATGCTAGGTAATAAGAGTATTATAGCTTTTTATATATTATTAGAGTTTCTTAGGTGGTGTTTGTTTTTTAAGAGAAGCTCTTCCTGATCTTTTTTGTCTGCGCCGCGCAGACCACGCGCAGACGTTGAGGTCTGCAGAGTGTTTGTTTTTTGAAAGACTTTTCGTTAAAAAAGGTCTGTGCGAGGTCTTCTTTAGGCAGACATAAATCATTCACTTCTTACATCTTCTACCCTCTTCTCATTCTCAACCTTCAAGTTGACCCAACCTCCTCCACTCTCAAAATCGCAGCCGCCGGCCACCCTCCAGCTTGCCGTCACCGCCGCCGACCCCCCTCCAGCTTTCCGTCGCCGCCGCTCCCTTCCAGCCACCGCCACCACAGTGCACCCAAACAGGACTACAACCACTGTCGCCGCCTCCACCTTCCCACCGGCCGCCCCTCTATTCAAAACGGTACCATGATTTGTTATTTATGTAGTATGATTTGTGATCTGGTTTAGGGTTTTGTTTGATTTGTGATTTAAATAGTATGATTTGTGATTTGGTTTAGGGTTTTGTTTGATTTGTGATTTTAGGTAGTATGATTGTGATTTGGTTTAAGGTTTTGTTTGATTTGTGATTTTAGGTAGTATGATTTGTGATTTGGTTTAGGGTTTTGTTTGTTTAATTGAAGGACTATTTTAAGTTTAAAAAATCAGTTTATTTAAATATTTATGCAGAACTATTTAAATTATAGTTTATTTTAACAGTCCGCAGAAGTTAAAAACCAAACAGTCTTTTTCTTACAGACTGCAGAGGTTTGGTCCACCTCTTTTTTTACAGATGTCTACAGATATGGTTCGCAGACTGCAGATATTTTTCATCTGAAAAAACAAACTGCACCTTAGTGTCTCGTGGCCTCCGTGTGCGGAAGGTCATTGTTATGTTTAGTTTTAAGCAAATCAGTACGATTTTCATTTACATTTCAATTTATATTAGAACAAAAAAGAAGTGTCAATTTTGTGTCTATATAACTATCATTAAACGTATCACTATGTTTTCAGAAATTTGTCTAGAATGGTATATTATTCAAAATATACTAATACTTGCGAATATGAATCATCCCTAAATTAAAAAGACGGAGTTCATAAAATTTTTGCTACAAGTCAACTACCAACGTTGTTTGACAAAACATATTATAATTTACTACGGGTTACAAACATTGTTAGTGAATGGGGTTGTTTAATAACAATTGTTAGCCAAAACATTTTTAAAATAGATTTGAAAATTAGATTTGAGAGCATTTCTAAAAAAATGTGATTTAGGCCAAACATAACCCATGAAGCCTCCAATAATGGTAACTTACTCTTTCCATAACTATGTTACAAATCATTTTATTAACAGTTATATTATTTTTTTCTACTTTTGGGATGTGTTAGGTGGACCGCTGTCAAGGCTTAAACTTTTGAGGGCCCAAGAAGTTTATTTTACCGTTTAGGCATGCGATGTCAATCCATAAATTGTAAAGAAATGTAACATCCGGCCCCACACCATCAATGTTGTCTACTTTGTCCACGATTAGTTTATGGATTTGCTTTTGGTTGCCCGGGTGAAAACTTTCCAGGAAGGTCACTTATCCCTGGATTGTTGCCATCTGAGCACACTTAACTGTGGAGTTCTGCTCTCATCCACAACCAATACGCCCAAAACGATTTGGTGATGTTAGAGACCAACCATTTCTTATGAACCAGGAATCTCTCATGTTTACGACCGATATGGGATTTGCCTAGTGTGTTACAATCACCCCCCCCCCTTTGGATTCAACATCCTCGATGAGGTTTGCCCCACCATCCTATGCATGGATGTGAGATTTGCCTAAGGTGTCCCTCTAAATACCCCCGGGGACTCACCATCCTTGATAAAGTTTGCTCCACCATCCCATACGATATAGGAGTGGCTCTGATACCATTTTGTAACACCCGGCCCCTCATACCATCAATATTGTCCGCTTTGCTTACGAGGAGCTCACAGATTTGCTTTTGGTTGCCCGGGTGAAAACTTCACAGTGAGGCCACCCATCCCTGAATTGCTGTCAACTGAGCACACTTAACTGTGGAGTTCTCATCTCATCCACAGCAAATGCGCCCAAAACGCATTGGGGATATTAGATACCAGACATTTCTTATGAAACAGAAATCTCTCCTGTCCACCGCCGATATGATATTTGTCTAGGGTGTTATAATAAGTTATAAACTTATTAGTAATTATAGGTTGTAGAGAGACCCATTAAATTAATAAACATTTTAAACTTAATAACATACTCTAGAAGGCTCCTAATTAACCCAATTAACATGAACAATTAAAATGTCACGCGTTACATCTGAAATCTACGAATCATCCCAAATATTTTTTTCATTTTAGTACCAAATATATATAAAGATTAAAAAACAACAAAGCGCATGCTTGTTATCACATCTGGTTCCTTTAGCATTTAAATCAAGTTAGATGAGATCGGCTAAACGTAGTTTTTTAAAAACCATACTGACTACTGGAATGAAGGTTTGTTTATTCAAGTAGTCGGTAAAAGAAGGACACAAGCATGTGAAGCTTTTTGAAGTTTAACATGCTTTGTTTAAAATCAGTCGGTTCATTGTAGCCTAATCCATTACTTATAACCGAACCTACTATGTTAATGGTCAAATCTTTCGGCTCAATTCGATTGTCACATGGCTAAAACTAAGAAGTGGTATTAAAAAAGGTTGAATAGTCCCGATTACCATTTAGATTAGCAGTTTAATAATCAGAGTCAAAGACTTTTTGAAACTAATCCGGGATCAAACCTTGTTAGGAGTAGTTTAAGTCATTAAGTGTCTTAAAATGTGGTATATTATTTAAGACGTATATCTACTTTTGTAATTGTAGTCAATGGAGGTATTTCCAACTCATCAATTGTTTTTTTCCTGAAATTAAAAAACTAATATTTTTATGTTCTTTAAATTAATCTAAAGTCCTAAAGTACGACTTAAAAATCGTTTAATATTACTTAACCAAATACTTATTGGTTCCAACCCAACAAATCTCAATATTATTTTATTCCTCTTGTTTTGCTTGTTGGAACGGGGGAAAGGGAAAATAAATGCTGTTAATTAGCATTGTCATCACAATAACGACGTTTTAACAACTTCAACCCAAATGTTAAAATTTAATGATTTATATTAAACTAGTTTTAGTAAACTCGTGTATTACACGGGTTGAATAAATAAAAATTAAATAAAATAAAAGTTTATTAATTATAAAATGATATTTTAAGATAAGATATGATTGATATTTTTTTATTATAAATAAAATAAAAATTTGTTTCAAGATAAACATATGAAAAAACTTATTTAAAAACTTTTTTATTATAAATCTCCTTGTTTATAATTTTACTTTTTAAAAACACAGCTTATTTAATATATTTTACATTTTTTAAAAAAGTTTGATGTTTTAGAAAAAAATTTATTTTATAAAGTTGTTCTTTTAGAAATAACATTAATAAAAGTATTTTTTATTAACTTATTAAAAAGTATTTTAATCTAAAAAAATTAAATAGTATTATTATTAATTAATATGATTATTTAATAGAAGAGAGAAGCGAGAAAAATAAAGTGAGGATGAATGTGATGTTGTCATGTGTCATTCAAGTTACTCTTTTATTAGAGTAGAAAGATAGTAATTTTCTAGACTAACTATATGTTTGAGTTACATTTAAACATCCTATTAAAATTGAGATTATTCATAATAAAAGGTGTAAAAATCAATAAAACCATTAAAAAATAAATAAAAAGATGATTCGGTTTGTATATTAATACTTATAGCAGAAGTAGAAGTGAAATATATCTACTACAAAACAGATGGCATTCAACAAGGGATAACATGAAATGGGTTGCCATGGCCATCGATGAGGGTTTTAGTGACAGAGTTAATGATGGTTACCGTGACTATATCATTGGCAAAATGTTTCACGAGTGATCACTTACAGATATGTTAGTGACAGGCACTGGTTGTCAATATTACTCAATTTTCTAGCAATAACCATGTTATCTATACTACCATATAAAGCATAACTTTGAGATACAAATGTAATTTTATAAAAAATTAAGACAATTAATACAACTTGTTAAGCATTAGATACAAGTGTTCTATGCATCATTTCTATTTGAATACTTAGCTATATAAGTATTAAATACTGTTATAATAATAATAATAATAATAATAATAATAATAATAATAATAATAATAATAATAATAATAATAGTAGTAGTAGTAGTAATAATAATAAATAAGTAGTTCTTATTTGAATACTTAACTATATGGTAATAATATTTATAAATAAGTAATATCTTATTTAAAAACTTAACTATATAATTACTAAATACATTTATAATAATGATGATAATAATAATCTATATTTATATTATCTATATACTATCATATAAAACAATTGAGTAGTACACACTTTTACTTAAAATTTAAGACATCTAATATAATATTTTTGAACATAAGGGTACAAGTGTTATATATAATAGTTCCTAATTTGCCCATATTTAATAAACTTATTCTAATTAATACATTATTTAATGCATATTTATTTTAAGTATTATCTTATTTATAATACTTTAAAGTAAGATTATATATTTTGAAACTTGATGCTATTTGATTTAAGTATATTTTATTGAACCACTTAAGTATATAATCATTAAATATTTATATTATTATAATAATATTAATAATGCCCAAAAATATCAATGTTTAAAGCAGATCGAAAAGGAAGCTCGATAATGTCCGCCACATCACTATATATAACATATATAAAAAATTATAAGCAGTGAAGGTGAAATTTTCTCAATGTCATCGCAATAATTTTTTTTTCTCTAAACTAATAAAAAACTTACTTTGTTTTTTTACAATTTTATATTTAAACTTTTAAAGATTTTTGAAACTAATCATAACGCTTTCTCTCCCTCTTTATGTTTTTTTAATTCATACCTACTCATTTGTCTATTTTAAAATTTTATATTTAAGCATTTGAATTATTTTAAATTTACATTTAATCACTTGAACTTTTTTTAAAATTTATACTTAAACCGTCGAGTTATGTCAAATTTACATTTAATCACCTGAACCTTTTTTTTAAGTTTTATATATAAGCATTCGAGTTATATGAAAATTCTTTTAACCAATTTACAATAGAGCTCGTTGATTATAATAAGTCACCATTTACGCGTTCGTTACTTTTACTATCTGTTTTGAGGTATTTATTTTTTATAGTATTTTTTCTATTAAACTCTTTATCAGTGTTTCGCGCATAATTTATTTTCGGGTGGTTAATATTAACGTATAAATCATCAAAGTTAAATCTTTCGACTTATAACCCCGCTACATAGCATGGGTCCCAAATCTTTCGACTTATAACCCTGTTACATAGCATGGGTCCCACCCATTAGAGAAAAGAATAGTAATAAAAACTTTCAGGATTCACAACCTAAGTTCTTTTGTCTGGTCTGCCTCGTAACCTTAGTTTACATATTAAGAAGTTACATATGACTTTATAATCAACTACCAATTTAATGGGTGTTCATTTTTGTTAACTACCAGGAATTAATGTAATATGGATTCGGGATCCGACCCGGATCAAACGGGTCCATGACCCAACACCCACAATAACAAGATGACGGACAAAATATGATATCTGACTATTAACTAAACTAAGTATATATGACATCTTGATCCAACTAACATTCATACTCCATATATTAATAATAAGGTATCATGGAATATATGAAAGCACAACAAGGTTTAATGGAATTAACGGCCACTATCTACTTATAAGCTTTAGCCAGCTCTAAAAACACAATTATATATTTATATAAATATATTTGTTAGACTTATGTATTTGGTTGTTATTGAAATAATGTCACACTATTACAATTGTCTCACAATCATACCGTACTAACTCCCAATTTTATATAAAACAAAGCATCGTGATCACCTAACAATTATATATATATAACCGAATAAGTATATGTATATGAGCTGAAATGAGAGTCTTTAAATAATTAGAAACTTAATAAACTAGTTATTAGCCTATGAAATCATATTTCAATATATGATTAAGATCTTCCACTATTATCTCGCGCACTCTATTATCTTCTTATCTTTTTCGACTAAGATGATCCAATGTCGCAACATGATTTATTTGGTTCAAAATCATTTGTGTGTTTTTTCAGAACCAATTATATAGACACATTTTTTAGAATATGGAATATGTTTTTTCAAAACCAATAATATATCGAGAGCAAAAAAAAAGCATAATGCACTTAAGACTTGATTACACGCAGCACATAAAAGATAATCACAAAAAAGTGGAAATTCAGAACAATAGTAACAAATACATTATATGTAGAAACTTTTCACAACATATTATTGATTCTAATGCTCATCCTTTCTCTCTAGATGTTCAAATAAGATCGAACCTTAATTAACTATGAACCAAATGTTTCGCTGTTTAACCTTTGGATCATATTTTATTGTACGACTAAGGGGCTTTTTGGCAATATCTGAATCAGTCTCTTAATGGTTCAGATGTCTGAATATTTCAGCACTTAATGGTTCAGACTGTTTGTTTTGCGAACAAATGTCTGAATGGTTAAGACATTTGCCTCTGAATGGTTAGACATTATACTAATGCCGAATGGTTAAGGGGTCTAATGCTGAATGGTTCAGACCTTTTATTGGTTTAGTATTTAATCATTCAGAAATCACCAAACAGACCCTAAGATTTCCCTCTCTTATGCCTCCTTTACTTCATAAATTACAACTACCGCTTCTTTTTCGTTTACTCAATATCAAAGGTCAAAAATTAGTTCATTTAGTTATAACTTGTTTAATGATTCATATTTGAGCCCGCCGCTGTACACAAGTATGTGTACCGATTCTTACATTGCTATAAAATAACCATGTCCCTAAACTCGCGAAAATAAATAAGACTTAACTAAAAGCTAGAAACTAATAAAAAAACTACCAATTTTTAATAAAATAACAACTTATAGAGACATAAAAAGCATCTTCAACAGGAAATCGGTTTGTATGCCCAACAAATAACAAACACAATATTGCCAAATGTGGTTTCTAAACCCTATGTAATGTTTGTATGTTTTCAAGACACAAACACCCCACGATAGCGACATACAACAAGAAGTACAAACTACCAACTGTGTTATCTTTGAATTTATACATGTTCACACCATTAAAAATAGACTCATTCCCATAGTTTTTCACTCCACCATTTGGCAAATCTTTGTAATCGCCGGCGATCTTCCTATAAATACCACACCACCACCATGTTGCCGCCGCGGTCCCGTTGATGGATCTTGCTGAAAACTGAAAGAAAAACTGTTGATTAGTTATGGATAGATTGATTAGTTTAGAGCCTTCTAATGTTGTTGTTATAAGGGTTGAACATGGGCAAAAGTGTTGTGGGAAGTTGACTTTGAAGAATGTTATGTACACCATGCCCGTGGCGTTCCGGCTGCAGCCGGTTAACAAGGATCGCTATGCGGTTCGACCACAGTCGGGGATTATAGCCCCTCTGACAAGTTTGATGGTTGAGGTTACTTTTGAGTTTAATCACACTACGGGGCTACCGAGGTCGGTTCCCTACTGTGATGACTCTTTTTTGTTGCATAGTGTGGTGGTTCCTGGGGCCGCGGTTAAGAACTCGTCGTCGACCCATGACTCGGTCCCGAATGATTGGTTCACTGCTAGGAAGAAGCAAGTGTTTGTTGATAGTGGTATAAAGGTTATGTTTGTGGGGTCAGTGGTTATGGTTAGTCTTGTGAAGGATGGGTCCATGGATGAGATAAGAGATGTGCTTGAGAAAAGTGAGCCTAGCTGGCGGGGGGTTGACTCGGTTGACGATGAAGGTCAAACGTTGCTTCACCTGGCGGTTAGTCAACGTAGAGCTGACCTGGTTCAGTTACTACTGGAGTTTGAACCAGATGTGGAGGCGCGTAACCGGGTAGGTATGACTCCACTCGAGGTTGCTTCGGCCTCAGGTGAAGGTTTGATTGTGGAGCTCTTACTGGCTCATAGAGCTAGTACTGATAGGTCAGAGTCATCCACATGGGGCCCACTTCACCTGGCGGCTCGTGCGGGCCATGTGGATGTTCTGAGGCTCCTTTTACTTAAAGGAGCTGACGTAAACATGGTTACAAAAGACGGGAACACCGCTTTACATCTGGCGGTGGATGAGCAGAAACGCGACTGCTGCCGCCTGCTGTTGGCTAACGGTGCACGGCCCGATATTCGCAACTCCCACGACAAAGATACTCCATTGCATATAGCCGCAGCTCTCGGGGATGATTACATGGTCAAGCTTCTACTACAAAAGGGGGCTTACAAAGAAATCCGAAACGGGTCAGGTAAAACTGCATACGATATCGCGGTTGAGCGGGGACACATGAAGCTTTACGACGCACTCGGGCTAGGTGATAGACTATGTATAGCTGCAAGAAAAGGTGAGATCCGATCCATCAGAAGGGTTCTCGAAAATGGAGCCGCTGTTAACGGGCAGGACCAACACGGTTGGACCGTTTTGCATCGGGCCGCGTTCAAGGGCCGGGCCGATGCGGCCCGATTCCTGATTGAAAAGGGAGTTGATATCAATGCAAGAGATGAAGATGGTTACACAGCCTTACATTGTGCTGTTGAATCTGGACATGTAGAGGTGTTAGAGCTATTGGTTAAAAAGGGAGCTGATGTGGAAGCACGGACCAATAAGGGCGCGACACCTATGCAGATCGCCGAGGCGTTGAATTACTCAGGGATCAAAAGAATTCTTCTTCAAGGTGGTGCTAACAAGCATGAGTTCACACATATTATTAAGAAATCACCTGCATGTGTGGATAAAAATGGTGATGGGTTAAACAAGAAGAAGATCACTCGATCGAAAGCGGTTCGAGGTAGCTTTGATCAGTCATCTGCACAGTTGGTTGCAATTTAAGAACCCTAAAGTCAATGTCAAATTCTGATGATTGATGAATAGCATAAACTCATGAACTATAAACTATAAACTGTTAATTGTTATGTGAGTTTAAAGATTCATGATTGTTAGTTATATCTTAAGATTTTTAATGATTGTTTGCAGCATGTGTATACATTATGTACTGTTGAAAGTTAAGTTTGAACTCAAAGGCTATGTGACGATGGTTTAAGATACATTTGTAAATGCAAATTAGTCAAAATCGAACTTAACTCTTACATTTATCTTCATACTCAATTTATAGATCTGATTATTTAACCTTAGATGATAAGCAGATTATAATAATAATCAAACTCTATAAGATTAAACAACTTGTAAGCAATAATAATAGAAAGAGCGTCAATATACCCTACTATTGTCTCGTTTTTCTTACAAAAATATCCATCATCAACTTATCTGAGTAACTGCTTTTGAAAATTAATACCCATTAGTCTCGTCGTAGGAGGGTATTCTTTTTATAACCACCCTGAGACATGAGAATAAGTATTATTATAATCAGAGATTAGCAATATGTTAGAGAGGTGCTATCGAAAGAGTGAATGAATCGAATTGCCTCGCGTCACTAGTATATATACATAATGTTGATAACTGTCACTATCAGAAGCGATGGACGCTACATAAGGTATGAGTGTACAAGCGTTCATAAAAACGACAACTGAAAATATGATTGGTGGTCATCTCTAACATGTACTCCACACAGCTTGTCATGTAAATGAATCACCATGGGTGAATTCCAAATAATTCCGACCCAACGAGTGAATATATCATGGCTTGAACCTATCCTGTCTATAAGATCCGGTTTCATATCTCTTCACCACTGATTCGGAAAAGGAGAAGAACAGTTTGAGGGCTTTTAGTTATGTTTATGTTTACAGAAAATCCTTTGATTGAAAGAATTAGATGCCAAAAATAATAGTGTGGATCATGGATAATGTGACTAGAGGTGGGCATAAAAACCGGGTTCAGACCCGACCCGGAACCGGGTACGGGTACGACCCGGTATATGTATACCCGGTTTGGACCCGAAAAAAACCCGTAGGGTTGGAACCGGGTATGATTTTCTAGAATTTCTTAAAACCCGACCCGACCCGGAACCGGTTGAACCCGGGTTGGACCCGGTTTTGACTGTTTTTTTTTTAAAGTAGCCGTTTTTTAACGGCTATATGATTTTTGGCCTTTTTTGTCACTTTTAGGCTTATAAGTTAGTATAAATAGGTGTGGGTTGATATTGTTTAGTACCCAAGTCTCAAACGCAAAAACATAAGCAAAAAACGCAAAAAATACTCTCGTTTACTCTCGTTTTACACGTTCACTCTCTCGTTTTACACTTTCACTCTCTTCAATCTTGATATGGCTCACTCACAATCTTCCGTCGGTCAAGGTTCGTCCAACGCTCCAACCGTCGTTCGTGTTCTTGCACACAATCGTAACATGGATGTTTGGTGCAATTGGGATATGGTTGAGTTGAGTGACGGGTCTGTAAAGGCTCGTTGCAAGTTTTGTGGAGCTTTGCTTGCTAAAGATTCTAACACGACTTTAAACAAACACATTAGCAAGAAGTTTTGTAAGTCGTTGAAAAGTAATCCGGATTCGCAACAAACACAATTGGGTGGAGACGCTGGAATCTTTAATTACGATGTTAATACGGTTCGAGATCGAATGGCGAAGTTCGTGATTCAAGAAGCTTTGCCTTTTAGTAACTTCAACAATCCTCGGTTGACCAATTTAATTCGAGAGACGCTTCAACCTCGTTACACCCACGTAAGTCGTACTACACTTAGACGTTATTGTTTAAAATTATGGAAACAAGCAAAAAATAATTTAATTGTATTATTTGAAAATTTAAATACCGGTGTAAACTTAACTAGTGACGTTTGGTCGGCTCCACACGGTTTACCCGAATCTTACCTTTGCGTCACCGCTCATTGGGTGGATCCCACTTCATGGCAATTGATGAAACGTACGATTGTATTTGATCTTTTTCCGCATCCACACACCGGAGAATTTTTGTTTTACTTTTTAGATAATGTAATAAGTATTTTTAAATTACAAAATAAACTTTTTTCAATTGGATTTGATAACGCCTCTAACAATACAACCGCGGTTGAAAAATTAAAATTAAAATATCTTCCGATTGCAAACGGTGATTTTTTCCATACTCGTTGTGTTGCACATATTATTAATTTAGTAGTGCAAGACGGACTATCCGGGCAATATGTTAATAACTTTATTACATCTTTTCGATTTATGTTAAATGACGTTTTTAAAAAAGTAGAAGAAGATATCAAGATTATAAGCAACTTTGTAAGGATACGCACTCTAGATTTTTAGATCCTAATTGGGATGTACCTACTCGGTGGAATTCGACTTGTCACATGTTTGAATGTGCTTTAAAACAAAAGGGCACTTTGAAAACTTTTCATAATAGTCTTTCGGATAATGGTGAAGCCGACTCATTTCCGGATGCGGGTTGGGAGAATCTTCAACGTCTATCCGAGTTTCTTGAGGTTTTAAAAACTCAACAACAAAATTATCGGGAGTTTATTATTCCACTAGTTATTCGGTGCTTCAAGAATTATATTTTATGTCTTTGAATTTTAAAAATTTTCAAAATAAAAATAATATGTTTAATCAAATGATAGAACCAATGAAAGAAAAGTTTAAAAAATATTTTAAGGACTTACCACCCTTTTTTACGTGTGCCGCCGCTTTAAATCCGTTTCTAAATGTTGCGGGGGTTGAATATTTGATAGATGAGATAAATGATAATTTGGATATGCATGACGAAAACCCTAATTCTTCAAACGAGGTAAAAGAAAATTTTAATCATAGTTTGAAAACAATTTATAATTTTTATTTAAATAGATATAGGCCTAACGTAAACATAACCATGCCAAGCGAATCAACCTCAAGTGCTAGTACATCGGTTAAAGACCCAGTTTTGACTATGTTGAATGTTGTCCGGGATGTGACGGCTAAACGACAAAGGGGTAACACCCCAACAAGTGAGCTCGGTAGATATAGTGGAACGGATTTTATTTCCACTATGACTTCCGAAGATTATCGTGCATTCGATATTTTGGCTTGGTGTAAAGGAAAAGAATCTCAATTTCCGATTCTTTCTGCTATGGCCCGTGATTTACTAAGCGTCCAAGCTTCTACGGTAGCTTCGGAATCTGCTTTTTTTCTTAGTGGCAGGGTAATATCATTACGGAGAACAAGACTAACTCCGGAAGCAGTGGAGATGTGCATTTGTTTAAAAGATCACTTAGACGCAACGGATCGTATACAAGACCAAACAAGCCTCGAAGACGAGATTACACCCGAAGTTAAAGTACATGATAAAGAATTAGCATTTGATCAAGTATCTCGTAGTAGATAAAATTAGACGATATTGTTATTTTTTATTGATTCATTTATGTATTTTTAAGTTGTTTTAATATTATATGTCTTTCATGTTCTTTTTAAATTTCTTTGTCATTCAAATGTTTTATATAAAAAGTATTTAATATTTGTATATTATAAGTGTAACATTTTCTGCCTAAGATTTGTATATATTTATATATTAATTTGTTTAAATTTTTGTCATTCAAGTGAACCCGGTTGGGAAAAGAAAAATAAAAAGAAAAAAAAGAAAAGAAAATATAAGAAAAAAAAAACATACGACCTGGTATTCGACACATACACAAGAAAAGAAAAAAAGAAAAAAAAAAAGGACAAAACCCGGTTGAACCCAGGTTTCATACCTGAACCGAACCCGACCCGACCCTACCCGGGTATACCGGGTAGGTTTGTTTACCGTTGAACCCGACCCGGGTTCGTACCTGTGTTCACCAATACCCGAGTACAAAAAACCGGAAGGGCCCAAACCCCGGTTTGTACCCAAACCCGGGCCCGGTTACGGCCGAATTTGACTCTTTGACCCAAATTATCTAGGCCTAGTATTGTTGGGCCAGTTGTTTATAGTATTTTTTTTGTGGGCGTCATAAAAGTAACTTATTGATTTTGGGCCTATTGCTTAAATGAGTTGGGCCTATATATTTCACTATATTTATGAATTATGAACTCCTAGAAAACTAGATTTTTTATTTTTTCATGAACCGCATGAACTTCTTAAAAAACTAGAATTTTCTTGGATTAGAGGTTTGCAAATCAGTTTTTTCACACTTGGTTAAATCGATTCTAAACTGGTTTGAACGAGGCCGATTACACACCGGTGGTTTGGATTCAACCATGAATGGTTTTTACTAAACCAGTTCTAATGACGATTCTAGTTTTGTTCGGTTGCAAATTCCAGTCAAAGAACTGATTTTTTGTGTGCACCCCTACTTTGGATTGGCAAGCGAAGCCCTTTCCTCTTTATAAGAACAAGAAAGTGTTACTGATGGATGCATGATTAATTTTCAATAAAATTACAACTTTTTTATTTACGAGAAAGGATTTTTATCCGACGGATCACTTATATGTTTTTTTAATCATATCTGGAAAAATTCATTGTTGGTTAGGAAACCTAAAGCTACGACTTATAGATTTTTGTTATCCTCTTACTAAAGTGAATTCATTTTTATCGATGATACAGTTTGATTCGAATTAGGGCGTTCATTTCCCCTCGAAATTAAATTAAATAATTAAATATATGGTGTTGTTACAAAATTTATTTACCAAAATGGATGTTTTGAAAAATATTTACCAAAATGGGTATTTATTAAAAACTTTCATTTTCTCACTTATAATATTGTTGAAAAAAGAAATTCTAGTTTTAATTAAATAATGTTATTTAAACAGGGTTAAAAGAAAAAAGTTTTTACAAACCCAAAATCTTTTTTTTGGACCTGCAGTTCAAATTAAAGTTCTTTTAAAATAGAATGTTTTTAGTTCTTCACAAAGATTTTCTTAAAACATTTTTAAATACAAAATCGAGATATCAATATTTGAGGCGCTGACATTCATTTTATCTACTATTGTTACGTGAAATTTTATTAGATTTTTTTTCACACATTCATTTAAATATTTAAAAAAGCAATAACTTAAATTTTTAATGTTAAATATTTACTATGATACTGAACACAAAATAAGATATTGAAATCAATATATGTTCAAAAATCTAACGATAAACCATTTAATTTTTTTGTTTATTCATGATAAATCGTTTTCTTAAATACATTTTTATAATCGTTTAAATTAATTACAAACATGTTCCAAAAGTACATATGTCCAAATATTAAAAGACACAACAAATGTTTTTAATTTTTTCACAGAATTTATAAGATTTATTGATAAAGAGTACAAACATCACTTAATGTTTATAAAAGAACCGTAGAACATTAGAAAATATTTCTAAACTAAGACAAATCCATTAGTTTTTTTTTATATTTAAAACAAACTGTGTGATGCATATATTATACTTGTTTGTACGTCTCAAATATTAATATAATATTTGTATTTAAAAAAGGTTTTAAGATAACATTTGTGAAGAACTAAAAGCATTTAAAAGAAACTTTTATTTATAAAGTTGCAGGTAAAAAAATAATAATTTTTTTGAAACTTTTTTTAAACCCTTTTTAAATAATATTATTTAATTAAAGAAACTTTTTTTGTCCAATAAGATTATGAGTGAGAAAAGAAAGATTTAAATAAATATCCATTTTGATAAATACTTTTCAAAACACCCATTTTGGTAAATAAAATTTTTAACAACACCATTTTAGTAAAAAACTCCAATTTAATATTATTAGGCTATCTTTATTGCTCATGTCGAACCATCAAGGCAACGGACACACATGCACACAAATTTGAAGGTGCATGAGGTTGAACGGCATGCCACCGCCGATTCACACCACAATCAGAAAAGAAATTGGGTGTGTCACGGTGGAAATGGGTGATGTGGCGGGGCAAGGGCGCAGGGCGTGCGGTTATACCACCATCCATGTGTGCCGGTTGCACGTTGAAAACAAGGACATTTCAATCCATAGCAAAGCTATAAATCGGCTAATATTGCAATTAACAACCGAATTGGTTCAAAGGCTACAATAGATATGACTTGATACAACCTCCGAGGCTCCTAAAATTCATTATCTACACCACTACTTGACTCGCATACCCATTATACGAGTTGATGTATCAACATTTAGCTCTAACATTTTTATATGTCGGATTGAACAACTTTATAAGAATGATTTACATCATAAGCAGTTAGCTTGTAACTAATTTGAATTTTTTTATATCCATTTTTATTTGAAAACATATTGTTGGGTGGAACTAAAGGGATATCCATTTGCCCTCTAAGTGATAAAGTTTATTTTGTTAGTAGGGTATCAAGCGATCAACGTCGTCACTCTTTATAGTCTAGTATATAAACATTATGTTATTACCCATGGTTAAAATGTTTTGATTTCTCAACTAGTTAATTTAATTTTAGTGATTACTATTTGGATCTAAGAATTGTCCATGTAAGAGGGCACTATAATGTCAAATAAATTATTACATTCACACAATCTTAAAATAATCACAAAAACATAAAGAGGTTACCATCATGCAAACAACTAGCCTCCTCAAGGAACCTCACTAGTAACATCCTCACCAACTCCTTCACCACCAACAACCCTCTATCATAATATTTTATACCAACAAAAGAAAATATCTTCATATTATTTTGTATTTTATATATTTTTAGAAAATTTAACCTACACGCTGTATAAACATACTTTTAATTATACATCAAAGTGTACCCTCAACCACACCTCAAGGTACCGTTAGAACACAAATCCTATAACATATGATTATATAAATATATATATATACATATACAGTTTCAAAGGACTTCTAGTTTAATAGTATTACAAATTTTAATCAATTGATTCATTTTCAAGTGGCTGGGTGTTTTACTGGCCCAATAAACGTTGGTGTAAATTTAGTGAAAATTTGGGTGTAAATTTAGTAATGGATTCTAGACTTACTTTTTGTTTTGTGTATGGTATCAGGAGGAGTCAGATCGTTTCAAGATCTGATATATACAATCTTACCTTATATTTTATACAAAATATTATTTCTAACAATTTAAACTATAAACTTAAAATCATAAAACAACAATTTTACGGGTTGTTTTTCGATACCTGTATCATACATTTACTTTAGTGGATGTTTGGGAGTGTTTTTTTTACTAACTTTTAACTTTTAAAAAATTATTTTATAATTTTTAACAATGTAATGATTGTAAAAAAAATAAATTAATAAGTCGGTGTATACTAACTTATTAATTTATTAAAAAAATTAATAAGCTAATAAACTGTTATAAAAATCATTCACAAACATCCCCGTGGTAATTTCTAAACAAAGGGTTGAATTATGATACATCTGATCTACCAGCTCACCCACCACACTCAATCCCCTATAAATAACCTCATTCTCCACCATCTCCGATTGTGCTAACCTTTCTTCTCTCCTTCATCACCGGAAGTACGGAACCACCGGTCTCCGGCGAAGCTCCGGTCATCTCATAACTTCGATTTCTACCCAATTTTAACAGGTGCATCCCTGTTTCTCGATCAATCATCGTGTATTGACGATAATCACTTCGATTTGGACTCTTTTAGACTAACATCAGCTGTTATCCCTTTGCTAAAACATGACCCATGTGGACTAATTGGTTTGTTATACGTGAATTTAACTTGAATTTTGAAAATTTTTAAGTGATATTGTTGGATCTGCGTCTAAGCGTTCGTGATCTGCTTTCAACTTTCGTTGTGTAGTTGTCTATGTAGATTTGGTGTTATATGTGCGAGTTTTAATGCAATGTAGTTCTGGGTAAGGGTTTTTATGATATTGTGAAAATTTGGTTTTAGTAAATGGGAATTAAGCGATTGGAGTATTAAGATTACATGATCCCGTGATTTAGTTGTGCTTTTTGATTGTATATGGAAACTGATATTTATGCTTACATGGGAGTGATAATGGGTATGAGATCTGTTATTTGATTTTGAGACCTATGGATCTACAATTGGATCTTGATTTCCCATATTTAATTATATCAGTTTCTGTGTAAAATGTTTTGTGTTTGGCCTATGGCATTTTTCTTTGGTGCACATCGAAGATGTTGCTATCTGCTTCATGCTTTATATGCATAGAATGGGGATATATGTTAATCCGCAAAAATGAAATCTTTCAGCATGACATCACTTATTTCTTGATATGTCTATATAGTTGATATCAGCTTATCCGTAAAGAAATAGAATCTGGGGCTGGTGGGTAAGCAGGAATTTTATATTATGAGTCTATGATCATGATTACTGCAACACAAGTAACCGTTTATTCTTTCATTTGATTAAGACTATGTTGTTTCACAACTTGCCTTTCTAGAGGTAGAATGACCAAATCTGGAGTGTAGTACAACTTGCGAAGTATTAGATGCGAGTCACTTTTAGTAAATACTGCTATTATATTCAACGACGATGATTTAGTTCGTAGATGTACGGATTGATGTTAACAAGTGGTTGTCTTTTTCTTTTGTTAAATTGTTTAACTTGTGGTGGAACAGGACAATGGCATCTCACATCGTTGGTTATCCCCGTATGGGCCCCAAGAGAGAGCTGAAATTTGCTCTTGAATCTTTCTGGGATGGAAAGAGCAGTGCTGAGGATTTGCAGAAGGTGGCTGCTGATCTCAGATCATCCATCTGGAAACAGATGTCTGATGCTGGCATCAAGTATATCCCGAGCAACACCTTCTCATACTATGATCAAGTTCTTGACACCACTGCAATGCTTGGTGCTGTCCCCTCAAGATACAACTGGAACGGTGGTGAAATTGGTTTCGACACTTACTTCTCCATGGCTAGAGGAAATGCCTCTGTTCCTGCTATGGAAATGACCAAGTGGTTTGACACCAACTAGTAAGTTGCATACCGAGGTTTCTTGGATGTTGTTGATTTGCACCATAATTTGATTGTAATACTGATGGAGAATTGTTATGATGTTCTTGATGAACAGCCATTTCATTGTCCCGGAGTTGGGCCCTGATGTGAAATTCTCTTATGCTTCTCACAAGGCTGTGACTGAATACAAGGAGGCTAAAGCTGTATGTGTTCTTGATATGCTTTTCAGGATTTTTCTTGATGTGATTTAGTAATCTCTTTGTTAATATGTTAGTTGATTCATTATCATGCAGCTTGGAGTTGACACTGTTCCTGTCTTTGTTGGCCCTGTCAGCTACTTATTGCTATCAAAACCTGCAAAGGGTGTTGAGAAAACCTTTGATCTTTTATCCCTTCTTGATAAAATCCTTCCGATCTACAAGTACACCTTTTTCTTAGTCATTTTATTTATTTCTTAAATATAATAAACTGGAATCTAGTTCGCATTACAACAAGAACTACTCCTGCAGGGAAGTCATTGCTGAGTTGAAGGAAGCAGGTGCTACATGGATCCAATTTGATGAGGCTACCCTTGTGAAGGATCTTGAGGCCTACCAATTGGAAGCTTTCACCAAGGCCTACTCTGAACTGGAATCAGCTTGTTCTGGTCTTAATGTTATCGTCGCTACCTACTTTGCTGATGTTCCTGCTGAAGCATTCAAAACCTTAACTTCCTTGCCTGGCGTTAGTGGTTACACTTTTGATTTGATCCGTGGTGAAAAGACTCTTGATTTGATCAAAAGCAGCTTCCCATCTGGCAAATACCTATTTGCTGGAGTTGTTGATGGAAGGAACATTTGGGCTAATGACCTTGCTGCATCACTTACTGTCCTTGAGTCGCTTGAGGGTGTTGTGGGAAAAGGTAATTTTTTTTTTTTTTTTTCAATCTTTCGTTCTACATAGCAATAAAGCTTTCCGTTTAAACTCCCGAATATTGTAACATGTAACGTGGCATACTGCATATGCAGATAAGCTTGTTGTTTCAACCTCTTGCTCACTTCTCCACACTGCTGTCGATCTTGTTAATGAAACCAAGTTGGATGATGAAATCAAGTCATGGCTTGCATTTGCTGCTCAAAAGGTTGTTGAAGTCAATGCATTAGCCAAGGCTCTTGCTGGTCAGAAAGATGAGGTATTCATTCATCTTGTGTCTGCTTAATTAATTGTTTCAATAAATTATGAAACATTGTGACAAATTTGTTTTCATTTCAGGCATACTTCTCAGCTAACGCTGCGGCTCAGGCTTCAAGAAAATCCTCCCCAAGAGTGACAAATGAAGCAGTTCAAAAGGCTGTAAGTAATCAAGATTTCATTACTACTTATTTGTAACTGGGAATTTATATAGTTGCATAATGGTGCAAAAAATCATGCTCACTTCTTTTGCTCTTCTCAGGCTGCTGCTTTGAGGGGTTCAGACCACCGCCGAGCCACCAATGTTTGCTCCAGACTGGATGCCCAACAAAAGAAGCTCAACCTTCCTATTCTCCCCACCACCACCATTGGTTCTTTCCCTCAAACCATTGAGCTCAGGAGAGTCCGTCGTGAGTACAAGGCTAAGAAGTGAGTAACTATACAGGTTGATGATGCTGTACTGATAGTCGTTTAGTACTTTTTCTCACAAAATCATGTTTTATAGGATTTCTGAGGAAGAGTATGTTAAAGCCATCAAAGAGGAGATCAGCAAAGTTGTTCAACTCCAGGAAGAACTTGATATTGATGTGCTTGTCCACGGAGAGCCAGAGGTATAGTTATATTACATTTTAATAGCATTAATTAGTTAAAAAGGTTTTCTAAAATGAACATATATTTCAGAGAAATGACATGGTTGAGTACTTTGGTGAGCAATTGTCTGGTTTTGCCTTCACCGCTAACGGATGGGTGCAATCATATGGGTCCCGCTGTGTCAAACCACCAATCATCTATGGTGATGTCAGCAGACCCAAGGCCATGACCGTGTTCTGGTCCTCAATGGCTCAAGAAATGACCAAACGCCCAATGAAGGGTATGCTTACTGGCCCAGTCACCATTCTCAACTGGTCCTTTGTCCGTAATGACCAGCCCAGGTATAATATTTTCACAATATCCAAAAACCATTTTATTCATTCCAAAAGAAATCTGCTAAATTTTACTTTCGTGTTTGTTTGTTTTCAGATTTGAAACTTGCTACCAGATTGCATTGGCTATTAAAGATGAAGTTGAGGATCTTGAGAAGGCTGGAATCACAGTCATCCAAATTGATGAGGCTGCTTTGAGGGAAGGATTGCCACTCAGGAAAGCCGAGCATGCATTCTACTTGGACTGGGCTGTGCACTCTTTTAGAATCACCAATGTGGGTGTTGCCGACACCACCCAGGTATGTTCTGTCACATGTTGAGAACTAGAAGTGAAAAATTGGGCTGTTTGCTAGGTTAAATGGGTTCGCTTCAAAATGGGTGACATTTTGATGCAGGGAAAACGAGTTGATGTGGGTTGGCCTGAAACAGTTTTGTCCAAAAAATTAGTTATTTTTGAGTAAAATGATATATGTGGCCAATGGGTAAAAGCGTTTTTAGGGTCATAATGGGTGACGAGTAAAGTCGGATGTTCTTGAAAGAACTTGCTGTCGTATAAAGTCCAGATTCTTTTGAACAAAAAGATTTATGCATTTAATGTGTGAAGTGTGGGGAAAATGTGTTGGGGCGGGTTGGCTCGAAACACTAGATGTTTTTGATGAAATGATTTATGTGGACAACTGGCAAAATGATTTGGATGAAAATGGGAGACTTTTTGGTGCAACTGTGCAAGGTAAACGGGTTGGGTTGGCCTGAAACACTCACTGTCCAATAAAAGTTTAGATCTTTTTGAATTAAGCGACTTATTCAGAAAATGGGTAAAGAGATTTGGGCTAACCGTAATAGAGCTATCCGTAAGTAAATGAGTTGAAACTAACATTTATTTAGAACGATGAACATTAGCATAAGACTCTGAACCATGTTCTACAGATTCACACCCACATGTGCTACTCCAACTTCAATGACATCATTCACTCCATCATCAACATGGATGCTGATGTCATCACCATTGAGAACTCCCGCTCTGACGAGAAGCTACTGTCAGTGTTCCGTGAGGGAGTCAAATATGGTGCAGGAATCGGTCCCGGTGTGTATGACATTCACTCTCCAAGAATACCATCCATGGAGGAGATTTATGACAGAGTTAACAAGATGCTTGCTGTGTTGGAGACCAACATTTTGTGGGTGAACCCCGACTGTGGGCTCAAGACCCGCAAGTATGGTGAGGTCAAGCCTGCCCTGCAGAACATGGTTGCAGCCGCCAAGAAGCTTCGTGCTGAGCTCGCTAGCGCAAAGTGAGGGTGGTTCTTGAAGAAGGATTGTGTTTTGTGTTATTACATTGGTTGATATTCAATAACTGTAGACTGTAGTTGATCCAATGAAGATGTGGTTTAGATGTTGTGATTTTTGGGTTCTGTTCTGTTCTCTTGTCATTATTATGGTTTTTTTTGTTGAAATTCAATGGAATTTGAAAGTGCAAATTCAAAGCTAATGCCAAACTTTGTCCTTTGCATTCCATGAAGAGTAGCCAAATTGGAGTTGTTTGCTAATTTAATTAATCTTATAATGGTTGTCGACTTTGACTTGTTTTAGGCTTGTTATATTTGTATAAGTACTAATTATTTCAGGTGTCTATAAATCTATAATCATAATGTCCTAAAAGTTATAAAGCTAACTATTAACTTTCCAAGTATTCATCTTTTTTTACATACATATTTTATTTTCATGTGTCAATTGTGTTACAGATCATCAAGATTGTACATTTAATAACTGTATGTTATACGTTGAATTTGTTTGCGTACCTTGTGGCTATGGAGGTAGGAGACTCTTGTTTGAATATACCCTAAAAATGATTTATCTCCTAATTTTTCTTGAAACAATTCTTTTATTTATTTTATCAAACGATTTATTGAAACTCGTGTTTTATTAAAACTTCGTTTATTTTAAATAGTTTTTAACAAGAAAAAGAGTTTAGGTGTTGAAATAAAACAAAAATTAGATCTTAAAGCAAATCAATATCTTGTATCAAAGACAACCCAATAAAGGATTCGTGTACATCTTACGTTATAACCATGATTTACCATGTAATCATAATCGTTAGTTGTTTGGTCATAAAGAGGATCAATAAGAATAAAGGGGTGTTCTTTGAAATTTAACAAAGCACAAGGTGTAACCTGTAATAAACTATTTTTCTGGTCAAAGCATTGCCACCAGCTAGACGTAAATGAGGTGGAAAGGATGGGCTGTTACAAATTATTTATTTATATAATACAATACTAGGTTAGTTCACGTGTATTATATAAATTGAATAAATAAAATATTAAATAATTAGTAATAAAATTTATGCTTTATAAAATTATGTTTGAAGATAAAATATGATCTTAATTACGTATAAATAGATACTTTAAGTAAATAAATAATAATGTATTTTTTTAAACTTTTATTTTATTAAAAATTATGATTTTTAAATATTTTGTTTTAAGAAAAATGATAAAAAAGTTCGTTGTATTCTATATTTTATAAAATTTTTGTTTTTAATAAAGAAATTGTTTTTAATTTATTAAATTAATATATTTTTTAATTTGAAAATGGAATGAGTAATATTATTAGTATTCATTTATTATTAATAATATAAAGAAATGAAAAAGTAAGTATAATGAGGTTTACAATCGTTTTAAGCTTATTTTATTTTTTTATAGATAGATGGATAGGTTAAAAATTAAACAGATTATAGTTAGTAATAAACACGAAGAGTTACAGTATAATATTTTAATATAATATATAATTATATATATATATATATATATATAATATATATACGTAATAGTTCAAGAAATAAAACAACTATATTATTTTTTAACTCTCTTATCCAGATAGTTTTATTTTTAAATGTTCGTTTTAAGATTTTTTATAAAAATTTTATTTTTTTGAAAACTCTGGTTTGTAATTATTCTAGTTGTTTTAATAAGACTGTTTTTAAAAAAATTTCACCTATTTATAACTTTTTTTAAAAACAAAATGATTTAAAATATTTTGTTTAAAAAGGTTTAGTGTTTTAGAAAATTTTATATTATATAAAATTTTAGTTTTTTATTATTTAGATTTTAATTAAAAGATGTGATTTCTAATTTTCTTTATAAAATCTATTTTTAAAAAAGATAGTTTGATTTAAAAAATAGATAAGAGAGAGAAATATAGTAATTAATAAAATTTATTTTTAATAAGAAAGAGAAATTTGTATGAGTATTTAAATTACTATAATACCCTTTTGGAGGGAAAATTAATGCGTAGATGTCTAGAAAAATGACAAGTAATAAAAAAATGAGTTAAGAGAATGACAAGTGATAAAAGAAACTTTATTTTATTAGATATTATAGATAGTGATTTTAAATGTTAGTAAAAAAAGTTTATTATAGGTACATCAATATGTTATGTGGACACTTTGAATACGGATCATATCATTAGATACAGATTGTAATAGTCTGTAATATATCATATTAGTCACTTCATCTCCTTTTGTGGCTCGTATTCATAGTTACGATCTGTAATGTCTTCATCTTATGTAGCCGTAACGAGTTATATGACCGTAAGTAAAAGTTTTTATTTTTTTTTCTTTTCTAGGTTTTAACTGATGATATTTTTTATATTATGTTTTTTAATATTTTAATATTTATTTATTTATATTATTATTTGAGCATATTTTTTATTTTATAAAATAACTATTAACAAATTTAATAAATATATGATTTTTTGTTGCTCATGATAGAACTAATAATCTCGATTGTTAGATCCTATTTGCTGCTGCTACAATCATTGCATCCAAAAGATTTCATCTTAAGTGAAGAAAACATTATGATTTACTCATCATCTGATTAAATGTTTTCATTCAAAAGTTTCATATGATTAAATGATTTAATATGAAATATCCATTTATCTATTAAATTTGTAAATAAATATTTTACATTAACAAAAATAAATCAAAAAAATAACACAAAGTAATAAATCATAAAATATTTAATAAATATATAAAAAAACAAAAAAAAAATCTAAAAAATAAAAAAACATATTTTACCGCCATATGGCTCATCATTACCCAGTATAGTAAAAACATTATAAGTCGAAATGACGAATACAAAGCATAAAAATACATAAATTGACTGGTTTGTTATTTCTTAGATAATGCACCCCGTATTTAATAATACCAAGGCCGACCCTTAGGGGGCAAGGGCGGGTGACAGCCTATGGCCCGGTCGCTCAGGGGGTCTGCATATTTAAAAAAAAATTATATTATATATATAGGGCGGTTACTATACAAAGTGTAATTTTTGTGCGAAGCGTACGAAGTCACCAGAGCGTGACACGTGTTTTTTAGCGGATGGGTAGTTTCTTCCGCGCTACAAATTACGCATAAAATGTACATAATGACACAAGTTATATCTGTTATCACGCAGAGAAAATTACTCACGTTATAAAAAATAATCACGCAAGTTATATTTATAATTACGCAAGTTATATGATAATTACTCAAGTTATGTTGATAATTACGCAGTGAACAATCACACAAGTTATACGCATAACATATAGTCGTTTTCTTAAAAAAATGTTGTTTCTTTAAAAAAAAGTATAGTAATACTATACTCATATTAAAGATGATAAATGTCTGTTTTTAGGGTGTATTTTTTTAAAAAACTTAATGCCATATGAAAAAATTATATGTGTTTAAAAAAACATGAAGAATTTAAAAAAAAGTTAACAATTATAGGCTATTTACAATTCTATCCTTCTAGGCACAATTCTCGCGTGATTATTCTATCTTAAATCTGAACCGTTCATCTTTTAGATCAATGGTCATTGTTACTTCGTACTCTTCGCACAAAAATAACACTTTGTACCGTAAACTTTCCATATATATATATATATATATATACATATATATATATAATTAGTAATATACATATATGACCCATTTTAATTTGCAGAACCCATATTTATATATTATATGATAGCTATTGAAACGATGTATTGGAGAGCATGGTATGAAAACTTGATCGAAAACTTTGCTTCCAAAAACGCTAGGAGAGTCTCCCAATTCGCTTAAGTAAATTAGATCATTTTGCTACAATACTTTGATTTTGTTTATTGTTTTAACAATTATCTTGATATTATGGTTTTTTATATACAACTTATTCGGTTTAAATTTTTTCATACGTCATATTATAGGGGGCAATTTTTTGTTGTCGCCCATCTTAGAGAATTTTCGGGGCGGCCTTGGATAATACGGCTCATATTCTTTTTTGTCAAATGAGGTCCCTATTAACGGTTTTGGGCGTGCGTATATCCTAATTCTAGTAAATAAAAATACATATATAGATATCCAATTAAGCACAAGGTATATATCAAATAAAAAGGGTATGCAATTTTATTGAACTAATGTATTATAATTATAACTATATACATTTCAAATGAGTGAACAGTTGATGCA
Source organism: Flaveria sonorensis (assembly GCA_025506505.1). Taxonomy (NCBI): domain Eukaryota; kingdom Viridiplantae; phylum Streptophyta; class Magnoliopsida; order Asterales; family Asteraceae; genus Flaveria; species Flaveria sonorensis. Next base: position 7,102,368 of record CM046438.1, read on the forward strand.
CTCCCCGCCCCCAATTTTTTTTTTTCATTTTCTTGTTTTACATATTTTAGTTTTAATTTATTTTTATAGGTAGTCTTATTTTTCTGTGTTGGGTTATAAATTTTACACATTTTATTTTGCTCCTATTCTTTATAGTATAGATCATGATCATTTGTTTTCTTCTCTTTTCATATTGTTTTATCTTTTTGTTTCTCTTATACTTTATAACCTAGTTATGATTGTTTTTAAATTAACATTTATGTTTGTTAATGCTTTTGAATATAACCTTCTGAAATGCTTTTGTTTATTGAGTTGTTGTAACGAATAGTTGTTTTGACGTACATATTTTTATCTTAGAGATTAATATAATTCGATCCCGATGCTAATAAAAAGACCGGATTACATCCGCCAGTTTTAATATGTTATTTGATCAACAATCTCTTTGATCCCCCAAAGTGTTTTTAGTGAAGTAAATGGCAACTATAGTCCAATAATCCATCTAAGCACACATCAAAAGTCCTTCGAGATCAAGACAATACAGGATCAATAAATATGGGACCAAAAGCGACAATAAGCTCTTTTTCTTTATAGAAATTGTTGATTGGTTGTCAGACGTTGACGTATTGATCCTTATAGATAACAAGTGATAAAACATTTATGTTATCTATGTTTTGTTAAAAATTTTATCATAAGATATATCTTCTTCTTTTTTATTTATAATTTTTAGCTATATCATATACAACTGAGATCGTGAGAAAACTTATATCAAAAGATAGATAAAAATAAACGTATAAAAATAGTAAATATTTAGATTTATATATAAAAAATATATATTAAAAGTTATAATAGACAAAATAAACTTATACAATATAAAAAAAAAAAAACATACGGGTCCTGCTAATTTAATATATAATTTCTTTTTACTTTTTCTCTTAAATTGTATTTTTTATTTTTAAATAGCAGAGACATTTGATCACTTTATACTCACTTAAGAATCAAATTGATAATCTAGGCACACCAAAAGATCATCTATATAATACAACCCAGTAAAGACATTTGATCATTTTATCACTCATCCGTGTAGAAGACAATTTGTGTTACATATTTGCGTTCTTTTTGGTCCAGTAATTTTTCACACTTAAGAATCAATTTTTTTTTTTTTAACCAACCTGAATCATCATAGATGCAAACAAACGATTACAATAAATTGACAGGTAAACGGACAACAAGCTGCCCTGCCACCCCTTTTTGTATAACAAAATCAGTCTTACTAAATTTAAAGTTTTAAGCTTAGAGGCTAACAAATTACTATGCACGACACACTAAACCCTGTTCGAAAGGTTCACGACTTGTGGGGCTAGAAACCTAAACATATCAAAAGCAAAAAGGGATAAACACGTGTTGATTTTCTAAGCACGCTTTCTCGTGTTTAGCAACTTTGTCTGATTTTGATTTCAACGCAGCCTGAGCGGCAACAAAACCATTGTCTCTGAGCGCAATAAGATGGTACATTTCTGTAAGGTCCACATAAGCATGTTTTTCTCTTTTCTACCTAAACACAAGAATATTAGCTGGCTGTAGAATAGACCTCCCTTCAAAGGGAGCCGTAAGAAAATTGACGACGCCTTTTTTTTTTAGCATGAATTTCTGCTCGTTTAAAACCGCTACACAGAACATCCCTAACAAATCAAACCTGTAATCCATGCAACTCCTTGCAATGGAGCGCTTGCTCGCCAAAAGAACCAAACAAGCCTTGCGGCAAACTGGACATGGCTCATTAGCTGGAAACAAATGAATCATTAGCCGATACTTAAGAATAGCCCGGTACTCCAAAGTCGATAAATGCTGGTCCGGGGATAACCGTTAGGAAATCTTGATCCCGAGAAGCTCGTAAACAGTCAAACACTGCTCTCTAGCGAAATGATAGATCGAAGTTCCCTCCATAATATAGTAGACACTTCATAAGATCATCTTTATGATAAATCCTGGATTTTATAACTTATAAGGCATCGTTTCTACAACCATCAAATCTGAAGGGAGCATAGTGTAAGATGGAGAAAAGAAAAGGGACCTATCAAACAAATTGAAGAGCGAAAGCAACGTATAAGCAAGAATCTTGGTGCCTTAAAAGCTTTTCAAACCCTAAATTATTAATAACAATTATATTGGGGAAAAAGGCAAATATAATGCAATTCATCATCATCAATTCATCATCATCATCACATCTTATCTGTTAATTGTCCATTTGTTTCATCATTAATCCTCTTTACACCTGAAATTTCACACGCTTTTATAACAATTTTCGCACACAGAGGTAAATCGTTTCGTGCGTATTGCAAGTAAAATGCAGGTGAGTTCGAACAGCTTTTCGATTCATATACTCTATTTGAGATTTGAATTTCTACGAGTAATTCTTCATGAATTGAAGAAATTTGTGTTTTGTGGTTGAAATTTGTTTCAGACAAGAACGGTACACGTAGAGCATCTTTCAGATCTAGCTACCGAGAGGGAAATACACGAGTTTTTCTCCTTTTCTGGTGATATAGAGCGCGTTGAGATCTGCCGGTGCGTAACGTTTATGTTAAGATTAGATTAATTTGAGATTTGAATGGAATCATACAGGTTGTTCTGATTGTGATTGTTGTTAAGGGTTGCAGTGATTCGAAACAAAAGAAGATTGCATTTGTGACTTTTAAAGATCCTAAGGCTCTTGAAATTGCATTATTGCTATCGGTATTCCCTCAAATCCTCAATTTCGTTATTCTCAATTCCCCTTTTATTGAAGTAGACATCTGGAGGTATGATTGTGTAAGATTTAATGCGTTAACGCTTCATTCTCTATTGGTTGTGCTATTTAAATCTTAATGCCAAATTTGTATCTAGCAAAATTGTAGGTATTATTCACTTTTAGGGTTTTGACCTTGATTTCTTATTTTGCATTAATAACATTTATAGTAACCTTGAATGCAATTACTGGGGTCTTCTGAAAAAAGAAAGATGAATTATTGCCAATTTCAGAATTGAAATACTTTGTTTGAATCATTGAATGTAAAAGTAAATGTAAGATGATTCATGCAGAAGGGAGTGTTCTTTTTCCATGTAATTTAACTTCTCTAGTTTCTTTTATTTCCCTTACAAAAAGAGTCCAATCTAAGATTTTTGCACTTTGATGGTTATAGTTACTTGATTACAGTTTTGATATTAAGAGTGCACGAGGAGTCATTATGTTCATTTGTATTTTGTTAAGGCTGAAAATTTTCCAAAAATTTAAATTGCATGGAGTCATTGTGTTAATATTTAACTAGTCTAATGGAAATTCTGTTTTAATGATAGCATGGACTAGTTTTTATGGACAAAGGGAGAGATCTAGAAAACTGTTGTGTAATTTTCTTGTCGTGTTACATATGTGTGTATGGATGATTTTAAACATGCACAAAAAGATCAACTGCAACTTCTTGTAATTTAAAATTTGGATAGTTGATGGCAATTTTGCAACTACTCAAGTCAACAAACTACGACCACAGATTTGTGGCTGCATATTCATTCCACTTTGTCCAGTGGAGACTCTTGGGTCCAACTTTGGAATTCATGAGCAAAAGTCCAGAATTACAGTCAAAGAATTATTAATTAATAATGCTGGCTCTGTTTTTTAAATTTTTGCTGATCATTCTTTTGTTTGTCTTTATACTGGATGAAACCACAATTTCTGATTAGTTATTGATTATAATTGTTTATGCACATCTTGGGTCCATAGTACCATTAATTAGTTGGCTTGTTATTTATTTGAACACCATTTGGTAATGCTTTTACATGCCTAGCCAACTGCAAGCAGTTGAATTTTAGTTGAATTGTATTGGATTTTTTTCTGACACCCAACACTATTATTGTATTATAATATTGTCTTCTCCTTTTGTCAATTTCTTTTCAGTTACTTCATATATATTTTTCTCAAATACGGGTTGAATTCTTCGTTTAAATGCAACAAATTCAAGTAAGACATATTTGACAATGCTACGAACACAATCTCAAACATAAGCATGTATATGTAATGTCCATCATCCTCTTTAGTGATATTATTGAACTTGGAAAACGAACCGATCCTGATATTTTTGAGTCTATTACAACTAATTAGGGAGCATCAAGGAGAAGAAAAGAACCAATAGTTGTTTTCATGAGTTGTGCTGCAATACTGTAGTGTATTTTTAGCTGTTTTAAATTTCCATTGTTTTAAAACGTGTATGACATGGTTGCATCTTTTTCATCCAAAAGTAAGGATATCATATTACCTTTGTTAACTATAAACAGGCTAATACTGGCCTCATTATGCAAAAGGTTATCTTTATGCCGTCAAACTATAAGAGAACTTGTTACCTTTTGGCAACTATAAAATCATGAATGTTATGAAGATAAGACATGCAAATTGCAGTCACTAAGGCATGTTGTTTTACCATTTTTAAGTGTAGTCTAGATAGAGTCCACTTTCTTTGTTGTGAGAACCCTACAAAGATAAGACAGCTTATTTGGTCCCCTCCAAACCCACCCAATTTGGTGACTAGACATAGGCATTGTTATTTTTGATAATTTAATATCTGAGAATGAAGAATAATAACTGAAAAGATGAAAGAACATATCAGATCCTTAAAGGCTGCGACCAAGTCAATATTTGGTGGTATGTTTGTAAGGACGTATAAAAGGTTAACTTGAGCATGAAGTGGTAGTTATAGTTATTGTTATTTTTATTAAGCAGATCAGCAGATGTGTAAATCTCCTTCATGAATATTGAAACTTATATATTTTATATATACTTTTGTAGGGAGCAACCATAGTGGATCAGATTGTCAGCATTACTCCAGCTGAAAATTATGTGCCAAAACCTGAGTTTAAGGTATGGTTATTTGTTTTATTATGGGATCTAAATTTTATTTTTTTATGGTAAACTTATGTTATAATGCCACATCTTGCAGGAGGTTTCTGAAGTGGATAAAGCTGTAAGCATGGCTCCTGAAATCTCTCCATCATCTTCAGAGGTATAGTGATAGAAACAGAGTAATAGGATAATTTGATTAACAACCAAACAATCGGCCCGATTCGAGAGGGCTAGTCTCCAAGAACAACACAAGGTTCTGATTAAAACAAAATACAATGACTGAAAATAATGAAAACAAGATGCATTCATCCTAATACTAGTTTGAGTCGGCAGTTAGCACCGCTCCACCACCCACTAACTGAACATGCCTAGAAATTAGGAGTGTGGCAAGAATGGGTCAAACCCAAATAACAACTCCAGTGCTCCACGATCTGTACCCGGGTCGACCTGTTTATCTTTTCTACGTGAATACACTAACACCGGTGTCGCATCATTACTACCCCCCTTGTAAAACGACTTGTCCTCAAGTCGAAAGAAGGGAAATTGTTCCTTAAATAAGTCATAGGACTCCCAGGGAGCCTCCTCCTGTGGATGATGCTGCCAAGCAACAAGAAGTTCCAGCACCTTTTGACCTGCCTCGATAACCCAGCGATGTTTAAGAACAGCAGAAGGTTGAACATCAAACTCCCAATCTTTAGTGATAGGCAATGGTGGAATAGGAGTAACCACAAAATGACCCCGAGCTGGTTTGAGCATTGAGACATGAAAAACAGGGTGAATGCGAGACTCGGGAGGTAATTCCAACTCATACGCCACCACCCCAACCTTGCGTAAAATACGAAAAGGCCCAAAAAAACGAGGGGAGAGCTTTTCATAGCGACGCTTAACCAAACTGCGCTGCCGATACGGCTGAATTTTCAAAAACACCAGATCACCCGCCTCATAAGACACATCGGGACGCCTTAAATCAGCTTGAGACTTCATCCTTGATTGAGCTTTCAGCAAGTTGGCCTGTAACAACTTCAGCATATCATCTCGGGTAATCAGTTGAGTTTCCGGTTCAGCGTTTGCAGTCTCCCCCAACACATAAGGAACCAATGGAGGAGGATCGCGACCATAAACAGCAGCAAAAGGGGTAGTCCCTGTAGCAGAATGATAGCCCGTGTTGTAGGAATACTCAGCCCAAGGAAGAAAAGAACTCCATTTATGTGGCTGCTCATGCGCAAAACAACGAAGATAAGCTTCAACACAATGATTGACCACCTCAGTTTGCCCATCAGTTTGCAGATGGTAATCGTACTTAACTTCAGTTTAGTCTGGCTCAATCGGAAAAGTTCCTGCCAAAAATTGCTCAAAAAAATAACATCACGATCAGAAACAATTGAATGAGGGAACCCATGCAGCCGTACAATCTCTTTGCGAAAAATGGCAGCCACCCCTTTTGCAGTGAAAGGGTGTGAAAGTGGAATAAAATGAGCATACTTGCTCAACCTGTCAACCACAACTAGAATAGTATCAAATCGGTTGGAGGGGGGTAAACCAACGGTGAAATCCAGTGAAATGTCTTCCCAGATTTGCTTGGGAATGGGTAAAGGCTGAAGTAATCCAGTCGGTGACACAGCCTCATATTTCTGTTGCTGACAGACTAAACAGTGCTGAACATAGAGGTGTACATCTTGCTTCATACGCGGCCAGAAGTAAAGGGACTGAAGGCGTTTGAGGGTCTTCAGGAAACCACCATGACCCACTATAGGGGTTGAATGTGCTTCAAATTAAATGATCTCCTTCAGCGATGGTACATTAGGCACAACCACTCGGCCTTTGTACAACAGCAAAGTACCAGTAAAAGAATACCCTGGGCAAGAAGAAGGGTCCTGTTGCAACTTGTCCAGCAGATTTTGAGTGAACTTATCCTGATGAAGCCCTGCCTCAAGAGCTTGTATGTCAACACAATGAGGTAGCACCAAACTAAACAGTTGAGGTCGTCTAGAGAGGGCATCAGCTCCTCTATTCTCCTTTCCAGCGCGATGAACAATGGAAAACTCATAAGGCATCAACTTTAAGAGTAATCTTTGCTGCTCGGTACTCGTAATGCGCTGCTCCCATAAGTACTTCAGAGTGAAGTGGTCAGTCTGAATAAAGAAATGACGACCCAGCAGATAATGGCTCCATTTCTGCACTGCCAAAACAAGGGCCAATAACTCACGATCATAAGCTGACTTGAGCCTATTGGAGATAGAAAACCCCTTGCTAAAATAGGCTACCTGGTGAGATTCTTGAGTGAGAATAGCTCCCACTCCTTCTGATGAAGCATCGCACTCAATAGTAAACGGCTTGGAGAAATCAGGCAATCGAAGGACCGGGCTGAAATCATAGCCTGTTTAAGAGCAGTAAATGAGCTTCTTCAGTCCACAAGAATCCATCCTTTTTGGTGAGGGCTGTGAGCAGCCTTGCTATGATACCATAATTCTTAACAAATCTCTGATAATACCCGGTAAGACCCAAAAACCCGCTAACCTCATGCACATTAGTTGGAATGGGCCAAGATTGGATGGCAGACACCTTATCTTGATCCATTTGAACTCCCGCAGAACTAATAACATGACCTAGGAATAACACTTGCGGCTGTCCAAAACAACATTTTGTTAGCTTAGCAAGGAATTGATGTTTACTAAGAGTATCCAATGCTACCCGCAAATGCTCAATGTGCTGCTGCATGGAAGGGCTATAGATTAAAATATCATCGAAGAAAACCAAGATGAAACGACGTAGATAGGGCCGAAACAGGTCGTTCATGACAGCTTGAAAGGTAGAGGGGGCATTAGTAAGCCCAAATGGCATGACTTTAAACTCATAGTGACCCGAATGGGTCCGGAATGCAGTCTTCTCAATATCGGGCAGATTCACCCGAATTTGATAATACCCGGAACGAAGATCCAACTTAGAAAATACCATAGCACCATAAAGCTCATCAAGCAGCTCGTCTATGTTGGGAATAGGATACTTATCAGCAACCGTGATCTTATTGAGAGCCCGGTAATCAACGCACATTCTCCACGTGTTATCTTTTTTGCGCACCGGTAACAAAGGACTAGAAAAAGGGCTTGTACTCGGTTGTATGAAACCGGAAGACAGAAGTTGTACTTGCTTTTCGATCTCAGTCTTTTGGGAATGGGGGTAACGGTATGGGCGGATATTTGGAGAGGTGGGGTTGGGAATGAGTGGAATGGAGTGGGAGCGAGATCTGAAAGGAGGTAGTGACTGGGGCTCTTCAAATACAGCTTGAAATTCAGTTAAAAACGGCTGTAAACAAGAGGGAAGGGTCGTAAGCTGCTCGGTTTCAATGGCTAAGTGTTGAAAAGAAACAAATTTTTGGGGGCCGGAAGCTACCCCTTGCAGCTCATACTTTTGGCCATCAATAGTAAAGATGAGAAACATCTCATTCTAGTTGGCTTGCACCGTGTTTAGTGAGGCTAACCATTGAATACCCAATACCACATCGGCTCCCCCAATCGAAAACGGATAGAAATCTTGGGTGATCTGTAATTCGGATAGCTTGAGTGAAACTTCCCTGCATACACGACTACATCTAATGATGTCACCTTTGCCAATTTGGACTCCAAAAGGAGTGACCAGTTGCGTTGTAAGTTTAAGCTCATGCACAAGAGTATCAGATATAAAATTGTGGGTAGAACCACTATCTATTAATATAAGAACCTCAGTGGAATTGATCGTACCATGCAGCTTCATCGTCGTGGTGTGAGACTTGCCCAAAATAGCGTGTAAACTAATCTCGGCTAAGTCATCTGATGAGTGTTGCTCATCACTAACTTCCGGCAAGGGTTTCTCTTCATCATCACACTCCAACAACTTAAAAGTTCCTGACTTACAACGATGGCCAAGGCCATATTTGTCTCCACACCTAAAACATTCCCCACGTAAAAATCGAGCTTGTTTTTCAGTGTCACTGATACGAAGATGCGGTTTGGTTTGGGCAGTTGAGGCTGTTGGGTTGGAAGTTATGGGTTTCGAGTCAGGCTGGGTGGTTTTTGGGGTTGTCAACCATGAAGAATTCTTGCTGGAACGAGTGTGGACTGCTTTGGATTCATACTCGTGTGCGATGCTCATAGCCTTATAAACCGTTCTGGGTTTATGGAGACGGACATCAGCCTTAAGCTCTTCCTTCAACCCATTTAAGAAAACTCCGAGTAGGCAATGGTCCGGCCAATTCGTGACATGGGATGATCGCTTAGCAAATTCTTGTCGGTACTCCAACACGGAACCGGTTTGGCGAATGCTACATAGGTGTTCATCGGGGTTTTGAAACTCTGCAGGCCCAAAATTCTTTTGAAGAACTCTGACTAATTCCTTCCAAAATTCTATGCTTTGATCTGTTGAAAGCCAAGAGTACAGATCAAGAGCATCGCCTTCCAGGTGCATCGAAGCGACATCCATTTTCTCCTCCTCCGGGATGCCGTAATAGCGGAAGTATTTTTCTGCCTTGAGAATCCATCCCCGCGGATCACCGTCACTGAACGTTGGGAAGTCAATTTTGTTATACGGTCGGTTGCGGCCATGATTCCATGATGATTCCCCTTCCTCGAACTTCCCTGAACCTCCACTGAATTTCTCTTTGGCTTGTACCTGTGATTTGAGTGCTGCAACGTCGCGTTGTAACGTATCCATAGCTTCCAATTTTGCAGCGATGGCTGCTAATTGAACCGCTACGGGATCAGGGTTGATGTTGCTGCCGTTCGCATTACTCCGGGTCTGAGGTGCCATCGTCTTTCCCGGCAATGGAACCAAAATGATAGAAACAGAGTAATAGGATAATTTGATTAACAACCAAACAATCGGCCCGATTCGAGAGGGCTAGTATCCAAGAACAACACAAGGTTCTGATTAAAACAAAATACAATGACTGAAAATAATGAAAACAAGATGCATTCATCCTAATACTAGTTTGAGTCGGCAGTTAGCACCGCTCCACCACCCCACTAACTGAACATGCCTAGAAATTAGAAGGAGTGTGGCAAGAATGGGTCAAACCCAAATAACAGCTCCAGTGCTCCACGATCTGTACCCGGCTCGACCCGTTTATCTTTTCTACATGAATACACTAACACCGGTGTCGCATCATATAGCTTACCCACATGACTTCATTCAACTTCCTAAGTTACAATGAATTCATGTTTTAGTTACAAATATATAGTTTATTGATTATTATTGATTATATGTGTTAAACAGGCGAATAATACTTCTCCTCGTAGCGGAAGAATGTACATGAGTAAAGCACAAGACGTTGTTTCAAGTGTTCTTGCAAAAGGTTCAGCAATTAGGCAAGATGCCATGAATAAAGCTAAAGCATTTGACGAGAAACATCAGTTAAGAGCCAATGCAGCTGCTAGAGTGAATTCTCTTGACAAAAGGGTAAGGCTATCAGAGAAATTTAACGTTGGGGTCTCAGTTGTAAATGAAAAGGTCAAATCTGTGGATCAAAAGCTTCAAGTTTCAGACAAAACAATGGCTGCAATTATGGCAGCCGAGAGGAAACTAAACAACACCGGATCCGCTGTCAAATCAAGCAGGTCCGTCTTTCTTCCTTTCATATACTTTCTAAGTTATATGTTCAATATTCTCTTTTGATTTTTTTAGCTTACACTTAAAGTTTCAACATGGGCAACTTGGATGTGTTTAGATATGTGACAGCTGGAACAGCTTGGCTGAATGGAGCTTTTGGTAAAGTGGCAAAGGCTGGGCAAGTTGCAGGAACAAAAACTAGACAAAAATGGAACTTGGCAGTCTCAAATTTTACTGCAAAGGTGTGTATTTTTTCTAAGGAAGCTAATTCAATGTATGTTTCGGATACTAATGAAATTGCACTTGCACTCCTTCAAGAAAACAATCAACTAAAAAACTATTTTCCAAGTACAAATGCACGCGGAATGAACTAAGTATGCCAACTCAAAACAAAATGATTCACTCGCACATAGAAGATTTTAGGGGTAAATTAGTTTCAAATAGTCGAGTGACCTTAATGGAAAAAAAAATAAAATATTTGAGCGAACTTATACATTATCCCAAGATTTTATTAATAGAGCGGTTAACATAACTGCAACACCCCCAATTAGCATGTTACTATTATAAATACTAGAAACAAAAGCAAACCTCATAATATAAGTAAATGTCTTACATGAAATGATCCTGCAAGAAACACATCATGCAATTATGCATAAGTAAATCATTAGATTAACTGTAATAACTACTTAATACTATGAAATTTTGCTTTTGTTTCTGATTTCTATAGTAGTGAAATGTCACCTTTTGGGTTGGGGTGTTGTAATAAGTGTCACATCAGCAGTAATTTGTGGTAAAGTTTGACACATAAGCAGAGACAATTTGGTCAGCTCGATTGTTTATAATTAGCTAAGTTGCAATTTTTGGTAGTTAAGCACATAATTCAAAGAACCATATTGCATTATACGATTAACCTCCTTTAAGCTTTTCTTAAACTGAATTAGCAAAAAAATTTGGTTTTGCAGGATTCACCAATTGCTGCATAAGCAGAGTTTATATATAGACAACTGCATTCTTAATCATCAATTAGAATGGTTATTGAGATTTACAATTAGATATTTTGTAAGTTTGATGTGTGAAGCTCTCTTGTCTAGTATATGTTTCAAGTGTGTTTTCGGGCAGTTTGGTGATTCATTTATTAGTTAATAGTTAATTGTTGCTGTAAATTTTCGTGTGAAGTCAATATAAAATTCTGTTGATGCAGCCACAAGACATTTATGTACCATTGTAATTCAAGTGTGCAACTGCACATACAACTTTTGGGGTGTTTTTTTTTTCATTTATTGTCTAATAGTTGTAATTCTTTTTCCGAATTCGATTGACCAATTATTCAAGTGGTTAGTTATCACCAAATTTTAATCTAAGTTTTACCAGCTAAGCTTATCTAAGTGTGTTGTTACTTATCGTCAAATTTTTAGTTAAGCTTATCTAACTTTATTGTTGCTTCTTTTTAAATGGTGATTTATACACCCATCGACTCCTACTTCTAAACTAGGTCTGATTTCTCACATGTCAAGATTTGAACTCTTGTCTTCTTCAAAGAGTCTTACCACTAGGATATCAATGTTAATGTTATAGTTTCACTGATTGAGCTCATTTTATCAACCATTATTAATCCAAAAGATGATATAGTTTCACCGATTGAGCTCATTTTATCAACCATTATTAATCCAAAAGATGATATAGTTTCACCAATTGAGCTTACTTTATCGACATTATTGATCCAAAACAACTTAGGTCGTGAAGAATTTCCGTGGCCAATTAATATAAACATAATCACATTGTATCATTCAAAAGTTGATTTAGATGTTTCATTTATGGTCTGATGGCGTCTGGATAATGGTTAAATTTAAGATTTTTATGGTCTTGGGTTCAAAATTGACTTAAGAGAGTTTTCTTATAATAGTCTGTTTTCTTCCTGACGATGTTTCTAAGTGAGTCAGGAGTGGAGTATCAAAAACAATATGAAAAGTTGACATTCTATTTCAGGAAGGATCATTCGAGTATTGGTGGTGGTTCAAAAGGCTTGTAGCTCATTAGTATACATGTGTTTTTGAAATGACGTTCCTTTTAAATAATGAGTGTTCAAGTTTCATTGTGAATAAATTGATACAGATTTATGAATAGCTTAGTAGATGTGTGAGTTTGTCATAAATGAAAAATAGTTTAAGCAAACCGGCAATGTGCTTTTATGACGTATCATGATTTACAATGAGTTTTATTAAGATCATTTATTACTCACACATGGGTGCAACCCTTCTCCTTTGACTTTGACAACAGCGTAGCGGTTTCAGCATGTAAATACATTGGTGATGTTAGTGTTACTAATCATTTTAGTTAGTTTGATTCACTTACAAAGAAATTTAAATTAACATTTATACAAGTTAGGAGATGTGAAGTACACACTCATTCAACATTATTCTGATTTTTCGCATCAACAAACCCATTGGTTCAAAAGGCAAAGCCCCTACGTCAAGTGGGTATCCTTGTGAACCTATTGAACTTTTTAATGATTGGTTTGAAAGCTACACTCTTGCAGCCTTAGCCTTTAAGGTATGCGTGGCAAAATATGAGCGGCTCGTTGTGGATATGTTTATTTTTTAGGGGTAAAAGGTCGGTGTATAATTTTGCAAAAAAGTTGGTCTGACATGTACAATTAGTTGATCAATCCCCTTCGTTTTTCATTATTTATTACAACACTCTATTATTCCTTATATTTTCAAACAATAATTTTTTTCTCTCCTACGATCTTTTCACATCACTTTCGAATATCACCGATGCTACTAGGCTACAACAACATAAGCATTATTCCTTCTTATATTATTTACACACTTCAAACATGTTTGATATTTTAATGACACTACATCTTCTACACACTGATGCCTGATGCCAAGAATGCGGTAAATCTTGCAAATATAGAAACAGTAATGACCCTCAATGTCATTTTTTTAATCATTTTCACAAATCAATTTTGACTTAAGGGCTGTTTGGTAGCCTGTTAATTTCATAACCTCTTAATTGTTTATAGCCTCTTAATGGTTAAAATGTAACTTTAATGTTGAATGGTTAAAATGTGAATTCTTAATGGTACCTCTTAACCATTTAACATTAGGGTTATATTAAATAGCATATTAATGATCATTAAGAGGCTACCAAACAACCTCTTAATCGAGTTTGAGTTTTTGGTAACTTGATTACACTTGTGTGCGACTGAATCAAACTACACAATCATAATATCAACTAACCTTCTAATCAGGCAAAATAATCCACTTATAAAACGACCACGTGGTATAAATCTAGTCAATAATCCTTCTCATGACTAGAAAACATGAGATCGAAACAAAGGAGTTGTTAAGTCGACTTGTTGACTTTCAAACAACAACGTGCAGACGTGGTATAAATTTACTCGATACAAGATCGAACCAAAGGAGTGGTTAAAGACTTGTTGACTTATAATTTGATGGTGTTCATTTACTCAATACTTCATCTGAATACCGGAAAATATGAGATTGAACAAGATAGGATTTAGTCATTGTCGTCGCTTATAAGTTACAAAAATTTATATATAAATATATTATGAGTATAAATTCATACAAATGAAAGGTTTGATGGAATAGGTGTTTTAAAAACTGTTAGTTAAAAAAAACTTACAAAAATATTATAGATTATTTAAAGCAACAAAATAAATTGCCAACTCACTTACGCTAACATGCAAAAGCAGAGGATGAAAGACCAACAATTGTACTTGTGATCACAAGTTTTTTCTAAAGATGGATACGATGCAAACGAATAATACATTTACATCTTCTTCTCATGTCCATTTCCTTTTTTATATTCTTGTTAAATTTTTAGTTAGATTTTTTCGCGAGTAATAACATACGTACAGATTTTTAAAATGCATCCGATTGCAAGAGTTTTTTTTAACAATGTTTTGTCTTTTATTTATTTGTATTTTTAAAGTATCATCGGTCGACGTACGTTTAGATATTTAAAAAAGAGTTTAACCCGCTAAGGAAGTACGTATATACACACCAGACACAAATACTAGTTGTATTGTAACTTTAAAAGTTAATTTGTATAAATGCTACAAAATAAAATAGTTAAATAAGTGCATGTTACTATATTATCTTTTTCTAAAATGATTTTTGTTTAGATTTGGTAAAGTCAGTCTTAGCACGTGGTATGAATTTGGTCAAGATGTTTATCTATTTCAACAAAGACGTTGGAAATTATGATCGAGAATGAACCAAAGACTTGTTGACTTAAATTGATAAGATCATGTCACTTACGGTAACATTGTCTCGATCACCATATGTTTAGCATATGTTTGGTATAAGAAGAAAAGCAAGAACCAATTGTCTCGATCTTCGATGAGCAAACGATTTTTGAAAGTTTCATAAAATCAACTTCTCAAGGCTACAAATGGGTTCTCAGAAGCCAATTTGGAAATGGTGGTTTTAGTTCTGTCTATAAAGGAAGCCTTGACGAATATGACGATAGACTTGTTGCGGTTAAAGTTCTTCATCTTCAAAATGTTGATTTCCAGGAGACCTTTGCTCCCGTAGCAAGATTTGAGACAATTCGATTGATATTAGCGGTAGCTGCTCAAAAAGGCTGGGTTGTTCATCAACTTGATGTCAAATCAGCCTTCTTGAACGGTGACTTAACTGAAGAAATCTATGTTGCTCAGCCGGAGGGATTTGTGGCTGAAGGTAAATCTCATATGGTTTACAAACTGAGCAAAGCATTGTACGGGTTAAAACAAGCCCCCAGAGCTTGGTATTCTAAGATCGATGGGTATTTCACTGAACGTGGATACCACAGGAGTCCTAGTGAACCCACCTTGTATGTCAAGAAAGCAACAACAGGTGATATTTTTTATGTATGTTTATATGTAGATGATATTATTTGTACATCTTCTTGTGACAAGTTTATTGGAGAATTTAAAAAAGGCATGAAGGATACTTTTGAGATAGCTGATGTTCTTACTAAGGCTGTTACCAAAGAAAAATTTGTGTATTTCAGGCACATGTTGGGAGTAAGGAGGTTTGAATCAAGGGAGGATGATGAAAAGTGATTCAAACTTGGTTCGCGGGAAGCTTGCATGGAGGTCTCACGTGAAAAGTTGCATGTGGTGTGCACGTGTTTCGTTTTTTGAATAAATCTGCACGTTTCTTTTTCTTATTTGCTGTTTGAATTGTTCAAATAATTCCAACGTTAATCAGTTGGAGGTCCTACTATTTAGTAGGATAGATAGCTAGTTTGTTATTTTCTTTCATATTTAAATAGCCTTATGGCTTTTGTACTGCACACAAACTACTATCCATTGAATAAAAGCAAGCTTCTGAGCATTACGTACTTGTCTTTTATATTTACTATTTTCATATTCCAACAGCTCTGGTATCAGAGCCAGGTTGGTTCTCGTTCTCTTATTATCTCTTCACTGCTACCTTCATCACCATAGCTGAAAACACCACTCTCTCAAACCCTCTCACCACTTCACCTGTGATTCCCGTGTTCAAGGGAGACGGCTACTAACACTGGAATTTACGTATGAAAACCCTATTACGTTCTCGTGATCTTTGGGATGTCATTTATCTGGGGGTCACCGCTGCTGAAAATGGGTCACGAGATCATCGTGAGGCCAAGAAGAAAGACGCTATGGCAATGAACTTGATCCAACAAGGCGTACACGATCAATTATTCTCACGCATAGCAGTAGCTGAATCAGCAAAAGAAACGTGGGAGATTCTACGGGTCGAGTACCAAGGGGACTCACAAGTCCAGGCCGTGAAATTACAAGGGCTGCGCAGGGAGTTCGAAACACTTTCCATGAAGACCGATGAGGCTGTAGGTGACTATTTTTCACGTGTGATGAACAATGTTGGGAAACAATGATCGTTTGGGGAGGAGATTGTAGATCAAAGGGTGGTGGAGAAGATACTTAGGAGTTTATCACCTAAGTTCGATTATGTTGTTCCATCAATAGAGGTAACGCTTGATCTTGCAGACATAACCCCGGTGAAGCTTATGGGTATGCTACAGTCGCAGGAGGAACGACTTAACAGTCGTACTCCTACTATTGATTCTATAAGCAAACCGGTGGAACATCAAGATGAGAAGGCACTTCAAGTTTTTCAAGATAACTCAAGATCACCTGTTCGTGGCCATGGACTGGGCAGGTCAAGCATTCGAGGTAGACGAGGTACTGGAGGAGGTGGTCATCGTAGGAGCACACTTGATCGTGGGAAAGTGCCTCAATGCTACGTTTGCAAAAAATACGGGCACGTAAAAAAAGATTGTTGGTACAACAATGATGATCAAATTAACGTAGCTGAAAATGACGAAACCACGAAGATGGTGAACCTGAAGTGCAACATCTGCTTGTTGCAACCATTGGTCAAGTGGACGTGAATGATGATGAACCTACCATGCTCGAGGCCCACGTAGCTGAACAAAAAGACTTCTGGATTGTAGATTCGGGATGCCTACACCACATGACTGGCCATAAAGAGAGCTTTATGATGAAAGCTTTAAAATTAGTGTGCAACTTGGAAACAAAAAAAAATTACGAGTTGAAGGCAAAGGTACAGTAAAAGTGCATACAGGTACCCACTCTTATAAATTGTTGGATGATGTGTACTATATTCCCACATTGGAGTATAATCTCTTGAGTGTTGGACAACTCATGAGAAAAGGGTACTCTGTTCATTTTGATGAAAACAAATGCTTGGTTAAAAGCAAGGATACAGGTAACATAGTCTTAGAAGTTTCTTTAACCGGTAACAACCTATTTGTCTTTGACTCAAAATGCTTGCTCACCACTCATACTCCACCAGCTAAAGATGTGTTAGAGACTCTCCAGTGGCATCCAGGTACAGCCATCTTCACTTTTAAGGTCTAAAACAATTGCATGACAAAGGAATGGTTACCGGGTTACCAAAAATCAACACGTCTGCCGTGTGTGAAACATGCATTATTGGCAAACAGGCAAGACTTCCATTCAAGGAAACCTTATGGCGAGCCAAAATGAAGCTGGAATTAGTTCACATGGATTTATGTGGACCTATGCAAGTTCCAAGTCTAGGTAACAGTTTGTATTATCTTCTCTTTGTTGATGATTTTTCAAGGATGTGTTGGGTTGATTTTATAACTAACAAAGATGAAGCTTTTACCAAGTTCAAACACTTCAAGTCCTTGGCAGAGAAGGAATGAGGGCAATCAATCAAAGTGTTACGATCGGATAGGGGTGGAGAGTTTTGCTCCAAGGAATTGAACCTTTTCTGTGATGAAGCAGGTATAAAAAGAGAAGTCACCGTGCCATACAGTCCTCAACATAACGGTGTCGTGGAACGAAAGAACCGCACCATTATGAACTTGACATGTAGCATGCTCACCGAACGTGAATTGCCCAACAATTTTTGGGCTGAAGCAGTGGCCACCGCAGTTTATACGATCAACCGTTCTCCAACTAAAGCTCTCACAAGGCGAACACCAATTCACGTCTAGACCTGAAAGAAACCATCGATTGGTCACATGAAGATTTTCGGGTGTGTTGCCTATGGACTAATTCCATCGCAACATAGGAGGAAGTTGGATAACCGGTCGGAAAAAAATATTTTCATCGGGTACTCTGGATTGAGCAATGGGTATCTATTGTATAACCCGGATACCAAACGGTTCACCACAAAAAAGGATGTTGTGTTTATTGAAAATGAAAAGTGGCGATGGGCAGTTAGTTCTTCAAATGAGTCTCCTTCACAAACATATATTTTTTCTGACCCTTTTCCTCAAAATCACCATGACATAATGTCGGACACTACCCATGAAGAAACCTCATATCCCATGCAAAATAATAGTCAAAATAATAGCCATTTCTCTACTGAATCAAGTACACCCTCATTAAATAACTCTACCCCACACACTTCCATTACCCACTCTACTATACCTAGTCCTACCTTTAACCCCACCATTAGTCAGTCAACACTTCCCAATAACCCTATGACCAATCAAATCCATTGCCTCAAAAAAGACAGTCTCATCCCCCAGCCTGGCTTAAAGACTACTACTTTGGTGAAACCTTATCTGATCATGATGGAGACTTGACCTCTTGTCACTTTGCCTTAAATGTTTCTGATCCTGTTACCTTTGCCCAAGCTACAGATCATTATATATGGTAGGAAGAAATGAAAAAGGAAATACAAGCCATTAAAAGAATCAAACTTGGCAGCTTGTTTCTCCCCCTCCTGGGAAAATAATAGTTGGAGTCAAGTGGCTTTACAAGACCAAGGTTGGAGCAGATGGGAAGATCGTGAAACACAAAGCCCGACTCGTAGCCAAGGGCTACTCATAACAGGAAGGTGTTGATTTCCAGGAGAACTTTTCTCCCGTAGCAAGATTTGAGACAATTCGATTGGTATTAGCGGTAGCTGCTCAAAAAGGCTGGGTTGTTCATCAACTTGATGTCAAATCAGCCTTCTTGAACGGTGACTTAACTGAAGAAATCTATGTTGCTCAGCCAGAGGGATTTGTGGCTGAAGGTAAATCTCATATGGTATACAAACTGAGCAAAGCATTGTACGGGTTAAAACAAGCCCCCAGAGTTTGGTATTCTAAGATCGATGGGTATTTCACTGAACGTGGATACCACAGGAGTCCTAGTGAACCCACCTTGTATGTCAAGAAAGCAACAACAGGTGATATTTTTTATGTATGTTTATATGTAGATGATATTATTTGTACATCTTCTTGTGACAAGCTTATTGGAGAAATTAAAAAAGGCATGAAGGATACTTTTGAGATGACTGACATGGGGCTCCTTAGTTACTTCTTGGGGCTAAAAGTCACTCAAACAAAAACTAAAATTTTTTTAGTCAGGCAAAGTATGCACAAACCTTATTGAACAGGTTTGGGATGAGTAAAAACAAGGCAGAATTCACTCCCATGAACACAAACGAGAAACTGATGTTGGAAGATGGAGCATAAAAAATTAATGAAGAACATTATAGGAGCTTGATTGGAGGTTTAATTTATCTCACTCACTCTAGACCTGACATAGCCTACGCAGTAAGTATGGTCTCCAGGTACATGCAAAAACCATCTCGTATTCATCTTGGGTCTGCCCGCAGAATACTGAAATATGTAGCCTGCACTTCTGACTTTAGTATTTGGTATACCAAATCAGAAAATCCTATCACATTAGTGGGATTTAGTGATAGCGATTGGGCAAGTTGTTCAGATGATAGGAAATGTCTTTCTGTATATGTTTTTTTTATGGGGGAGGAGCTGTAGCATGGAGCTCTAAGAAACAACATGCAGTAGCTCTATCAAGTACTGAAGCAGAATATATTTCTGCCACAGGAGCCACCAGCCAAGCCATTTGGCTTAGGCGAATTCTGGAAGACTTGAGTCTAAAACAGGAAGATGCCACAGTTATCTATTGTGATAACAAATCTGCTATCAACTTGTCAAAAAACCCGGTAGTAAACAATCGTTCTAAGCACATTGAGTTAAAGCATCATTTTATCAGAGAAATGGTTGATCAAAAACAAGTGACATTAGAGTTCTGCAGCATTTATGAACAGATAGCTGATGTTTCTACTAAGGCTGTTACCAAAGAAAAATTTGTGTATTTCAGGCACATGTTGGGAGTAAGGAGGTTTGAATCAAGGGAGGATGTTGAAAAGTGATTCAAACTTGGTTCGCGGGAAGCTTGCATGGAGGTCTCACGTGAAAAGTTGCATGTGGTGTGCACGTGTTTTGTTTTTTGAATAAATTTGCACGTTTCTTTTGCTTATTTGCTAGTTTGAATTGTTCAAATAATTCCAACGTTAATCAGTTGGAGGTCCTACTATTTAGTAGGATAGGTAGCTAGTTTGTTATTTTCTTTCCTATCTAAATAGCCTTATGGCTTTTGTACTGCACACCAACTACTATCCATTGAATAAAAGCAAGCTTCTGAGCATTACGTACTTGTCTTTTATATATACTATTTTCATATTCCAACACAAAATCGAGGAGCTCAAAGAAGTTTTATGAGAGAGTGTGAAGCATGGAGAAACATTAGACACCGAAATCTGTTGAAGATAATAACTTCATGTTCTAGTGTTGACTTTCAAGGAAATGATTTCAAAGCTTTAGAGTATGAGTTCATGCCCATAGGAAGTTTACATGATTGGTTGCATTCTAAGTGAAAATACATTAAGACTAAACCTTCAACAGAGAATTAATATTCTTATAGATGTATCATCTGCACTTGATTATATTCACAATCACTGCATACCAGCTATTGTTCATTGTGACTTGAAGCCTAGCAATATTCTACTCGACGATGATATGGTAGCTCATGTTGGAGACTTTGGTTTGGCTCGATTTCTTGAAACAACTTCAAACCAAAACAGCTCAACTGGGATTAGGGTAACAATTGGTTATGCTCCTCCAGGTAAAATTTATATATTCCAAGGTGTTTGTATTTACTTACTTTTTTGTATTACCTTTCTCTTATGTTTGGCAACACATGTTTGTTATTTCGCTTTGTTTGCTTTTAAAAATAAAAAAACTAGTGTAATATATTATCCTATATTTCAAGAGCAAGCTCATGAATAGTGTTTTAAGATTCTTAGCCGTTGGTTAATTTTTAAATCAATGGTGCTGACTGCTGAGACATTGTATATTATTACGAACTTATAATAATAAGTACTAAAAAGTATGTTTAAATTAAGAACAAACAGAATAACTAGTTAGGTTTTAATTAACTAAATTAATGATTACTAAAATATTGTCATTTTCATTTATATTTACGTGAATAAAGTAAATTTATGCCTAAATCAATATATAATTATCAAACATATGTGTCTAATTTAGCTAATTTAGGAATGTTAATGATTTAAAGCTCGTTGGTATAAACTAAGTCATTAAAATCGAGCTGATTTGTCTCGTTAGTATATATAGACTAAATGGTTTTAAATGGAGGAATGTCAATTTCATAGTACTATAAATAACTAGGAGACATTCAATTAGATGAAAAGGGTACTTCCAAGAAATCATGAAATTGATTTCAAAAGGACCTTAACGTTCAGTTTCAATGGCGGTCGATGGTCATATAACCTGACTTAAACGAGAGCAACGCTTTTCATCATTTGGGTGATATTTGTAGATGCGAGTGCGAATGAGGAGACGACAAGAATGAATGAGATGGTAATGACAGCCTTTGGTATAGTATGAATGAATGATCAACTCGTGAGAGGGTGGGGAAAATAAGAAGAGAGAAAAAGAGTTGATGAGGATTGATATAAAATGCAATTACTACATTTATTTAGTTTGACTAGCTTTAGTAAACCCGTGTATTACACGGGTTAAATAAATAAAATATTAAATAAAATAAAAACTATTAATTATATAACGATAGACTAAGACATGATATGATTGAAATTATGTATGAGTAATAACTATCAGTAATAAAACAATAATATGAACTTTTAAATTTTTTTTTGTTTTTTTAAAAGATAAATTAAATATTTTGTTTTAAAATAACGTTTTAAAATTTTTTCATATTTTAAAATTTCCTTACTATAACTCCATGTTTTAATTATTTTTATTTTATAAAAATTTACTTTAAAAACACCAGTTTTAAAATATTACGTAAAAATAGTTTGATTTTTTAGAAAAAAATCTTTTTATAAAAAACTATCTCTATAAAAATAACATTAATAAAAAGTTCTCTTTCTTAATTTATTTAAAACTAATTATAATATAAAAAAAATAAATTGTATTATTAATAATTAATGTGGTTATTTAATAGGATAGAAAAGCGAGAAAATTTTGATGAGAATGAATATGATGCTGACACGTGACACTACCATTTACCCTTTTATTATAGTAGAAAGATTAGTATACTATTTCCCTTATTTTATTACTATATTAAAGCCTCGTGTAGAATACGAGTTAAATAAAGAAAATATTAAAATTTTATTTAATGGAGATTTAGAAACTATAAAATATTATTTTGAAATAATATATAATTAAAATTACGTATTACTAAGTACTTCAATTAATAAATATTTTTAAAAGGTTGGTTTTAAAATATTTTGTAATTTTAAAAGGTTACATTATTTTAAGAAAATCATAGTTTTTAAAACTTTTTTTTAAAAGTGTATTTTTTAATCAAAAGATCTAGTTTTTAATTTTTTAAATATTTGGTGTTTTATAAAATCTTAATTTTGGAAAAATCTGAATTTTTATAGTATGAGAGAGAAAGAGAGAGAGAGAGAGATATGTAAGAATTAGTTATTTGGACTTTTTAAAAATGAGTATTTAAAATTGATATAACTTAAAAATTGTACACATGACAAAACATGTTTAATAGAGTGACACGTTTAAAATACGACCACTGATATAAACCATTGATCAACATCTAAATGGTCTAGATGAGCTTTTAAATGAAACTTAGAAAGTCAGAAAATGATTCTTCTCCTATGAATGCATGTATATGCATATACATGCATACATACAAACATATATACATACATACATATACACACGCATACATAGCTATATGCATGCAACATATATGTATGTTTGTAAAGAAGTTCCACATAACATGGTAACTCTAGTGGCACTTGGATATTACGAGGAGTGGCTCTGTATGATATCACACAATTTGTGTAAACAAATATACATAAAATATTTATGGGCTTTAATGGGATGTTATCTTTTGTCATATTGGTTGGACGATAAATTGTTTCTTCATTTTTAAGAAGGTTATTTAACTCTTTAAAATTCCTTGGGCATCACCAAGTATGCTATATTGGTAGTGTACATTAATGTCATATATAAATTGTAATTGTTATTGCACCAAATAAGTTTGTATAAAAATTACCTCTCATAAATCGTATAATGTTGTATAACGGATGAACAAAACCTAACTTCTTCGGAGAACAATAAAAAGTTTCAGAATTTTCAAGTTTATGTCGCAAGCACTTGCTCTCTAAAAAACTAGATTGCGTATAAAAGCTAGGTACGATTAGTATGAAGATCACTATGACGAGAAGATATCTGAACCAACGTCTACCAATTATCTCACAAGTCTTAATTAGCTTAATGTTTATGGTTGTTTATATATGTGCAATCTATTCTTTAAATTTTTAAGTTTATTTATATATTTGCGATCTGTTGTTTAAATTTGCAATGCTTACAGATGGTATTTGACAGTATGGTGTTCAATTTGACTTGTAAAACTAGCTTGTTTTACTCTTGAACTAAAAAAGTGGAACACAATCTTGAGACAATTATTACACTTTCTTTGAATTTTAATTATTGTATCAAACCTTCACCTAATTACTGTCTGCCTTTTTTAACCTAATAAATATTATTTGTCTGTCTTTTATAACCCAATCAATATTATCTTTATACCTTAAAAAATTGTCACTGGAATTGCACTTAGAAAGAACATAATCCCATTTACAATGTGGGTCAAGAACATGAAGAAATATTCAATTTTGTTGATTATAGTAATGTGTTGTTGTGCTCCCATGACCGAAGCAAAGTATGTAAAATACAAAGATCCAAAACAACCAATTGGCGATCGGATCAAAGATTTAATTAGCAGGATGACATTAGAGGAAAAGATTGGTCAAATGACTCAGATTGATAGATCAGTTGCATCCAATGAGGTCATGAAGAAGTACATGATTGGTACAAAATTTTATCTAACTCTCAAATCATACTTTTTTTGTGTCTTTCTTGTGTTTGGATCTTTGCTACGGTGAAATTTTACTGGATATGTATGTTTGTGTCTGTCTGTCTATCTTTGGATATTTCTTTGCAGGGAGTGTTTTGAGTGGAGGGGGGAGTGTTCCAGCCAAACAAGCATCCCCGTTTACATGGATTGACATGGTGAACGATTTCCAAAAGGGTGCGTTAGCAACGCGATTGGGGATACCGATGATATATGGGATTGATGCTATTCATGGTCATAATAGTGTTTACAAAGCTACAATCTTTCCTCATAATGTTGGTCTTGGAGCTACCAGGCAAGTTTTAATAGCAAATCTGGCTCAATGTACAAGTCATTATAACATTATGGCACAACAAATTTCATAATAGAATGAAGTACTGGTAACCAATGTACACAAAGAAATGGTGTATGTTGGATGATGTTGGTGGATGCAACCTTTTAGTCATGGGTAACATATTATATTTTCTTTATGCAAGGCACCTTTATTAAAAGGGGCTCAATATCCCACCTTAGATTTGGGTCGACGCTATCGCCACTTCCGCCACCACCGTCAACGACTCAACGCCTTGGCGTCAACGACACCACCATTGTGATGGCACGTGACTGTCGACGTCATCTCCACCTGTCGCTACTAGCCACCATAAAAAAAATACAACGGGTCAATTTTGATAAATTTTTTTCTAAAATGAGTCACTTCAACCTTAGGCCCATTTTGTTCATAACTCTTTTTGACCCAAAGCAAATTAATACTTTATTAAAGTTTTGTGTTGACATGAACCCATTTTGGTCAAAACGTGTTTGATCTGAACCCAATTTGACCTAAACTCCATTTGATCAGTAACCCCCATAACAAGTGGGTTTGTTCAGATATGGTTTTAATTCAAGCACACCAACCAGCGGGCTCATAACATCCATAATTCGACTTTATAATTATATGAGTTGGCTCGTTTGAGCTAATTTTGTTAAGAAAGTTTCAAGCTACAAACTATTTAAGTGATTCTACTTTACTGTAGATAGTACTTTGTATTTAATTATCAGCCCCTTATGACACCCCATAAATAGCAAGCTTGTAATGTGTGCCGATGTATTTAGGGTATTTTGGGTTGTAAACGACCAAACAAACACAAAAGGCTTGTTTGTGATTGTCCGTTTAAGTTTAATCGACAAGATGAATAGACGCAAACATGTAAACTAATGATTGTTTGTCCATGTTCGTTTGTTAAGAAATATGTTTATAAACGAACATACATGAAAAATATTTAGTATATGGTGCATCAAAAAAGAATTTTAAGTTATCCGTAATACTCATTTTCTATGTAACTGTTCATTCTTTCATTAAAATATATGAACATATAGTACATGTAAATAAACAAACATACATGAACGAGTTGTCGAGCCTTCACGCTTTGCTCATATAACTATTAGTTAGATTATATATATACTTATATGCCAAATCTGATCACAGGGACCCTGTTCTGGTAAAGAAGATTGGAGCTGCAACTGCACTTGAAGTTAGAGCCACTGGCATACAATATGCCTTTACACCTTGTATTGCAGTAAGTTAAAAAAAATACATCATCATTCTACTACTATTACAAAAAAAGGTGCAATCTTCTTGCATAATTGTGGTTTTTCTAAACAGGTATGTAGAGATCCGAGATGGGGTCGTTGCTATGAAAGTTATAGCGAAGATCCGAAGATTGTCAAGTTAATGACTGAAATTATTCCAGGTTTACAAGGAGATGCCCCTGCAGGTTCAAGAAAGGGTGTTCCATATATCGGTGGACCGTAAGTTAGTTAACCTTTGTAGTCATATTGTCTACCCAATATGTGTTGATTACACTTTTGAACTATACAACATAATATATCAACACATTATATCTTTATTTGGGCATAATATGTGTTGACTGCATTTTTGAACAGTGATAAGATTGCAGCATGTGCTAAGCATTACGTGGGAGATGGTGGGACCCACCTAGGCAAAAATGAGGGTGACGCGATTATAGACGCTAAAGATTTCTTCGACATACACATGACAGCATACTATGATGCTGTCGTCAAGGGTGTTGCTACGGTTATGACCTCATATTCCAGCTGGAATGGTGTCAAAATGCACGCCAGTCGTCGTCTTGTCACTGATTTCCTCAAAAACAGGCTCAAATTTAAGGTAGAACTCGGTTTCTCAGGTGCATTGAATGTTTTAACTTCTTATACATAACATGCTGACTCGTGTAGTCTTCGTTTGAATTTGACTTCAGGGGTTTGTTATATCAGACTGGCAAGGGATTGACAAGATCACTACACCAGAACATGCTAATTATACATATTCTATTGTAACTGGAATGAATACTGGCATTGATATGGTATGTTTGTTTCCCACTTGTTCTTTGATTTTATACATAATATTACAAGAATCTAACATGTTGGTTGAATGCAGTTCATGATTCCACATAACTACACCGAGTTCATCGATGGTCTGACTTACCTAGTCAAGAACAAGTTCATACCCATGAGCCGTGTGGATGATGCAGTTAAGAGGATTCTAAGGGTCAAGTTTACCATGGGTCTCTTTGAAAACCCGTTGGCCGATTACAGCATGGCTAAGTACCTTGGAAGCAAGGTAAACTAACTTTTAGTCTTTTGATATGATCTTTATGACTTTATTTGATTTGTGAACTCAAATGTGAACAGGAG
This sequence comes from Flaveria sonorensis, assembly GCA_025506505.1. NCBI lineage: Eukaryota > Viridiplantae > Streptophyta > Magnoliopsida > Asterales > Asteraceae > Flaveria > Flaveria sonorensis. The sequence continues at coordinate 7,129,220 of CM046438.1, forward strand.
CATAGAGAGTTGGCTAGAGAAGCTGTGAGAAAAACACTTGTGTTATTGAAAAAGGGTAAATTTCCAGAGAAGCCATTTCTACCGCTTCCTAAAAAGGCCTCGGAGATACTCGTTGCAGGGTCTCATGCTGATAATCTTGGTTATCAGTGTGGTGGATGGACAATTGAGTGGCAAGGACTTTCAGGAGATATTACTGATGGTATGATCACGATCAAGAAACACTTGAATTACTTGGGTCTTTAATCTTTTTAAAATCTTGAACAAAATCTCTAAACTTTTTGTAATCTTGAACTAAACCTCTGCTCTTTTTATGATCTTGAGCTATGCCCTTGGATCTTTTTATAAACTTGAGCTAAAATTTGATCTTTTTTAGAATCTTGAACTAAAAATTTGATCTTTTTAGAATCTTGAACAAATAAAATGTTGATCTTTCCAAACTTTTAAAATAAATCTTTTGAACCTTATAATATCTTGCAGCGAATCATGTGGTGTATTCAAAATCTTGAAAGCATTTTATCTTTTCAAAGTCTTGAACTAAACCCTTTGATCTTTTCAAACTCTTGAGCTAAACCCTTTGATCTTTTCAGAGACTTGAACTAAACCCTTTGATCTTTTCGAAATCTTGAGCTAAACCCTTTAATATTTCAAAAATGGTGAATAAACCCTTTGGATCTTTTTATGATCTTGATCTAAAGACTTTATACTCTTCAAAATCTTGAACTATACCCATTGTTTGTTTTATAATATTGAACTAAACCCTTTGATCTTACAGGCACCACAATCTTATCTGCTGTGAAAAAGGCCGTTGACCCGAAAACTCAAGTGGTCTACAACGAGAACCCAAGTGAGAATTTTGTCAAGTCTTACAAATTCGACTATGCGATTGTCGTTGTGGGAGAGTACCCTTATGCTGAGACATCTGGAGACAACATGAATCTAACAATCCCAGAGCCTGGACCAAGCACCATCAACAACGTCTGCAGTGTAGTGAAATGTGTCGTGGTCTTAATCACTGGTCGGCCCGTTGTCGTGCAGCCATATGTTAAAACCATTGACGCTCTCGTGGCTGCTTGGCTTCCAGGAACAGAAGGTCAAGGTGTCACAGATGTTTTGTTTGGTGACTATGGTTTTACAGGCAAGCTTGCACATACTTGGTTCAAGTCTGTTGATCAGCTCCCAATGAACGTTGGGGACGAGCATTATGACCCGTTGTACCCGTTTGGGTTCGGGCTCACTACTAAGCCTGGGAAGAACTTGTGAAGCTGATGAGTTTTTTGTATCGCCAGTGATTTTTTGTGGGATTTTGATCTTAATGTTATTAAAAAGCAATTGAATTGGTATCTTTATGTGGCAGCATAGTTGAGAAGCTTTCTGAGTTTGTTAGTAGATACATTATGTGTAGTCTAAGGCCAATCTTTGCCATATAGTTTTCTGTTTAACATGAGTATGCTGAACTAAAATGAACTTCTGGACAAGAACTTGAAACTGAAACTAAGAACAAAAGTACAAAACAACAATGGAACAAAATTTGTCTTTCTCAACAAGTCTCACATTAGAATGCTTCAATCATATGTTTTTACGAAATAGGCGCACTCGGTGCTTGACTTAGCTCTCTCTTTGCGTAGGGTCTAGGGTGGGCAAGATTGCTATGCGATCTGATGTACGTAGCTTTACCATACATTTTGTGCAGGAGGATGTTTCCCATGAGTTGTAACATCCCAAGGCCCCAAGTTAATTGTGCCTGGATATTGTCCGTTTTGCTCCTGATAGGTTTCCCTTACAAAAACTTACGGTTTTGTTTTCACCCAATGAATTGCTAGTCCAAGCAAAACGCATCCTGCTAGCGAAGGTTTCCACTCCCGTATAAGATACGTTTCGTTCTCCACCTCAACCGACGTGAATTTTGAATAATTTCTTATCTGAAATTCGGATTGTATCTGAAACCGAAAAAACTGATATGAAATCTTATTCGGATCAGTTTCTATCCTTATCCAAGTTCCTTGCTTGGTTTATGGATCGGATATCAGATGTACAAAATCTTGCCTATTCGAATATCCGAAACGAATTCCTCCGAATTTAACCAAATAAACCGGTTAATTCGGATAATCGCATCGGTTAAGCATATTCTTTATTCGGATTTTGAACATGGTCATAAATATTTCTAATCCGAGTACATCGTCATTTGAACTGATACACACCTATATAATGTCTATAAATATTACCATTCAAGTACGAACTATTATTACAACCTATAAAAAATACTAACTCAGTAAAACAATCTTATATTCTGTTGCATTTTCCCCCACAAAATGCAACATTATTCCTGCACTTTGCAAAGAAAATTCAATTCAATTACAGTTTAGAAAGTAATCGCTAGTTAAACAAATGAATCCTCACAGAACTTCTCCTCACCCACAACTCATACATAACCATATAAAACGTATCATAATCCACAGGCTTTTGATTCCATACAAAATGCTTTTGCACCATCAATACATTCTTCTGCATCGCGATGTACTCATCCGAATCAACAATCTTTTGAAGTATCCTCTTCAAGAACGCGATATCTTGTGTCGTTACAACAACCGAAAACATACTCCAATTCAAGATATCCCCAAATGGTAGATCATAATGGTCAGCCAAAACTACTGGGACACAACCATAGAAGATTGCATCCCCTATGCGCGCTGTGTTCACCTCGAACCCTTTCGCGTGTATGCAAAACTTGCTCCCGAGAAGCGACTCGGAGTAAGGAGTTGTTAGACGGCTTCGGTGAACGTTAATCTGTGTGTCGTTAATCCATGTTTGAACTAAGGATTCACGTACCCTTGAGTTCAATGCACCTGCATAAAATGCAAGCATTTGCCTGCAATATCCAGGTGAAAAACTTCATTAGAACAAGTTATAGATAATATTCTTTGGATGTAATTCTACTCCTATATGAAGTTGTAAGGATGAATAAATATATTTGCTAATTTTTTAAGGAACTAATGTAAGAGTTGACAAAAAATTATGGGAACTTATATCAAGCCAAGTTTCTCAAATTTAGATTAGAAGGACAATTTCATAAATTTGTTTTTAGAAGTTCAATGCATACATACGAGTATCAAGGGATAACACAGATTATTATGAGAATATATAAGACAAAAATAAATCATTCAACTTTTCAATCTTAAAAAACAAGAAATATATTAATAAAATTGTATAAAGAGTCAAATTCGGTTTTACTTTCTGAGTTTTGAAAAAAATAATCATGTTCCTTTAAAAGATTAAAAGATTAATTTACTCTAAAAGTTTTATTTTTTTGTTTAAATTTCAGTCCGGCTTATCTTCAAATGATGAACTTTTAAATTGAAATTAAAAAAAATGATGAAAGTTTTAGAAGAAATTAACGTTTTTAAACTTTTGATGGAAAATAATTGTTTTTGTTAAATATTTTTTGCTCTTGTACAAATATAGTGGGGTTTTCTTACTCCTCTTCTAAAATTCAAAAAAAAAAAATAATAATAATAAATTAGTATTTTCTTAATAGCCCTTTATTTATTCACTCTCAAATGAGACTTGATTCTAATATCACTTGAACGGAGCGCATACATTTTTACTACTAGACTATATTAATGATTGTATAAATAAATTATTTTATTAGTTTTTTTATGTACATAACATACATATGCGTACATGTAAGAAACATAAAATTTAAACATTATGAACCATTGATCAAATTAAATTTATTCTTTTCCTTTTACAAGTCTTCTGAAAGACCGTTATAAATACTCATTTTTCTAGCAGTGTTTGTTAGTTTATTCAAACATTAAAAGCTGAATTGATTCAGATATGTAGAGAAAACAATTGATATTTGGTACGAATACAGTGATATACTCGAAAACACAATAGCTCATAAACTCATAAAAACTTACGACCATGTACATGTATTTATACTAAAACAATGACTTGGAGGCTACTCTACCATATATCTAAACTATAGGATCTAGATAACTATTAAATAAATTTGATAAACTTTGAAATAAAGATAAACTTCTTTTATGGATTATTTCAACTGACTTTAATATCTTCACATAATTTGGGCTTTTGACTTTCTTGATTGTTGACAAATCCTTATGGCCCAACAAGGATTAATCTATCAATCTCCCCCTTAATCCTTGTGAGTTCCTCCTAAGTCTTTCATGCCGAGTAGCGCTCGCATTTCTTCAAACCTTAATTTTGGTAACGCCTTGGTGAATATATCCGCCTTTTGAGACTTGCCTTCAACATACTCAACTTGAATTTCTCCTCTTTCGATGCATTCTCTAATGAAATGAAATCGAGTGTTTATGTGCTTGCTTCTTCCATGAAAAACAGGATTTTTCATCAAGGCAATGGCGGACTTGTTGTCAACAAATAACTTTACCACCTTCTCATGTTGGCTGGCTAATTCACTTAGCAAACCTCTTAGCCAAAGTGCTTGACACGCGGTGGCAGATGCTGCCATAAATTCCGACTCGCATGAGGAAAGTGCCACCGTTTTTTGTTTTTGAGAACTCCATGATATCAACGATTCTCCGAGGTAGAAAACCATGCCGGTTGTGCTTTTTGCATCCTCATCGGTTGCATGGCTACTATCACAATAGCCAACTAAATCAACATTTTCATCTTGTTTGTATACTATCCCATAACTTTGTGTTCCTTGTACATATCTCAGGATATGTTTTAGAAGTTGGGAGTGAGACATTTTTGGCTCTTGCATGAACCTGCTAGCTATTCCAACCGCAAAACTTAAGTCGGGTCGTGTGTGTAGGAGATAGCGAAGGCTACCAATGACCCGCCGATACTCGGTAGAATTTACGTTCTCTCCTCCTTCATCCTTGTCCACTTTAAGTCTCGGCTCCATCGGATATTTTGACGGATTGCATTCTAACATTCCTGTGCTAGCCAAGATTTTCTTAGCATACCCTTTTGTGTCAAGGTGATGTTTCCATCCTTCTGCTCAACTTCAATTCCTAAATAATAAGATAGTAGGCCAAGATCTTGCATTTTAAACTCTGCCATCATTTTTTTTTTGAAAAACTCGATCTCTTTTAGATTTGACCCCGTGACGATTAGATCGTCTACATAAACTCCCACAATTACGAGCCCATTTTCATTTAGTCGCTTGTACACGGCTTGTTCTCTTGGACAACGTTGGAACTCTAGTCGTTTTAGTGTTCCATCCAATTTCTCATTCCAAGCACGAGGTGCTTGTCGGAGCCCATATAAAGCTTTGTGTAGGCGATACACAAAGTGCTCTTTTCCGGGTACTTCAAATCCTTCCGGTTGCCTCACGTAAACAAGTTCCTTTAAGTCACCGTTTAGAAACGCCGTCTTCACATCTAGGTGATACACCTTCCAAGCTTGTTTTGCAGCCAAAGCCAATAGCAATCTTATAGTTTCCATTCGAGCAACCGGGGCGAAGACTTCATCGAAGTCGATGCCTTGTTTTTGAATATAGCCCTTCGCGACGAGTCTAGCTTTATACTTTGTAGGATTTCCTTCAGCATCTCTTTTTACTTTAAACACCCATTTAAGACCGATTGCTTTATGATCTTTTGGTAATTCTGTAAGCATCCACGAGTCATTCTCTTCGATAGCAAGCAATTCGTTTCTCATAGCTTCCATCCAATGTTTTCTATTTTTGGCTTCATGAACATTTTGTGGTTCATTATCATGCATTAAGGTTTCTTCTTGGAGCAGAACATAGTTATCAAGGTGTTTTGGTCTAAACACTTGACGAGTAGATCTTCGAAGTGTTGTACTGGAATCATCTTGGTTTTCTGAAATATTTTGTTCATCATAATCGTTGGTAGGATGATCTTGAATATCTTGATTTACTGCTGGACTTGGATCATTTACTGCTGGACTTGGATCATTTACAGCTGGACTTGGATCAGGTCCACTTGGGCCTGCTCTTGGGTCGCTTACTACTTCAGAATCACTTTGAGTTTTTTGTTGTATTGAAGAAGATGTATTAGTGTCAATTGGTTCGTCTATGGTAATGGAAAAATTAATCCATTCAGGTCCTGTTCCTATATGCATGCTTTCTTTATGTTTTAGCCAATCAAACTTTACGTTCTCTTCTAAAATAACATCTCGACTTACATAGAGCCGTTTTTGGCTTGGGTCAAACAACCTGTAAGCCTTTGTTCCCGGTTCGGTTCCAAGGTATACCACCTTTTTACTTCGATCTTCTAGTTTCTTTAGTTGAGGACAAGTGTTCTTCATGTGTGCTAAACAACCAAAAACACGTAAATGTGTTAAATTTGGTTTTCGTCCCTTTAGTGCCTCATACGGGGTAACATTCTCAATTGCTTTTGTCGTAGTTCTGTTAAGGATAAAAGTAGCATGCCTCACTCCTTCTCCCATAGATTTTGAGGAAGATTCATGGCTTTCATCATGCTTCGAGTTGCGTTCATTATAGTTCGGTTTCGTCTCTCGACGACACCGTTTTGTTGAGGTGAATACGGAGCGGTAAAGAGTTGTTTGATCCCGGTTTCATGACAGAAGGTGGTGAACAATTGGTTGAGAAATTCGCCACCTCTATCACTTCGAATTGCCTTAACCTTCAAGTTGATTTCAAGCTCAACCTCATTCTTGAACTTTTTGAATACTCCAAGTGCCTCGTCTTTCTTCTTTAAAGTGTAACTCCACATGTACCTCGTATAATCATCAACGATTAGCATGAAGTAGTTACTTCCTCCTAAAGTTGGAGGTGATATTGGTCCACATAGATCTATATGTACTAGTTCGAGTGGTTTGCTAGCCCGGTACTTGGCATGTTTTGGAAACGGGTTACGCGTTTGTTTGCCTAGCAAGCAGGCATCACAAACGTAATGGCCATGAGGAGCGTTTGGTATGCCAAGTACTATATTTTTAGATCTCATATGGTTCATTGTTTTAAAGCTTATATGACCTAGCCTAGCATGCCATAACCATGCTAGGTCATTAGTGGAGTTTAGAAAACATACCGGTGTACCGATTTTCAAATTGATTTTGTACAGACGGTTTGGGCTCTTTTCACCTTCATTAAGACTTGATTATCTTCTTCATAAAGCCATAAATAATCTTCCTCCATCCATACTTTGCAGCCATTATCCGTTAGTTGACCAAGGCTTAGTATGTTACTGCATAGTTCCGGGATGTAATAGACATCATCAACTACTCGATGTTCCCCGTTTTTGCATTCAAACACTATTGACCCTTTCCCTTGATTTCAACTTTAGAGCCATCTCCAAATCGCACCAAGCCTGTTATTTTTTATCAATCTCGGTAAAGTGGCGATCATCCCCGTCATGTGATTCGAGGCACCATTGTCGAGGTACCATGTCGAGCCATCCTTTGCATCGCTTTTATATAAGGTCAGGTGCACTTTGTCCTCATGTAGGAGGATTTTTCTTCAGCATGTACCATCATTAAAGTTGGTCCTCGGTCTTCGGTTTCATTAAGATTTGCTTCGGGTTCGCTGGGTTTTGTACATTCCCAAGCGTAGTGACCAAACCTTTGGCAATTATAACATCGAACACTTCTTTTATCTCTACCAGGGTTACCGTTCCGTCCTTGTTCTTGGTTTTGTTCGTTGGGTGTTCTTTGTTGATAACTACTTCTAGAATCTTGATTATTTTGGTTTCTTCCTCGTCCTCTACCATAACCTCGCCCGCGACCTCTTCCTCTTACACCACCACGACCTCGACCGCCATTAGCCTTCCGGTCTTGGTCGGTCTCTTTCTTAGTTGTTTTCTCGGTTTTGGCATACATGAGTCCACCAACCTCGGCTGATAAAGTTTTGCCCTTTATTCTTTCTTCAAACGCCTTTAACCTGCCAATACAATCATCAAAGGTCATTTTTGTTAAATCGGCCCATTGCTCTATTGTAGCAACGATAGCAATGAATCGATCCGGAACACTATCGAGAAATTTTTTAACTAGGTCTTCGTCGGTAACGGTGACACCTAGTCGACCCAGTTTATTTGCAAGTTCAGAAATCTTTCCCGCATAGTCTTCAATGACATCCTTTTCTCCCATCTTTAATTGTTCAAACTCCCGTTTCAGAGAACATATCCGGGCTTGTTGAACTCGATCCGCTCCTAGGTATCTTGTCTTCAAAGAAGCCCAGATATCTTTGGCATTCTTACTTGTAGCAACTTGCATCAAAACGTTCTCCGGTAAGGCTTGGTAAATAAGGGCTCTCGCTAGCTTGTTTTTCTTGTCGTCTTGCGCTTCTCCGGTAACTACTTCCCACAAACCTTGGGCATCAAGGTTTGCTTCCATCATGACTACCCACATGTTGTAGTTGGATCCGGTTAGTTTTGGACACGTTAAAGAGGACATGCCTGGTTCCTTTTGCTGGACAATGATCTGGTGGTTTAGCGGGTTGTTAGTACCTTCTCCTGCCATTGTAGTTTTCTTGTTTCTCCGAGTGTAGGTATGTGAGAACGATTGTGGTGATCCTTCCAGCCTTCGATTCGGGAAGACGCAAAAACCTTCACGGTTTCAACTTCGATTCTCGGCTTCGCATCTTGAATCCGTAACTTGTAGAAGAGTTAGACTCCCTCTTCAACCTTGCAATCCTCCACACGAGCCTAGAATCGTTTAGGCTCTGATACCAATTGTTAGAGAAAACAATTGATATTTGGTACGAATACAGTGATATACTCGAAAACACAATAGCTCATAAACTCATAAAAACTTACGACCATGTACATGTATTTATACTAAAACAATGACTTGGAGGCTACTCTACCATATATCTAAACTATAGGATCTAGATAACTATTAAATAAATTTGATAAACTTTGAAATAAAGATATACTTCTTTTATGGATTATTTCAACTGACTTTAATATCTTCACATAATTTGGGCTTTTGACTTTCTTGATTGTTGACAAATCCTTATGGCCCAACAAGGATTAATCTATCAAGATAATCACTTCCCAAACACAAATCCAAACACCCCCTAACAATATATAAGTTTAGAGCACCTTTTCGACGGGTCACGCGTCGGACGGACCCCCAATCGTGGCCATATTTGCGGTATTGATGCATCTTTATGTGCAGTGTATCCCTGCAAGAAATAACTTGAAGAGCAAACAATAGAATGACAAGCTACATAGAAATGATCAGCGCCACCCGTGCGGTTCCAAAACGGGTACTTGTGACTGATGCTAGAAATGTAATCTTTAATGAAGTCTTTGATCCCATCAACTCCAATTCTTTTGTCATGTCTCATGCTTGCAATCGAAAATGGCATGAAAAACAAGTCAGCTTTAGATGGATCTTGTGTGACAAAAGGCTCATTGATAGCGCGATTTTGAAGTAACTTTCACTCGCGTAGTTGCCACTTGGTAAACCGTGGTTGTAGGGCAAGAACACGTTGGCAAACGGGTCGGTTTTCGCGTGTGGGTAGATGTAGATTTTGAAGGTTTTGTTCATTTCTTTGTAGTTCTCCAAGAAAAGTTCTTTGTCATGGTATGCTTCTGTAGAGTGAAATAAAGTTAGAAACAGTTGAACGAGTTTGAGCCCATCTTATGGACCCTTCAACTGTATTATTAGTTGTCAAAAGGTATATCAAAAAGTGGATGCTAATAATGGGTAAAATTGTAATTTCACATGAAAAGGTGTGATGATCTTGGAGGCGGCTGAATATAAGGACCAGTGGAAATAGACTACACATGACATGCACGAACTTGAGTACAGATTAAGTCTTTTAATTAAATTGGTTTAAGTGACATAAAACATATAACTAGTTTTCTTGTACATAAATCATAATATTTTGCAAGTCAAATAATGTGTTACTGCATTTTTGGGGTATACACAACTTTTTAGTGATGTATTGTGTATTCACAACCATGTCACATTAGTTATTTCAACTTTTAACATGTCTTTAATTTTAAATTTTCTACCAAAATTGGTGTATTTATTTGTAAATTAATAGGCGTTTAAGTTTTGGTTTTTCATGTTAAACAGATGTTGGCTCGATCTTAAATTTCTCTTTTACCACTCACTCTCTTTCGGGTAGGGTTAACAATAAAGTTAAAGCGATCTCCTTTTAAATGTTTGTATAAGTATAACGTCAAATTTGTCAAAATAGTGTTAGTTTGTATAGAATTTTCAAAACCAAAAGCAATATAGCTTGTTGTAACATAGCACTCAAGCTCTCCTTCAACACCAATACACAAAATTTGGATAATGTTATTATACATTTTTATTTTTCTAGAGACTGAATATGAAATTTCAAATTAAATTTTATTTAACTTGTTTTGACTTTTGAGCAAACAGAATTTTCTAGCATTTGCGTCGTAAGAGCATTCACAACTCATTCTTATTTTTATCCATATGATTAAACTAAAAATCGTTATTTTTTCTCTCTCATTTTCAATTAAATAATAATTTTTATATATTTATCATTAATTTTTCTTTCTCTTTCACTGATAACCACTTAAAATATATTAAAAATATTATAGGGTTTTAAACAGTGTTTTTCAAAAATACAGATTAAACAGTAAATTTATCTTATCATTCACTCATAACCACTTATAACCATACCATATAATATAAAGAATGCACTCACATGAATTAAAAGAACGAGCTGTGAATACTCTAATCACACAAAATGAAAGAATGATGTACTTATTTAACAAGAATTTAATCAATTTATCATAAAACTTCATAAACTAAGAGAGATCAATATGCTTTCTCAATTTAGAACAGTAGAACACTAGTCACAATTAAATATTTTGAAAGTAACACTTTCAAAACGTGCCTAACGTAATGGACTAAACAAAACAAATACACAAGTGGCACGAAGATAATAATATTAATCTCCAAAATATGTCATAATCAACGTACTATTTACCTCCAGCTAACAGATGACCACCCTCATGCACAACGCCATGACTTGTATTTTCCACGGCGATTTTTCCACCACCACTTGGAGACAAAGAACCACTCACCTCCGGCGAGCTTCCGCCACGGTTGCCGCCAGCGGTCGTCAGTCGAAAGATCTCTGAAGATTGATCAGTTGGTTGTTTCAAATCAAAGTGGTGATATGCATGATCATCATCATGGTTATGCATAGTGAGTTTTGAGTTTGAAGAAATAGATGTTATGTAAAAGATCATGTTTAAAATGATCAAGGTGGATGATATCATGATGAACAATCTTTTAAATGAAACATTTTTCGCCATTGGAGCCTTTGAGTTGAAGTTGTGAACTTTCACACATGAACACAAAGAACACACATTAGACGGACACCAAGATTTTATGATCTAGATATAGAGGACATGATGAGATGATCTATGAAGAAAAATGGTTTTGGGTTTGTGGAAGAGATATATATATATATATATATATATATATATATATATATATATATATATATATATATATATATATATATATATATATATATTTCTTACATACAAAAAGCAAGTTGTACGTATAGGACTAGTATTGAGGATATATGTATGTAGAATATTCTTGGAGGAAATATGGGTTTTAAGTTTACATATAAATTAATTAGGGTCATATGTTCAAATAATTTGCACAATTACATTTGGGGTGTGTAAATTTAATCAAGTCCCAATATTAAGCTTGTTACGCTCGTATAGATATTGTGCGTTTTAATATAGAAAACATAAAATAGTAGTCAATAGCACTTCTACATTTGGACCTTTAACCTGCTTCCTATTACTTATATTTTCCTATATTTATTGCCTTGTGGTTTTGTTGGATTGTAGCATTGTGCTTGAGTTTGCTTGGGTAAACATGATTCAAGTGTGAGGATATTTAACGTGTCATCATTTGTATATAACTAGCATGCATTTTATCCGGTACTTTTGATGGTTTTGAAATAATTCATGTAATTTGAGGCAAATATAGTTTATATTTGAATTTATAGTTGTTCGGCTTCTTGTTGTGCAAAAGGAAGGAAATAAAAAGCAAACATAAGGTGCCAAGGCACGTCGCGCCTAGCCTATATACGCATGTGTGTGCCTACTCGTAGTTCAATTCAGCCCTGATCAAGCCATCTAGGAAGCATGACCCATACGCAACCAATGCACGACCTGGAAGCACGCACGATTGAGCATTAGCGGCAACATATACTTGGGGTCAATAGCGGCGATTTTTGAGTGTTGGTTTTGGTTTAATTTGTTGTAATGCTAGTGTGTTTTTGATAATACCAAGTATTTGTGTTGTATTTCTTTTAATGTAATCAGGGCTTGCCTTGAGGTTGGGCCGGGTGGGCAACCGCCCAGAGCCGATCTTCTCAGAGGCCCGGAATTTTCAAAAAAATTATATTATATATATATGTATTTTTTAAAAAAAAAAACTATCAACTATTAATAAACTCAATAAAAAGACCCAATAACATTTTTATTATTTACTTATATAACATTACCTTAAAGCTCATTAACATTTTAAATAGGTTAACACAAGACCATTTACCCAATCTAAACTCATTTTAATATGAAAAATTGATCGAGAGCTTTGTTCTCAAAAATATTAAGAGAGCTTCCTGGTTCGTTTAAGTAAATAAATTAGATTATTTTGATACAATACTTTCATTTTGTTTATTGTTATAACTATCATCGTCGTATTATAAAATTTTTATATACACGTTATTCGTTTTCGACTTTTTTTATTTGTCGTATTACAGGGCTCTTTTTTCGTATTAACTATATTACACACAACCAATATACACTTACTATTTTGTATTTAACTTTGTGAAACTATACACAAACAATATAGTAGAATTAAAGATTACGCAAGATGGGGTATGAGAAGTAGCTGGGATTAATCACACAAAGTACATGAATGACTGAAAAGGTTATAAATTGCTAGAAGCAAAAAATGACAAAAATGTTAAAGTGTTAATTGGGTGGAGCTTGAAATTTAATTTCTTTAACCAGTCTATATTTAAGTTGGTGTCAATTTAACGTCCAAATGTTAATTCTTCCGTGATTACCTCCAGAAAGTATAACCTTCTTCTGCAATAAACAAAAGAATTTACTTTTAAACGAGAGGCGATAATTTATTAAGTGTAGTTAAAAATTTGATTTTCAAAGTATTCGCGAAAGCTTAACAGAATACATAAGAAACCACTATAAGATTTTCAATGAACGTCTACAATACATAAAAAATTAAAGAAACTAATATTTAAGGATAGTTAGCCCATGGTAAGTACCGACCAATAAGATTTCATTACCATCTTTTCGGTACTTGTCGTGTAAGGACAAATTTACAACACATCATTGATAACCTGTCACATAATTTTTAACGACAAATGTGCGACCCTGTTTCAAAGAATAGATGTTATTTTAATCGGGCTCACATATTCGTTTTCCAGCTGTGACCGCACCCCCAAACCCCTCAGTAGGAAACTCATTGCCGAGAAAATCACATGACTCAACTCTGAACATTTTGCTTAGAGTGAGACTTGAACACATGACCTACTAATATTTACATGTTATGAGTACCTTATTTTAAGTAGTTGAGCTAAGAATCATTGGTAACCTCTCACACATTTTAATATAAAATTAAGATTAAGATGTCCACTTTTTTCAGTATTTTTTCAAGAAATTTATGGATAATCTGTCTTTGAATTCGTACAAATGTTTATGGTATTACTTAGAGAAATTGCATAAATAATTCCTGTAGTTTGACCAGATTACATGTTTGGTTCATACGTTTTGAAAATTACAAAGTTAGTCTAAACTTTGTTTAGTCAATGCAAGTTTCGTCCCAAATTTTAATAATTACAAAGTTAGTCCAAACTTTTATGTGGGTGTGCACTTTTAGTCACTAAAATTACAAAGAATTACAAAGTTAATCACTAAATGAATTTAATATCAGGGACCAAATGTGCAACAAGTAGATAAAAGTTTGAATTAACTTTGTAATTTTTAAAATTTAAAAACCAAACATACAATCTAGTTAAATCACAGGAATCATTTATGCAATTTTCTCTATTAGAGCTAGAAGAATTGTAGATCAAGCAAGATGGCGTGTGAGTAGGGTTAACGAGACAAAACATGATTAATCGAGAGAAATTTATGAAATTGTAGAACAAGATGACAAAAATGGTCAAATATTAATTTGTTGTAGCTTCAAATTTGATATCTCTTTAATCGATTTATATTATAAGTCAGAGTCAATATTAATTATAGGATAGAGAATAACAAGGACATCATGGTCCATCCATCAAATTTTATTTATAAGGATGATAATGAAACAAGTATGTTACTTATACAACCAAACTTTACTTATACAACCAAACTTTTCTTTCAAGACAAACCTGGTCATCCCGATTTTAAGGGACTGTTTGATAGTTTTTTAATAGTTATTAAAGATTTTTTTTAATGACCTTTAATTGGTTTCTTAATGGTCATTCAACATTATGACTAACTTAACCACTCAGAGCTTAACCACTCAGAGGTCATAAAACATTAAGAGGTAGCCTCTTAACGGCTATTAAGATGCTACCAAACAACCCATAAATGTCTTTGAAAACCGTATCAATGTCGACCCGCAACCCCTACCCCTAAGTGTCAATGAAAACCGCATAAAAAATACCCAAATTTTATTTCAAGACTACTCATGTCGACCCGCAAACCCGTACGTCTAAAAAGCATCGAGGATAACTAAACACGATCAATATCAGAATCTTGTCCGACATTCGCATGTTGACTCTGTTACAAATGTATACCATTCCGTCTCTACACTAAATTGTAAAGTTCTCCTCTAAATTGTAAAGTTCTTCTAAATTGTAAAGTTCTTCTCTTAATATCTGATCGAGTCAGTCTAACACATGCATATTGACAATGTTAGAACTTAAAAGTACTACCGTATACCATTCAAACTCTCAACATGCTTAACTATAAATTTTCACAATCCATACCTTTAAAAGGTATTAATAATGGTATTTGAGATCAAAGACATACATATCAACAATGTTTGGATTAGAGATATACATGATCCCAATTTTCGGCACACATAACTGCAAGTTTCTTCTCTCGACCCACAACCATGACGCTTAAAAGGCAACGACGGTATTTAAGAGCCAAGAGCCATCACTAACGGAATCCGTCCACTATTATCCATCGATACAGCATTTGGATTACAAACAAGTTACAACAATAAAATGTAGAAATGCTACACTCTCAACTTATTGTTCATCTACTACAAAGTAATAATCAAATGTAAAAACACATATTTTTGTTCTTATTGCATCCAGACACTACACAATCGAAAGGCATGATACATACAAGACTTCACTTGTTGGATGATTTGGGCGGGCGTACAATAAGAACCGGACATTTAGCATGATGCACACAATAATCACTAACGCTCCCCAAAAACGCCCTGCAAAACCAAGTCGGGTGTTAATTAGATACACTAGACAGTATCAGTATCTGATGATAAAATGATGTACTTCCCAACTAAAAAGTAGTGAGTTTAAATCCTCGGTGACTTTGGGTGTAGAATAAAATGTGTGTTTTTCGGAAAAAGAAACCTGATGATTTAAGTTTTACCTTTTTATTTGCCCAAGGCCTCTACTTCCAACAACAAGGAGATCAGCATGCATGTCCTCTACAGCTTCAACTATCATTTCCTTTGGGTTCCCTCTAACCACCATCACATCTGCTTTAATCTGCTTATGTAATGCAAACTATTAACCAAAATTTGTAACACACCACTGTAAGAAGAGGATTAGGGAATGAAATTTGCGATCGCGAATAACAGTCGCAAGCTAGATTAGCTACTATGGTGGAAAAATAGGGACCATAATCAATTTTCTTAGCATAATGTTGAAAAAAAGGGACCATAGTCAACCTGGTCACAAAATGGTTGAAGTAAAATAGTCAATTAGGCGTAAAATGGACAAAGAAGAATATTGAGCGTAATCAAAAGGTTGAAAAACAGTGACCGTAATCATTATGTTTATGTTACAAAATGGTACAAAAATAGCTACAGTAACCCAGCAGGTGGTCCTAACAAGCGGACCCATAAAGGTCCTATAGGTACCCTATAGGGTACCCGCACCCTATGAATTTTAGTATGTATACATTCGAATTCTGACAGATCCCTAAAAAAATTTTAACACCGACACTTATCATATTATGATATATGACAGTCGCCCCCAAGAAAATTTTACTCTAACGTTTCAAAATTTTATAAGTGTAAACCTATTATAAACTAATGGACACATGTTTCAAAACTTCCGATGATACCCAACATTTATTAAAATTTTAAACAATTTATCTCATCACCCCATTAATTCTTATAAATCTAATTATTCAAATACTCAATGACTATTTAAAATAGTTTACACTTTGTTAGCCCAGTCACAAAACAATTAACCAAATGAAACCTTATACGGATGAATGCTTAACAAAATTTTTGCCAGATCCGCCATCATCCGGCTATACGGCCTCCTCTCTTAAATTTGATTCTAAAAAGCCTCAAACTCCTTAATTTAGAATAACTTTTTGTGTAAATTTAAAATATTAAATATTAAGTTATTATTTAATTTATGAATTAATATGATTTTTATTGATTAATTGCTTGAATGCTTAGTTAAGTGACGAACATCATGTGACACGACCCATATCGGAAAAGCTTAATATTTAGAGAACAAACCCCTGAAAATTTATTTTTTTTTCCCACAGGTAACAACTAAAAACAGCAACGGCATTCTATTCGTCGCAAATAACTAAAATGGTCTGATTTTGGCCGGAATTTGTTTGGTCGCAAAGCGTATTCAATGCAAAAAAGGGGTAGCAAGATGGCAAATATATGATTGCAACCACCAAAATTCGTCACAAAATTCGCAAAAATGGTCGCCTGTCCGTTGACAAAAATATGACTTACCACGGCCAAAATCGGACCATTTTTTATGGCCACAAACATGTATATTAATGTAGCAGTGACAAAGAGTGTTACATTGCAACAATTTGAATTATTAATCAAACTCAACTAACCATGTATTGGTCGCATAGTTTGGTCGCTCGCGAAACGACTTCACTAGCACTTTTTTCTTGTGCCTTCTTTACAGAATCCATCACTGCGGGTGTCGCAAATATAACTGCATATCGTGCAACATTAAGAAAACAAAATAGATTGTAAAACACTAAAATATAACAACAACTTACAGTACTATTTAGTAGACTCTACTATTTAACCACTACATCCTATTTAATAGACTTAATCTCTACTATTTAACAAACTTTTTCTCTATTATTACGTCTATTATTACGTCAACAGAAGCTTCAAAAACTTGTTAACCACTACATCCTATTTTAAAAATAGGATTTAGCGAATTAATTTTTTTATCTACATGACAAAAAATAGTTTTACTTTTGAAATACGCACTTCAATATATGAATTGTTTCATTATTCCTTATTTCCGGGTTTTTTCGTTGCATTCACTTGCAACAAGAAAGAATATGTACGCATGATTTCCGGACTAAAATTTTAAATCACCTAGATTAAAATAGTTTTTAAATCATGTCTGGAAATCATGCATACACGGTATCATGTTAAAAATAACAAGTTACCGGGGCCAACAGGGACGGCGGTGTGGGGCGGTTGGAAATGTGGTTGAACATGGAGGACCGTGACCACGGGCGGCTCCTCCGCCACCGGAGTGGCGGTCCCACGGCGGTTTTGTAAGAACAAGTTTTCAAGGGCCCATTGGAGAGCATACAAGCTCCCTTCACTCTCATCTATGGCTACCAACACCTTCATTATCGTCTTCTGTTTCTGCACTTGTGCTTGCACTAGCGGTGGCGCCACCGTCTCCTTCGCCGGAGTTATATCTGATGTCTCCAGTTTTTCTGACGAACTGAACCAGAGGATTGAATTGAATTGAATTGAAGTTTTCTTTATTTAGCAACTTTAAGTTGTTTGCTCAGCAAATAATATACACGTGGCATAG
This sequence comes from Flaveria sonorensis, assembly GCA_025506505.1. Taxonomy (NCBI): domain Eukaryota; kingdom Viridiplantae; phylum Streptophyta; class Magnoliopsida; order Asterales; family Asteraceae; genus Flaveria; species Flaveria sonorensis. The sequence goes on from CM046438.1 coordinate 7,147,185, forward strand.
ATGCACGCTACCAAATTGACACGACATTTTTCTTTGTTCCAGGTGTTAATTTTTATTCTACATGGCACTAGAAATATGTATGTATTCGATAATAATTTTAGGTGATGCTCTAAATTATTAGAGGACTGATTTGTGGAGATTGAGAAGGATCTATATTCTATAGTATGTGTTTAAGTTGGTATTTCTATCGTGTGATACAGCCGGTAGAGTGCATAAAATATATATAAAATGTAATTTATAACAATATCAGATTTCATTAATTATATAAAAAATATCTCATCAAGTCTAAAGATGGAAAAAGAAAGCGAGAAAACTGAAAAAGAGGAAGCTCAGGACCTCACCAATGAAAGATAAGTGCCCTAACCAACTAGGCTGGTCTGGTTTTGTAGTAAAAATATATATAAAGTCTACTACATATGACAAAAAAAGACTATTAGTGAAGTTATTCATCAAGTTGTAAACTGTTAGGAGATAAAAATAAAAAATAATGATACAAAATAAAAAAATAACTATAAAAAACCAAAAAAAGGAAGAGAGGCTGAATTAGGAGTCGAACCCGTGACGTCCTCAAAGGAAGGTACGTGAGCCAACCGGCCGAGCTTGTAGGCTTTTGTTCTTTTGTTCGAACTGAATGTCAAATACACATGTCATTGAACAAAGTTACTATCCGTTAGATTGCAAATTGTTAGTAGTAGAAAACATTAAACGTGTTTTATTAGGGTGTAGACAAATCAAGCCGCTCGTTGCTAACTCGAGATCGGCTAGTTAAAAAAACTTGAATTGAGCTCGAGTTCGAGTTTTACAATTGAGATTGACTAGTTTTTACGAATCTAATTGAGCCAGTTATTTATATAACTTATATGAGTAATACTTTAAAAATTATAATGGAAACACTCGATGCATGTTGATTGCAAAATGGTTATTTTGTTAAACAATAGTCCTTTTTATATTTATATATCAATCCAAAATTTCATATTAACTTAAACCGCTTCAAGGTTTTTGAATTACCATTTTTAACCCCTTAAGTTTTTTTTTTATAAAACTTTAAGAAATGTCATTTTGACCCCTCAGGTTTCTAAAGTTTTGTTTTTATCCGTCATACATTTTTACTAAAAAAATCTAATTTGTTACATCATTATTTTTATGTACATGTTGGTGTAAATTCGAGTTCGTCTATGTTATGACGTAAGTTTTATAAAAAAACGAGCTGGGTCAAACATAAAACGTTGCATGCTAAAATTTATATACATTTTGAGTTGGTTTACGTTTCGACGTGGATTTGATTTAAAAACGAGTGAGGTTAAATACAATACGTTTTCGTTCACCGGTATAAATTCGACTAACACGCGTACGAAATGACCGCAAATTAATTACTAGTTTAGTTAATATAATACAGGAGTGTTGTCTCCCCATTAATGTTCAGACAATAAGCAACACCTTCGTTCTTTCATTTCGCACACATTTTCATTTTTTAGGGCGTATCAGTCACCATTGTCATCCCTCTCATCATTCCGACACTATACATCTCCCTCTGTAATACACCAACGTTGATCGTACGGTCATCACCACCGCAACGATGACTATAGTCACTCCTCAACCACTAGATGTACGTCTCTCTTTTCATAATAGTTTACGTATTGCAGTTGTGCACATTTGAATTCGTGTGAACCGTTGCTGTTGCGATCGGTTCTACTGTCTATGACGTTCGTGATTGTGCTGTTTGGTTTTTTCTAATGCGAGTGGTGTTAATGTGTTTCAATTGGCAATTGGAGCGTGAATTTAGGGTTTTTGTGTCAATTTGGGTGGTGAATTAGGGGTTTTATCGGATGGATTGTTTGGATGTGTGATGGTTTTTTGCAATTTGACAGCAGGAAGATGAGGAGATGCTTGTGCCGCACTCGGAGCTGCTGGAAGGGGCTCTACCGGTGCAAGGTCCTGTTGCTTTTGATGGTACTCCGCCTGTTGAAGCCCCTCAGCCTATGGAAGGTTCGTGCTTACTGTATTTTGTATTTGTTTTAGTGGCTGTTTGGTAGCCTCTTAACGCTTCTGTTAAGAAGCTACTTCTGAATTGGTTAGAGGTCGAGTGTGTTTGGTTTACTTAAAAGACACCTCTTAGTGTTTCATGAAGTCGTTTAATGAGTAAGTTTTCCAAAAAGTCGCTTACTTTTGTTATATACGCATATATGCATCCACTTTGACTTTCCATTTTGAATTAGATCTCATGATTCATGAATGAAATTAGGTAAATGGATTTTACATGAGGTGAGAAGTGTCTGTTTGTGCATGATATAGGTGAACACAATATGTTTTGTAATTAGAAATTTTTTTCAGGATTATGTTTTGTTATTTGGGTTCTGCTGTGTTCTTATTTGTCATTTAGCTTTTGATTTTACGATTTTGGATTTGTTAGTTGACGGTCGACCTGAAGTTGCTAGCACAGCAGAGAATCAAGCAATTGAGGAGCCTCAGGCGTCTAGGTTTACATGGGCTATTGAGAATTTCTCTCGTCAGACCAACAAAAAGATCTATTCTGATGTCTTTGTTGTTGGTGGATATAAATGGTAAAACAAAATGGTTGTATCTGTATGGTATTGGTCTGTTTATGCATATTTGTTATGTGCTTGCTTCCTAAGGGGAAACAATGTGGACCATTGTCAGGCGGGTGCTTATATTTCCAAAGGGAAACAATGTGGACCATTTGTCTATGTACTTAGATGTAGCTGATTCTGCATCATTGCCATATGGTTGGAGTAGATATGCACAATTCAGCTTGGCTGTTGTTAATCAAGTTCACAACAAGTTCACCATCAAAAAAGGTATGTTTCATGTGAATGTTGTTTGTGGAGAAGTTATACTTTTATATAATTCAGGGCAGCTCTTAGTTTGTATCTGTAGTTCTAGTTTCCTGCAATGAAACGCTCTCCTTTCTGAGTAATGACTATTATCTTTGTGTTAGCAAAGAATTGATAATGTTCATTTAGAGCTTGCAATCCATTTAATGATATCACTGTCTGTCAAAATTTTAAACTTGTACTCTTATTAAGAATGCTTAGTGGATTTGCATACTTGATCATGAAATTTGTAATGATGAACTTATGCTTTAGGGGAATATACTTTAATATATTATGTATAATGCTTATATTGGAGTGAGTGAATAAAATATTATTATGTCCTTTTCAACATTCTTGATCTATTTCCAAATATATTATTTCAATGGGAGTTGTTTAATTGAGAAATGGAAGATATCTAACATGAGTACATGTTACAAATTACAACTTGTTTTTGAATTACTAAAAATTCTCACTTCTGTTAGAAAATTGGTCCATAAACCAACATGAATACTCAGTGGTTAAAGAGAACAACCCTTGACTCTTTTGACTCTTTTCATATTTGATAAGAAGAAAAGTTGCTGCGTAGAATTACAAGACTCCTATTTATAGCCACTTGCCCACTTGTATAGGCGACTTCTTTATTTAAAAATGCAACTACTGTATTTAATATACAACTACCATAGCTTAACTAGTAGGGCTGCAAACGAACCGAACGCATAGGGCTGGCTTTCACATCACGCCAACGCTGCAGCGCCTAATGTTAGGATCAAACCGCGCACAAACACACAAGTAGAAACACGCGAGAGAAAATAATAACAAAGATGAACACGCGAGATTTAACGTGGTTCGGTCGATGTGACCTACGTCCACGGGCTGCAACCATAATACTTTTTTATTACTTTCTGCCTCGCTCGTGAGGAATTACAAGTACAATGATACAATATAAATAGAGAAAATTAGGGTTTACAACTTAATCCCCAAGAAAACCTTAATGGGCTAAAATTAAATAAAAACGGGCTAGGTCTTTAATTTAATTAATCTGCCACTGAGTTGTCTTTAACCCGAGCCCAAATCAAGACTTCACAAACCCAACAATCTTCCATTTGGAGGCTTGATCATCTTCAAACTACCTTCCGATGTGAACACTTGTACCTCTTGTAATCTTCCTCGTCTTATCGGTTGCAGCAGCCTTTTCATCAGTTAACCTGAAGGCCCGTTGAAGCTCCCCGAGCTTCAACATATCAGTCACGGCTGTATCTGCCCCTGACCTGTTCTCCGTCACTACCGGCTCCCACTGAAACAAATTGCCAGATCCTGGAACACCCTGAGAACAAACACTCTCCATATTCAGCAAGTAATCATCTGGAGAGATTTTATTAGATGGAATATTAGTTCTTTTAACCCACTGTCGTCTAGGAACTATGACTGAAGCACAACCTGTGCTCCCACTGCCACGAAATCCTTTAACTGGTTTTCCTGAACTCTTCCATACACGTTCACTTTGAATCTTTCCTGTGACTCTAGGTTTCTTACTTGCAAAGCAAACCTTCTTCTGACCATGAGATTCTGTGAACTGGATTTTAGTCTTCTTCTGAACTGGAACGTCATTTCCTTCAGGCGGTAAACTGACCATATACAATGAACCCATTTTCTTTCCACGAGCAATGACAAGATTCCCTTGAACACTTTCCACCGCTTATTCCCGAACTTAACCTCATGTCCCTGTTCATCCAACTGACCGACAGAAATCAACTGTTTCTTCAAATCAAGAATCACCCTGACATCTTTCAAAGTCCATGAACCAGCTGAAGTAACTAAATCCATGTCACCCATGCTCGTAACATCAAGAACATCATTGTTCGTCAGTCTTACCTTACCAAAATCACCTTCTTTTAGATGCAATGCTTCGCTGTTGTGGGTAGCATGAAACGAAGCTCCAGAATCCATGACCCAGGAATCCGAATCCACACTGCTCTCCACGCTACAGATTAAAGCATCATCGTCTGAGTAGTCTGCTGCAGTGTTGACTTCTTTTTGATCATTTGGACACTGATTCCTGAAGTGTCCCACCTGTTTACAGTTCCAACAAGTCACATCATTTCGAGCCATAGACTGACTCCTTTTCTTGTTCTTGCTCCCACTACCTCTGTTATTCTTTCTTCCTCTGCCAACATTCAGTAATTCACTTGATGATTCACCTGAATTTCTTCGTCTGGTGTCTTCGCCCATAATAATATCCCGAACCCCATTTAAAGTGAACGCGCTGGTGGAACTAGTAATCGCTGTAACAGTACCAGCCCAGCTATCAGGCAATGATGATAACAGTAGTAGAGCCTGAACCTCATCCTCGAATTTGATGCCAACTGACCCAAGTCTTGACAAAATCGAGTTCAAGTTGTTGATGTGCATTAAAACTAAACTTCCTTCTTTCATCTTTGTATTAACCAGCTCTCGAATTAAGAAAACTTTATTAGCTGCCGAAGGCTTCTCATACATATTAGCCAACGCATCCATGATACCTTTTGCTGTAGTTTTCTTCAGAATGTTGATCGTAACATCCTTCGTCAGCGACCACCAAATAACCGCCTTGGCTTTTTTATCCAAAGTTTCCCATTTAGTTGGTTTCATATTTTCTGGTTTCTCACCCAAAACAATATCCAAGTCTTTTTGAACAAGCAAATCCTCCATTTGCATCTTTCACCACCCAAAATCGTGACCATCGAACTTTTCAATCTTTGTTCTCCCGTCCTCAGCCATTATTCCAAACCACAAATGCTTAACAATCGAGTCAGAACTGAGAATAGTGACAAACACAACAGTGGCCGGCTGCCTGAACTTGAGTGTTGTTCTATTGACCACTATTCTATGAAAACCAGTTCCAAAAAACCGAAAGCAAACGAGTTTGATAATGCACCTGAGTTTTGAAATGCAGCAGACAATCAAACTACCCGGTAAGTTCGACAGGAAACCCTAATTCGATAGAACAGGGTGGCGGCAGGAAACCCTAATTCGATAGAACAGGGTGGCGGCAGGAAACCCTAATTCGATAGAACAGGGTGGCGACAGCAGGGTGGCGGCGACGGAGCGGCGGCGGCGGCTGATAGCACAGTAATCAAGAGCCTGAAGCTCTGATACCAATTGTTAGGATCAAACCGCGCACAAACACACAAGTAGAAACACGCGAGAGAAAATAATAACAAAGATGACTACGCGAGATTTAACGTGGTTCTGTCGATGTGACCTACGTCCACGGGCCGCAACCAGGATACTCTTTAATTGCTTTCTGCCTCACTCGTGAGGAATTACAAGTACAATGATACAATATAAATTGAGAAAATTAGGGTTTACAACTTAATCCCCAAGAAAACCTTAATGGGCTAAAATTAAATAAAAACTGGCCAGGTTTTTAATTTAATTAATCTGCCACTGAGTTGTCTTTAACCCGAGCTCAAATCAAGACTCCACAAACCCAACACCTAACGCCTATTAAAACCAAGATTTCTATTGTGATTATACAAATAATATATCATAAGGTACTGGTTACAAGCCGCTAGTATCTGTTATACTAAGAACTAATATCTTAGTCTTAATTGGATGTAAGCATGACATGAAGAAACTGAAACATGGTATTCTATTCTACACCTTCTTTTAGTCTTAGTATCCCTACCTTCTTCTGTTCACCACCCACCTCTCGTAACCTTATTCAGCCCCAAATCTTTCTCAACTGTTTCCTTGCATTAATTCATATAAAGATCCCCAAATACACTCACATGAATAAAGCAATAATATATCAATCCTTGACTGTATAAGTGTTGATCCCCAAACTGAAACAATTTAAGAACTAATATCTTAGTCTTATTTGTGATTTGAAGGAACAAATGTTGAAGGATTCTTCCATTGGACAGATTCTCACGAAGAGATAAAGATAGGGTAATCACATTCCAAATGGGATAATTGGTGATGAGATATAAAATTTGCCATTTAAACGAGATAATTATTGGATTAAAATAATTAGTTTAATTTGATATTGACATCTATATTCAAATGTAGAAATCAAGCTGTTTTCAGTTGACACTCCTCAATCTAGTATATGCTGCCTTTTGGAGTGTGTATATTATACGAAATTGAAGCATTGCAGCATTTTTTGGCTGTGTAATTGGACTTAGTTGTAAACTATTAGCGGGATCACCTGGTTTATGTCTATCCACAACTGAAGAGATATGTCATATTGTCATGTCAGGATAAGTAAACAATTGTTTATCTCTTATTCAAGCATTTGATACTGTTATCAATGCAATTTACAGACACACAACACCAGTTCCATGCAAGGGAAAGTGACTGGGGATTCACAGCTTTCATGCCTCTTAGTGATCTATATGACCCAAGTAGAGGTTATCTTCTAAATGATACATGCATTATTGAAGCTGATGTGGCGGTAAGAAAAGTCATCGACTATTGGTCATACGACTCGAAGAAGGAAACCGGTTATGTTGGTCTTAAGAACCAAGGGGCAACATGTTACATGAACTCTCTTCTTCAAACATTATACCATATCCCATATTTTAGAAAGGTACAGCTTTTCATTTCTGTAATTTTGCTTTGCTTTCTAACTACTAGTGATCTCAGTTCAACTTATAATATCAGGCTGTCTATCACATGCCAACAACAGAAAATGATATGCCCTCAGGGAGTATTCCACTAGCTCTTCAGAGCTTATTCTACAAGCTCCAATATAATGAGACCAGTGTTGCCACAAAAGAACTGACAAAATCTTTTGGATGGGACACATATGATTCTTTCATGCAGCATGATGTGCAAGAACTTAATAGGGTTTTGTGTGAGAAACTTGAAGACAAGATGAAGGTGACCAGAGTTTTTCTTGAAAGCCTCAGATGTTGCTGTTTAATTTTTTTTTTCTTTCTGAATTCTGATTGTTTATGGTTCAGGGAACAGTTGTGGAAGGGACAATACAGAAGTTATTTGAAGGACACCATATGAACTACATTGAATGCATCAATGTGGACTTTAAATCAACAAGGAAAGAATCATTTTATGGTATTAAACATGCGTGAGGCAGCTTGAATGTGTTGGTTGGTAATTAGCTGATGATCGCGTTAATAATATCATTATGTTTATATTAGATCTTCAACTTGATGTGAAAGGCTGTCGAGATGTTTATGCTTCTTTTGACAAATATGTTGAGGTGGAACGACTTGAGGGTGACAATAAGTACCATGCTGAGGAACACGGGTTACAGGTTAAATAAATATTGGTTCATGATATTCTTCCATTTATTGTTTTGGGTGAAGTTAATATGTTTTTCTCTGTTCAGGATGCTAAGAAGGGTGTGTTGTTTATTGATTTCCCACCTGTTCTTCAACTTCAGCTGAAGCGTTTTGAATATGATTTTACTAGAGATACAATGGTTAAGGTAGGTCTTGAGAAACTTTTTTTCCAAATTTTAGATCGCTCATTTACGTTTTGTTTTCTAAAATATTAGTTTTTTATGAACCTGTTCTAATTCACTATGCAGATTAACGATCGGTATGAATTTCCACTGGAGCTTGACCTTGACAGGGAGAATGGCAAATATTTATCTCCTGATGCTGATAAGAGTGTCCGGAATCTCTATACACTTCATAGGTATCATGTGTTCATCATTATATTGGTTCACAATCAACTTAGCGGTTACAATATGATTATTTACAAATTGGTAGACCTTTAAAAGATTTAACTTGTATGAATATCAGTAACTCCATCGTTACTGGTGTCATCACATTCTTTTTGTTATAAGACGATGATGACTCTGTGCTTACACCTTGCTTCATGACAGCGTATTGGTTCATAGTGGTGGTGTGCACGGTGGACATTATTATGCATTTATCAGGCCAACTCTGTCAGACCAGTGGTGAGTTCTGTATATATTGCAGTGCTGTTTATTCTTTATATATCTTTATAGCCTCATCAATGTAATCATCATTTCAATTAGGTTCAAGTTTGATGATGAAAGAGTTACAAAAGAAGACATGAAGAGGGCGTTAGAAGAGCAGTATGGTGGTGAGGAAGAGGTAACACGATTTAATTTATTTATGTTTTATTAAATTTGTGCATTGCTTTCTCTAGTGTGTATGTTTCTTCATCAACACATTTATCTTGGCCCTCTTTATGCCTTAATTCAACAGCTACCCCAAACAAATCCTGGCTACAATAACACTCCATTTAAATTTACAAAATACTCAAATGCCTACATGCTTGTCTACATACGAGAAAGCGATAAAGATAAGATTATATGTGACGTCGATGAGAAGGATATTGCAGAACATCTTAGGGTAATGTGAACATTTAAATTAAAATCAGTTTCATACTTTCTTGACTGCTTTTGGCACAGAAAGTCCAAAGCTTAAGTTTGTAATTATGATCATTCTTTATCAGATAAGGTTGAAGAAAGAACAAGAAGAGAAGGAAAAGAAGAGAAGCTATAAAGCACAGGCTCATCTTTATACTATTATCAAGGTGGTAGATAATTAGTGGTCAATATATCATCTCAAATTTCCGAATTGATCTTTTTTCTTCTTTTCAAGACAGTAATTACTAATATCATTAAATGACGTGTAGGTTGCTCGTGATGCAGACCTTTTAGAACAGATAGGGAAGGATATATATTTTGATCTTGTTGACCATGAAAAAGTTCATAGCTTTCGTATACAGAAACAAATGCCATTTAACCAATTCAAGGTTTGTGTTACTGGCTAGTTTGGTGGCCTGTGAACAATCCTTGATTTATTTTATTGTTGATTTATAATTTCCAACTTTTAATGTTGCTTTAAATAATATACTTTTAGGTTTTGGAAACATACATCCTTATATTCATTTATTTTTAATGGTTTGCAGGATGAGGTTGCTAAAGAATTTGGTGTGCCTGTTCAATTTCAACGGTTCTGGATATGGGCAAAGAGACAGAACCACACATACCGTCCGAATCGGCCTTTAACAGTTCTGGAGGAAACCCAATCGGTATACTTTTCCTTTATATGCTAATGTCTTTTATAAAGATTATTGTTTTGTTTTTTTATAGAATGAGATCAATCTTAATCAGGTAGTCAATATTTTATATATAAAAGCAGAGCTATAAGTGATACTGGACCTGCAGGTTGGGCAATTGAGGGAAGTTTCCAGTAAGAATCAGAATGCTGAACTCAAATTTTTTTTTGAGATCGAGATTGGACCGGTAATATCGTCTTTCTATTTTATTTCACCGTTGCTTGAGGCTGCCTATTGCCTTTTTATTGAGTTGTATACTAAGGTTATCTTCTGTTTTCAGGATTTGCATCCTATTCCACCACCTGAAAAAAACAAAGAAGATATACTTCTCTTCTTCAAGCTTTATGATCCTGAGAAGGAAGAACTCCGGTATTCTCATAATATTTATTTTTCCTTTTTTGATCTTTCAATGGGTCTGGGAGTTGTTTCTTTATGATCATCTTGACTTTGATGATTTTAGAGAAAATATTGGTTGTCAATTTTTTAGATGACATGATCGGAGCATATGGACTGGTCTTTTAACCATAATTGTTATTTTTAGTTTTACTACTTAGTACTTACTAGTAGTACATGACGGTGAGGTCTTTGAGTAACCATATTTTAATTCTTTATCCAGATACGTAGGTAGGCTTTTTGTCAAGAGTTCTGGTAAACCAACTGAAATTATATTAAAGTTAAATGAGAGAGCTGGATTTAGTCCAGATGAAGATATTGAACTCTATGAGGTATATTTTCTCATTGTCACAAAATTGTTTACACTATTAGTTTTTCTACTGTGTGTTAAACCATCGTTGTTCAGGAAATAAAATTTGAGCCGTGTGTCATGTGTGAACGCCTTGACAAAAGAACTTCATTTAGATCTAGCCAGGTAGCGGCCTCAACCTTTCTATCAATAAAAAGTTGTTTTCCTATACGTGAAGTGGCATTTACATGTAAATTTCTTTTATAGCTCGAAGATGGAGACATTATTTGCTTTCAGAAACTCACTAAAGCTGAGGAGAAATATAGATATCCTGACGTCCCTTCATTTCTAGAATATGTGAAAAATCGTCAGGTGTTTTGTCTTTCACTATATCTGAATATTCAAAATATCTCCAATTAGGAAGAAATGATCCGGAATCCTCATGCCATTTGCAGATTGTTCATTTCCGGTCTCTAGATAGACCTAAAGAAGATGATTTCTTTCTTGAACTGTGAGTTGGGCTTTCTTACTTATATATAAACCTTGAAATCCTTATATGAATATGATATTATTACCGTGGATCAAATCGACAGGTCAAAACGGCATACATATGATGATGTGGTGGAGAGAGTTGCTCAGAAACTAAATCTGGATGACCCGTCAAAAATTAGACTTACTCCTCACAACTGTTATTCTCAACAACCCAAACCCCACGCCATTAAGTACCGGGTTGCAGAACACCTGCTAGATATGCTGGTTCACTACAATCAGGTTTCTTCACTTGTGACTTATCCTAAACATGTATCCATTTTGGTCTTGATGACATATTCTTTTTTCTTTTAATTTGTTTGGGTACAGGTCTCTGATATTCTGTATTATGAAGTGTTAGACATCCCTCTGCCTGAATTACAATGTTTGAAAACTTTGAAAGTTGCTTTTCATCATGTAAATAAGGAAGAGGTATGTTTGGAATCTTTAATGATTTTTTTAAGCAAGGAATACTAGTTGGGTTCTAAACTTTTCTTAATTTGCAGCCTGTAATACACAATATTAGGTTACCTAAACAGAGCACCGTTGAAGATGTTCTCAGTGAAATAAAGTCAAAGGTACTTTGGATTTTAACTACACTGAACTTGCATTTAAGTTATACCCGAGACTGAAAGAGAAACCGTGTGTTTATTGAGTTTGTTAAGAATTACAAAGGAGCTCTATATATAGAGAAGGATATTACATTTAGATACCCTCTAGAATTGTAAATATTAAATACCATCTAAACATAGACTAAACATATTGTCTAACATTCCCCCGCAAGTTGAGGGCGGGGAACGACCTGCAACTTGGATCGTAAGAATAGGAATCTTTGAGAGGGTAGGGCTTTGTAAAGACATCAGCAATCTGATCACTCGTGGAAATGAATTTGACGTGCAACTGCCCCTGTGCCACTTGTTCTCGAACAAAATGAAAATCCACCTCGACATGCTTTGTGCGGCCATGGAACTCGGATTGGCTGAAAGATACGTAGCTCCTAGATTATCACACCAGAGAGTGGGTGATGACATTGTTGAGATGCCAAGTTCATGTAGAAGAGCCTTTAACCAGATCAATTCTGCCACAGTGTCTGCAATGGCCTTGTATTCTGATTCTGTTGAAGATCTTGAGACCGTTCGTTGTTTCCGGGCAGCCCAAGTGACAAGGTTTGATCCCAAGTATATAGCAAACCCCCCCGTGGATCGGCGGTCAACTGGGCAACCTGCCCAGTCAGAGTCAGAGTAAGCCTGAATGTTCTGCGCACTACTAGGCAGCCACTGTGCATCAGTGAAAGCTTGCAGGGTGGACCCTGAGTCATGACGAATAAGGAGACCTAGTTGTGTGGTACCCTTGAGATAACGGAGGATGCGTTTAACCGCTGTCCAATGGTTTTCGGTTGGAGCATGCATAAACTGACAAACCTTATTAACAGCGAAGGCAATGTCTGGTCGAGAGAGAGTTGCCTATTGTAGAGCACCAACCGTTTGACGATACTGAGTCGGGTCCGAGAGAAGGGGGCTATCATCATTAGTTAATATCTAAGAAGTGCTCATCGGGGAAGAAACAGGTTTGCAGTCAGATAGTCCAGATCGATGGAGTGTGTCCAGGATGTATTTTTGTTGAGAAAGTATGAGATTGCATCCCTGGTGTAGGACCTCAATGCCCAAGAAATAGTGGAGTTTGCCAAGGTCCTTCATAGCGAAAGTTGAGCCCAAGTGGTTAATGACATTAGCAATTGCGATGTCGTTGTTGTCGGTGATGATAATATCATCAACATAGACAAGGGCATAGACTAGTGTGCCACCCGATTTGAGAATGAACAAGGATGAATCAGTTTTGGACCCGACAAAACCCAGTTGCTGAAGTGCTGTTGACAATCTGTTGAACCATGCTCAAGGGGCTTGTTTGAGCCCATATAGGGACTTATGAAGTAGACAAACATGATCCGGTTTAGTTGAGTCTAAATCCAGGAGGTTGTTTCATGTAAATGACTTCCTCCAAGTCGCCATGTAGAAAAGCATTTTGGACATCTAATTGGCGAAGGGACCACTTGTTAGTAACAGCAAGAGACAAAACAGTCCGGATAGTAGTAGCTTTAATGACAGGACTGAACGTCTCATGATAATCCACCCCATGTTGTTGGGTGAATCCCTTGGCTACGAGGCGAGCTTTGTAGCGAAGAAGCTTGCCTTGAGGATCCTTCTTTAGTTTGTATAGCCACTTGCAATCAACAACATTAGTGTTGTGAACACGAGGGACTAAAGACCATGTTCCATTCTTATGCAGCTCGTCAAACTCCTCGATCATGGCTTGACGCCACTCCGGAGACTTGTTGGCAACAGTGAAAGAGGTTGGTTCAGTGAGGGGTACGGAAGTGGTGGATGTGGAGTAAGCAGCCGGGTTGTAGGGATTAGTTTGTTTTGGATTAGGACGAAGGTTAGGTGGGCGAGGGCGGGGTGGAGGAGTGGCCAGAGGAGTAGTAGACGAAGAGGGTGAGGGGTTAGAGGTGGTTGGAGTGGGAAAGTCTGGTGAATTGGACGGTTGTGATGGGTTAGAGGGGGTAGGGAGGTTAGGTGGAGCAGAGGGCTGAGGTGAAGGTTGTGATTGGTTGGGTGGGGAGGATATGAAAATTGGAGGTGGAGAGGGGTAGGTCGAAGTGTAAGGAGACGATGGGTGTGATGGTGGGGATTTAGGGGAAATTTTGAATGGAAAGACATGTTCGTTGAAGCGTACATGTCTGGCAACATAGACACGTTCAGTTTGTGTGTCAAAGCACCGATAACCATGATGAAAAGGACTATAGCCAAGAAAGACACAAGGTGTAGTACGGAAGTCCATTTTATGTCGATTGTATGGGCGAAGGTGAGGAAGCACTCACAGCCAAAGACACGTAGAAAGGAGTAGTCGGGTCTACGGTTGAAGACATGTTGAAATGGGGATTTGTTGGAAGAGATGCGTGAGGGCAGCCGATTAATAAGATAAACAGCTGTGTCAAATGCATAGTTCCAAAACCAGCGAGGGAGATTAGATTGGGCAAGAAGGGTGAGGCCGGTTTCCACCACATGTCTATGACGACGCTCCACAAAGCCATTTTGTTCGCTAGTGTGTGGACAAGAGCGTCGATGAATGATGCCAAGAGAGGTGAAGAAAGGAGACAGATTTCGAAACTCACCTCCCCAGTCGGTTTGTACACTCTTTATTTTGGAATTAAATTGCCTTTCTACCATGGTAACAAAATTTTTAAAATTAGAATAAACATCAGATTTGTTTGCCAATGGATAGAACCACATATAACGAGTGTGATGGTCAACACAACATGAAAAATCGAGATCCATCAATAGTAAGAGTGGGTGAAGGACCCCAAACATCACAATATATTAAGTCTAAAATATTATTACTTCGAAAATTGGAAGAAGACAATGATAATTTTGAAGACTTTCCCAACTGACAAGCAGTAAATAAGGAGGAACATAATTTATTAGATAATGGTAAAGAACAACTAGAAATAATTGTTTTAAAGACACGGTCATGGGGATGGCCCAAACGTTGATGCCAGATGAAGGATGATGCTTTGATGGCTGAAAATGCAAGCTTCGGGTGTGACTTGAAGTGAGGAAGGCGGATGGAGTAGAGACCATTGTCACTTGGACCCATGAGGAGGGTAGTGAGTGTAGACTCGTCCTTCACAACAAAAAAAGAAGAATGAAACTCAAAGAAAACATTATTGTCTAAACAAAATTGTTGGACAGATAGCAGATTCTTTTGAATTTCGGGTACATGGAGAACATTAGAGAGATTAAAGGTTTTGTGAGGTGAGTGTATTTTGGATGAGCCAATGTGAAGGATGGGAAGGGGCATACCGTTACCAACATGGAGAGAGTCATGACCGTTATAGACCTGGGAGTTGTCCAAGCTTGATAAGTCTGGAGTTGTATGGTTTGTAGCACCTGTATCAGGGAACCAGGTTGTTCCTGCAGTTGAGCCATTGTCAGAAAAGGCTGTAAAGTGGGCTTGAGGTGGCTGCCGAGTTGAGGAGGCAGATTGGTTCGGACATTGAGACGGGAGATGACCTATGCCACGCCGATTGCAGTGACCATACACCATATTTTGTGTGGAGGCCCAAGCAAACTGCCGAGAATTTCCAGCAGATTCTCTGGTTCGATTGCTCGTTGTGCCTCGAAAGGTGCTTCGAAAATTGCCTCTACGACCTCGATTTGAGTTGGAGGAACGAGCTACAAAGGCTGCTTGTGGTGGTGTAGTAGGAGGGGCAATCGGGTTCAATTGGTAACCCATTTGTGCTGCCAATAATTGAAGATTCTGAAGCTGCGATTGAATGCTGGTAAGACTGGGGACCGAGCTTGAAGAGAGAGCAGCAAAGGCTTGCGGGTTTGAGGCAGTGGGCATTGCTGGTTTGCTGAGAAGATAATCATGATCACTAAGCAGCCCATGTAGTTCATGAAAAGTGATGGGTGGATGACGAGCCAACAGATTCGCTTTCAGGCCGTTGTATTCGTCCCTAAGACCAGAGATGGCAAGCATAACAAGGTCCTTGTCCTTCATGGGCTCGCCAATGTTGGCAAGGGCAGTAGCATATTCTTGTGCACGACTTAGATAATTAACCGGGGTTTCATCTCCCTTCATCTCGATTTTAAGAAGCTGCGTTTTGAGTGTATACTCACGAGATGCTGTGTTTGGAGAATAGGCACGTTCCAGTGCAAGCCATAGATCTCGAGAGGTTGATCCTTGTACGTGTTGGAAAGATGACTCTGAAATAGTAGAGATGATAAGCATCCTGACGTGCGCATCATTGGAAATCCAATGCTGGTATCCAGGGTTCTCGACTGCAGGTGTTTCTGCTGTAGCAACAGTATGTTGAGATGGACATTTAATGGTGCCATCGACATAGCCATATAGATGATTGGAGATTAAGAATGGTTCAAGCATTGCCTTCCAATACCCGTAGTTAGTAGGAGAGAGGTTGAAGGCGAATTTGTGAGAGTTATGTGCTGTTTTCTCTGCAGTAGTAAGAGCAATAATGGTTTCCATGGAGGATGAGGGTGGTCGGAATTAGGGTTGCAGAGGAGAAAAACAGTTGCCGATGGTAGATAGGTGGTTGACGGCAATTAGGGTTAATTAGGGTTTAGGTTTTCTTGGCTCTGATACCAAGAGAAACCGTGTGTTTATTGAGTTTGTTAAGAATTACAAAGGAGCTCTATATATAGAGAAGGATATTACATTTAGATACCCTCTAGAATTATAAATATTAAATACCATCTAAACATAGACTAAACATATTGTCTAACACTGAATTATATTGTTTCCGTTCGTGATTTTTTTACAATGCATTTTTAAACAGGTTACATTATCTCATCCAAATGCTGAACTTAGACTTCTTGAAGTATTTTATCATAAGATTTACAAGGTAACTTAATGGTTTTAATTTTTCCGGTTTCAGTTTCTTGTAGAACAGTCAATTGCCTTAGGATTTTAACCAACACCTTTTTTTCCTTTGCAGATCTTTCCTCTGACTGAGAAGATTGAGAATATAAATGATCAATACTGGACATTACGTGCCGAGGAAGTAAGTTGGCTTCTACTGAAAAGATTGTGAATACTAGTTATATTTTTGAGGTTACGAAAAAATAATTTAGAACATATTGATTTGGTTGGTGAATTTTGTATCTTTTTACATCAGATTCCAGAAGAAGAAAAGAACCTTGGGCCCCAGGATCGCCTGATTCATGTTTACCATTTTACAAAAGAGGCTGCACAGAACCAGATGGTGCATAATGAGCAGTTTTCTATTCTAATACTTGCCTTTTTGGAGTATTTACAGAGAATTTATTGTTCATCTTTTTACTTACAGCAAGTTCAGAACTTTGGGGAGCCTTTCTTTCTTGTAATTCATGACAATGAAACTTTAGCGGATGTTAAAGTCCGAATTCAAAGGAAACTACAAGTTCTAGATGAAGAGTTTTCTAAGGTAGTTGTATTCTATAATATCACATTTTTAAAGCCTTGTTGACATCTAAATCACACCTTCCTTTTTTCCTTGTATATATCAGTGGAAGTTTGCTTTTATGTCTTTGGGACGTCCTGATTACCTACAAGATTCAGATGTTGTATCTAACCGTTTTCAGGTTCCTACTTGAGTATAGTTGTTATTTTTTCATTCATTGTATTACCTTTGATAATTAACCAGCTGGCACATGTTATGAAATCTGGTTTGTAGAGAAGAGATGTATATGGTGCTTGGGAACAATATCTTGGGTTGGAACACTTAGACACCACACCTAAAAGGTCCTTTACAGCTAATCAGGTATAGGTTCACTTCTCCTTGAACTCTGGGCATTTCACAACTTAAGTTTTTGTGCAACCAAATAAATGTTTGAAGGGACCTTCTAATGCCGTTTTCATATTTTCTTTTTTGGATGCACAGAACCGCCATACATATGAGAAGCCAGTAAAAATATACAACTAGAACAGCAGTGTGAGTGTAAAGCATTTGAACAATGCGGCAACAGTTTTTGTTTGTCCAAACATTTTATGTGGATTCCTTCCATTGTTAATTTTGTTGACTGAGATAAGGGGAATGGGAATGGGTTTAGTGTTGACAGAAGGTGGTGATCTAGTTAGCCAGTTTGTGTGGTCATCTGATGTGTAACTTAGCAGTAAAAGGTAAATAGTAGGAGGTTTTGTTGAATTAGTGTTAAAAGTGTACAAGCAGCAGCTATTGTTATAAGGTGGGTGGTTATATTAGTCACTCCTTTTCCTTAGGCCGAGCTGGACCGGACCAAGGATGTGTAGGTTGAAGACAGAAGTTTTGTGTAAAAAGGAGCAACATCTTTCTACAAGATGCCCACACAGTACAATTAACAAATCTACATTGTTTTGTTTTCATGTCAAAATTCTCTCATCCATATATGGTCCATATTAAACAAACTTGGTACATGTTTTGCAAGTACTTTCACACTTTGTTAAACATTATGTGCTGTGTTACTGCCTTTTCTATGAGAAGTATATATTTTTTCTCTGTGCTTTTTGGCTTTCTATCGTCCCGTTTTGTGCTTTCTTGGTTCACTGTGCTTACTCGCTTAGGGAGTTAGGGTGTTCAACTTGCTTTGCTCAAATCTGTACGTGGTTTGAAACGTCCAAGAATTTCAATAATCTGATTAAACTAAACAGATTATTATGAGGTTAGATTGGCAGTTTGCTTTCTTCATCATTTAACATTTGAACGAAAGCATACACCTCAATAGTTGTATGTTTGAGTAATTAAAGACTAGAAGTTCAAGTTATCCAATTAAATAATTCAACTATATCCAATTTTTTTTTAAACAGCGTTTGAAACAACCCTTAATACTCGAGTGAGCCTTCTTAAGATAAGGTTTCAATTGTTCATATTGATTTTAACGTTTCAATTTGACTCACTCAAAAAAACCATAAAGGAGAAAACCTATCACTATAGAAAAACCCTTATAAGTCCGGTTTTGAATGTGAGACCTAAAAGATCCCAGATTTTAACCATCAAGCTCATACCATTGGATTAGAAAGCCAATGGTTCAACTATATCTGACACCTATATTTGCACATATTATGTTGTTTTAGCACCCAGTAAATGGAGATCACCAGAGACATTTGGAAAGCTAAAAATACAAGAAACACTATCCAAATCACAAGCATGAGTCTTGCAACATTGGTTCTTGCTGC
This sequence comes from Flaveria sonorensis, assembly GCA_025506505.1. Lineage (NCBI taxonomy): Eukaryota > Viridiplantae > Streptophyta > Magnoliopsida > Asterales > Asteraceae > Flaveria > Flaveria sonorensis. The sequence continues at coordinate 7,165,977 of CM046438.1, forward strand.
TTTACTACATCAGTTCAACATGAGTGCCTTGGTGAAAACTTGAATTCGATCCATGAATCTTTCATCTTGTTTTTACAGACAAATATGTATATTTAATACTAAGCAAACACTTTCTCGAGTGATTCGGACTAGGTTGGTTCGTCCAGCCACAGTGTATGTCGTTTGTGTTTTTTGACACAATACTAGAAAACACACAATGGTCAAAAACACAACTTGTGTCATTTCTATCCTCGCAACAAACCATTTCTCAAAACGACAGGAGGTAAGTTAACATCCCCTATACATGATTAAAAATAGGAAGACAGAAAACCTAAATTCATGTTAGACATCTATATACAACTCCCACTACATAATATCAGGTTAGTTCACCTTTTAAAGCACTTGCAGCCCTTTGGATGGCCCTGCTAACCCTATATATTTCATGTTGGATCACTGCCTGCCTTTTTGAACCGTAAATAGCATCTGCAACTCCCGGGAAAAATCCGAGTTTACCCTCGCTAGCCGGTCCATATACCTACACCACACACTTTCATTGTCACTTGAACACGGGTATTTCAGACATTTTGCTCAACAATAATAAAATTTCATCGACCCATAGATTTTGTTATCTTCAAGATATATTAGTCATTTGACTACTAGTCTCACACTTTCAATGAATTTCAGGCAGAGAGAATGTATATAGAAATAACACAATATACATGTGCGTGTGAGCGTGAGAGGAAAAAGAGCACTTACGAGATGCTTGAACCATTGTCTTCCTTGAATCCCATCTGGATCCAAGAAGCCTCTTTCAGCAGACATCAATCGATCATTCAACATGCGTCTTTTTAAAACTGAAACATGACCATTGGTTTCTTCCTCTTTCATTTTCTGTAAAGTTGAATATAAGACGTTCGGTCAACTTCAAAAGTCAACAGAAAATTAACTCATTTGGGAAGGCAATCAAAAAGTACCCAAGAAACTGTTCACAAGATCTAGCACAAGTAAAACAAAACCTTAATTTCATCTTCAACTTGTTTAGCTGCATCTGCAAGTTCTTCAATGGCACATGTTATAGGAAGCAAAGAGACATCCCCTTTTATCAATGCGTACAATGATCGTGTGTGGTTCTACAAAATCAACAAATATGTTCGACGTCATGATCACCAAATAAGCTAAATTTTAATGTTTACAGCAAGAAAGATTCATCGTACCTGCAACTGAGCTACATATGACAGATAGTTGAAAGGTAGGATAGGATCATCGGTTAAGTGAAGCGCAAGCAGACCCCATACACCAGCAACTAAGAAGACAAAGAAGAATTATATTTTAGTTGCATTAAGATAACAAATTTAAGATTTTAACAAGTTAAAGATACATCAGAAAAGATAACCAGCAACATGACGATGGAAAAACGGATCTCCATGCTTAACCATCCAGTCATACGAGTCAAAAGCAGTGTGGTAAACCGGGAAATCTAAAATATGATTACAAGATTCAGAAAAATTATTAGCAATTTGCAAAATATTATGCACCGCATTCATACATACATAATGGTATACGAGACGTACCTTTGCCATAGTAAAGATCGGCTGAGGGAACCCCTGCATGATGCAAAAATGGAGAAAAGTCGGAGAAAACGTCACCAAGTCTCTCAATCTACAACTCCACAAAAAAAAAAAAAAAAAAAAAAAAACTCCTTTGTTATTCAAAGTCAACATATAGTAGTGGAAGCACATAACATTATCATTGACATTGTGGCATCAAACATACCAAAGGAGGACCTTCAGTATTTGTTCTCCACTTCTCAAACAGTGTCGAACCCGAGAGATCAGGATCCATAACCTGGAATTTACATCAAATATCAAAACCGAAAATGCAGTGGATCGACTCTTTACATAACCTAGTACATACGTTTAACACATTCGGAGTACCTTCTTAGTAACCTCAATTAGTATATCATCTAGTTGGGGTGTTGCAGCGGCAAAAAATCCTGGCCCTTGAACAGCACAATCGACATTGATATACGCCACAGCCTTAGAGCCCAAATTCACAAGATTTTGCTCGACCCATTCGGTAGATCCAATCTAAAACCATAAAATCACTATTAGTCTTCGACCTTTTGTCAAATATTTAACATACCCGTTAATAAAAACAAAATCTTTTTGGACCAAACCCGCTTTATTCGTGTTTTCTTTCATACCAGTGTATAAATTCAAGATTCTTTAGGTCCAAAACTATACCACTATAGCATATAGTGACTTGTGTGCACAAATGTACGCTATGTTTCTGTTATTAGTCATCTGCTATCGGTTATCAGTTATGATGGAACATTACCTACCATCCCAAATTCTTCTGCATCCCAACTGCACAGATAAATCGTTCTTCGAGGACTCCACCCCATACGCATCATCAAAGAAAACCTCCGCGCTATATCAATAAGCGCAGCAGTCCCACTATTCGGGTCAACCGCTCCATACGTCCACGCATCCCTGTGGTTACCAAGCACCACGAACCGGTCCGGCTCTTCTGACCCCTTTATTACACCAAACACATTTTGGATCACCCCCACCTTATTCTCCCCCTACACAAACAACACATCAAACACCCAATCAAACCAACCACATAACAACATAATCAAAAGCCCCAAACTTAGATAATCCCAAATTGAAAAATCCAAAAATACCCCACAACCGCGCCAATATACTCTCAAGTTCCAATTATCTTCCATACCCTTACTTAGAAATTTGCAAGGGTTAGGTAAAGTTTGCTCTTATGTCATATTTTCAAACCCTGAGTAACATCTTACTGTATACGTCTATTTGTTACCCTAACTAGAAATAATAATCAAGTGACAGAATTGTACTGTCTAAGTGGTTCATAAACCCAAAAATAATAATAATCAAACCTCATATGTTAAGTTCAAAAATGTTGGCCCAGGGCCAACCCTCTCAACTTTCATATGTAGGTCACCATCCCTCCATTGATGGGGCGTTTTAGCCCCATCAAGTGACCTCAATATCATCTCCGCCGTCGTAGCCGACACCGGTAACGACGGCACCACCGTAAACCTCCTCGAAACCACACCGTCCGCCTCTGTCAACCGCTCCGCCCCGACACCAGTTGCAGCCCACCCCGGGGTCAACGGATCACCGACACCGTCAACCACCGTCCCCCTCTCCACCCCACAGCCGGTGCCGGCGGTGAACATCACCACCGCCGCCACCCCTCTCTCCGCCGCCGCCGCCACCACCGCGTTTCTCGACATCCCGCCGCCCCGTTTCGCGACGGCGATGCAGCCTGTAACGTCGACGTCGGCGGCCGCCAGCGCACGGTAGTCCTCCGCCGTGCCATGGTTAACGTACACCGCCTTACCGTACGCCGTTCCCGACGGCGAATAGGCGTGATAGGGTCTGACCACGCCGGCGCCGGAGTCGGAGTCAAACCCCGGCTCCGTCAACGGAAGTGCGACGGCGGTGGTGGTGTTGCTAAAGTGCGCCGTGAGTGATGAATAGAGGGGGTAGGATAACAAAACGGAGTAATTGGTGATGTGGGTGTGGAGGTTGAAGGATTGGAATTGGGATTTGACGTAATCGGCGGTGGCGGAGGACGGTGGGGTTCCGGCGAGGTGGGGGCGGAGGGTGAGGTGGCGGAGGTAGGTGGCGATGGTGTAGTTAGATGAGGAGCTGAGGAAGGTGGAGGAGAATGGTGGGTGGTGGACGGTGGTGGTGGTGGTGGTGGATGACGGTGGTGGTGGGGTGTGGTGGTGGTGGACGGTGTAGATGGAGATAATGCAGAGGGTGAAGATGAAGATGAGGGTGTATGAAGGGGTGAAAGTGGTGGCTGATTTGGGGAGAGTGGTGGAGAACGACGGAGCCATCAACGCCGTGGACGGCGGAGATAGGGCGGTGATGGCGGTGGTGGTAACGGTTGAGATAATCGAAGAGAGTGTTTTGCAGAAAATGTACATGTAGACATGTAGTATTGTTTTTGTCGGGGTGATGTGGCTTTTATGGGTCCCACTTTTATTTCTCCGTATCACTCAAAATATGTTTTCAACAGTAAACGTAACACGTTAATTCGAAAGACAAGTTTTATTTTGATCGGTTTTTTTTTTTTTTTTTTTTCAGTCGGGATCGTACTTTTAACGTTCTCAGAATGAAACTTATAACTGAAAAAACTTACTAACTCAACTCTGAGCATTTTACTCAGAGTGAGACTTGAATCCATGATATCATCATAATTACATGTTTTAAGTATCTCATCTTAACTAGTTGGACTAATGATCATTGGTCTATATCACTAACATCTATACGAGTTGTATAGGTATATATATTTGTACGGGTGAAGTGGGGCTAAAGGTTGTCTATCCGTGTGTACCTATATATGTTATCTAAGTTTTATATAAAACTATCTGTGCGTACCTATACAAGTCATCTAAGTTTTATATAAAGGTTTATATGATCATATAGATATTATACGAGTCTTATATGTTCTATGCAAAAGTGCTATACGAATCCTATGCGTCTATACGAGTCGTATGATTTTTGGAATATACAAAACATAAATGAACAAGATTTTATTGATATAACAAGGGGCAACTTTGTTAGTTGAAATTAGGTTACAAGAGTCATATAATAGTGTCAAATGATCTTTCCTTGTATCTTTACCAACACCATAATTTTATAGTTTTGAATAAGTATTTTTAAAAACAATTTATTCATACTATATATATATATATATATATATATATATATATATATATATATATATATATTTAATTAAGTTGGTTTCACCTACACCCTTTGTAAGCATATATCATCTTAAAGAAATATAAATGATGTATATAAAAGTTATTTCATATTTATAGAGTTCATATTATAATAGCTTATACTGTCACTATCTTAATGTCATATTATATGTGGTCAATTCTTATGTCGTGAGTCAATTAAAGAAAGCCCGTATCTTCTTGAGTTTTGGTTACATGCCAAATGTTGCAAATCAAGTTGCTTACAAATTACAAATACATGTCAAATATCTCTAATCAACTCATTCAAGAAAATAATCCAAAAGTCAATTGAAAAAAAAAAAAAAGACAGACTTATTGTTTTAGTGTATAATTTCTATGATTTTATGAAAACAACAAATATACCGTTAAAATAATGTTGTTTGGGACATCTTTATGAAAATGACATATTGTATATTTGTATTTGTGTACAAAATTGTTATAAAAGAAGCAAAATACTAAATATTCCACGTAGAGTTAAATAATAATTTAGAAACATCAAAAAGCCATGATAGTGACGTGGGGTGGTGGGGGTGGTGGATGCTGATTCTTGTCTTTTAGTCACCAGGGAGAAGAAAGTGAAATAAAAAGAAATATAAGAAATAAGAATACGACAAAAAAGATTATTTATATTTATGCATATTTAACGATTTTGATATAGTAAAATAAACCATCACATATTTAATGATATAAAGAATAAAAATGATCAATCTTTTAACTAATTTTAATAGAAAATACGTATGGTAATTAACTAAAAAGTTGATTAATTGAGTTAAGCAACAAATTAAAATATTTTATGCTTTTAAGTTATGAAAGTAACAATTATTTGAGGGTCGATGTCAGTAATAATATACATGATGTCCATATTCGGTCCACTAGACAAAATGGTAGGCCCAAATCTTGTCAATTTTTTAGAGAATGTATTCAAAATAATATTTGTATCCTTACATGGTTCATTATAAACCCAACCCAATATATTTCCTATGTGTCTTTTAACTAGTCACTAGTGTATGTTCACTTTTGTTTTATATGTTAGCCATTATATTTGTTATAAATTTGAAAATATCAAATAAATTGCTCTTGACTATTAGATTATAACTTTATAGTAAAATAATATCAGATAAAGTCATATTTTAAAGTTGATGTAAAATGTAACTTTATGACCAAAAGCATATTCCAATCAAAAAGTATGATTTATTATCAAAAACTTGTGTAATACTTATGCTTGAGAGTATTAGTTCTAATGACATTGACATCTAATTTTGGTTGAAGTCTCTTGATTGTAGTCCCAAAATGGATACTTTGTTAGTCATTTTGATGATCAATTTATAGGAGCACACTTGTATTATGATCTTTTCTTTAGAAGCCAGGTTAATAAGTGTAATTTATTTGCTTGATCGATTCATTTGAATCTCAAAAATTATATAACGGGTCAAAGTGAGTCACTAAACTGAGCCCATAGTTTGTTACCACCATCTGCCTACCAACACCATCATTGTCATCGCATCTACCTCAACCTCCACCTCTAACCACAATGATCACTAATCTTCATAAAAAGAATCATAGTGGGTTGCCCATTTTGAGTCCTTCTAAACTGGCCCATTTTAACTCGAGTCTGTTTGGTTGGATCTAGTCACCCAAACCAAATTAACGTTTTTTTAAATTCCATGTTTTAATTCCTAAACCGTTTCAACTAATTAACTCACCCAACCAAACATTTCGCCAGACTTAAATAGGAGTAATAGTTGCACCATATCCTAAGGATGTTAATATATTTTACATCACATATATTAAATTAATGTGAATGAAAACTTATGTAGTTGACACCAATACATCAAGTACAAAAGGACATGGAATTGGATTTGAATGAAGGGTGTGATGAGTTGGAAAAGCATACAACATATTTCACTCCTGAAAAAGAAAAAGATTGAAAACAAACAAATGATATCAATGTTCAAAGATGCTCAATAATTAAGCAAAGTGGTGTAGGCATTGAATGTTCACTCATAGTGCTCCACCATATTCATCTTCATTACTACAACTTTCTTTTCTATCTACTTATATTTGTTTATTTCATGAAATGGAATCTTATTGTAGTCATTCTTCCATCTTTTTCTTTGCCATATTGCTCATATAATTGGCATCTCCTTAGACCAATGGTTTCATCATCTTTTTCTCTCTCTTTTCATTTTTTTTATTCCCTAAACTGGTCATGAGGTCTTTTATGTCTTTTTATGTTACCATTTCAACTCCATGATCAAAGTTCCTACCAAAACTTGTGCTTGATGATTCTAATCTTCTATGTAGGAGGGTGTGAGCTAATCTCCAATAAGGTTTTCATACTTACTATATCATATAATTAAATCTTATTTAATAAATAATGATCTAAAACGTGTCATTAGATTATTGGACATACGTGCGTTTGTTTGGGCATGACGGGTAATCAAAAGATATAAGTTATACGCGTAACGTTTACAAACGTTAACTAGAGACAGTTAACATGCCATATCTAGTAACCAAGTTATAGGATAACTAACCGAAAACTGAGTTTTAAAATATCCCATTAACTTTTGAGCTTTTTCGCATACTTTGCGGATATACCCCTTCAAACCTGGTTAAAACATTATGATCATAAGTTATTTTTAAAACACAACTATCCAAATAAAGTATCAACATTAGTTATCAGTTTTCTCCCAGCCCAACCGCATTTGCATCCAATATCTTTCACTCTTTCAGCTACTTCATGAGTTCATGATCAAATTCACCAATTGGGCCTTTCCCACTCATTTAGCTCTAAAAATCTTCACAAACTGACCCAGCCCAACAAGCACTAGCACCTGTTCAGCCCACGGCCCACCTGCTCTCTAAGTCTTGAGCATTTTATCGAGATTCATATCCCTATAACGCCTCATCGGCTCGTTCACATCCCAAATTACATAACATGAGCACATTAAGCGAATTTCCAGAATGTTTTCTTGCTATTGAGACTAGGGGTGATCAAGAAAACTGAAATCCCAAGAAAACCTTAATCAAAATCGTATTTAAATTCGAATAAACTGTAATCGGATCCTTATTTGGATATTTGAATTGGATCTCATCCAAATCCGAGTTCTTTATTTGAATTTCGGATCTGATTTCGGATATCATACATTTTAAATTCAGATAAGTCGGATTATTCAAATATCCGATTAAGCCTATTGAAAAACCCATTAATCCATTATGTATGTGTTCTCACTTTTAAACCCAATACCTATTAATCCACTATGTTCTAGTTGGATTTGATATGTATATTCTACGTAAAAATTGAAAAACCCTATTAAACCTAAATTTCATACGTAAAATAAATCCACAACTTAATTGAGTGCAAACATCTTAAGCTGTTGCATCTTAGTTGGATTTGATATGTATATTTTACTATTTGTGATTATAAACTAGTAAAGTATTAGGAACCAAAAATTATGAAAAAATAAACATGAACAAAATATTAGCAAAAAGTTGTTATTCGGTTTTGTTCGGATTTATCAAATCAGATCGGATCGGATTTTGGGTAGGATCATAAAATTTTCAAATCTGAATAACCGACTCAGATAAACCGAATATTATTGTGAACACCCTGATCCGAATTATATATTCTACTATTTGTGATTATAAACTAGCTTAATCGAACAATGTTTATCTCATTGTGTGTATAAGAGAGATCATAAGAAAACTCATAAGTTAAAAGAAATTCAAGAAATATTCTTTTAACTAGTCAAATTATTTTCTTTTTATGATTTTATAAGTAAAAGGTTACTTAAGTCGTGTTGATGCCTTTTATTTTAAGTAATTATCTAATGTTTAAATTTCTTTATTCTCTCTCTCTTTACTTTAATTTCATTTTTAACTAAATGTTTCTCATTCTCCTTCTAACAAAACGATTAAAGAACATAAATCAAACCGTATACCAAAATCAAGGTCACAAAATCATTGAACACCGATAAAATTTGAAGAACATATATTGAAGACTATAAGATGAAGATGATAATTGACACCAAAAAAATCGACTAGATGACAATCATGAAGAAGGATAACTGTGTGTGAAGAACAAAGATAACAATCATGAAGATGATTATAGAGTATGAAGAATGAAGATAATAATCATAATTAATGGGGATGATAACGGATGTTTGTGAAATCAAGTATATAGAACGAAGATGAATCCGAAACGAGGCTTATAAAAAAACAAGAAATGAAAGATTTAGGGCTTTCACAAGAAAAAAAACTACCACCCTCGTCACCAACGACTGTTTTGTATCTTTCATGCAACACGATCATGGCTCATTTTGTTAGATCTTGAGTATTGATGAATTATGTAATAGATATATAATGGGACGACTGGATATTCTTCAATCTACACCCAAATAATTTACCCCAAACCGTTACAAGCGGGACTCAAATCCTGGACCTTACGAGGAGGTTCATTAGTGTAAATTTAAATGACTTTACCATTGAATTCAACCCCCACCCCATATATTCTAAAATCAAGTTAGAAACTCGATATATTACACATGTTGAATAAATACAGTAGTATATACTTAATAATAAAGATTTACATATTACATATTTATGATATATTATATAGCTTTTAATACAAATTCTAGAAAATATTGTATAGTTACTTTTTAAAAATATTTTTATAAAAAGATTGAACGAAATGCTCAATTTATAAAAATGTTTATATACAAAGCTAACTTTTTCAAAACAAAAAATATCTTATAAAAAGAATTATAGAAATCATTAGTATTTAATTAGAGAGATGATATAAATATGTTGTAGAAATAATTAAAAAAATTATATAATTAAAAGAAGAGACGGAAAAAAAGACATAAGGACGCACAGAAGAGTGACGTCCTTTTGGAATTTTATTTATCCACTCTTCCTTTCGGAATTTTATTTATCAGGTATAAAGATTAGAAGTAATTAGTTAAATAAGAGAATATTAACAAATCTATAAAACTAGGTGTATTCCAAGTCGCACGTTGCGCGACGTTTTGATCCTTAATAGCAACACATGTTTGGTGGTGGACTTGACGGTTACAAGTATAAAATACAACATCCACTACAGATACAATTATAGTTTTGTCAGGAAAAATCTATTTGGTTATAGACTCAAACAGAACGCAGTTACATCATTCCAATTTATTACTAAGCTCATTCTTAGTGTTACGTCGTGGCTACATGATAGGGATGACTGCCACACTATAACAACAGAAACATCTGCCCATCATCACAACCTTAATGTTTGGCCTATAGCACTAACACACCTCGAAACAACGACCGATACAAAGAGGGGTGCCCATAAGGGCAACAACGTAAAAGGTAAAATTCAGGAACCAAGATCAGAAGGCCCAAAATGTGACCATTACTTAACAAAGCAGATAATACAACTCAAAATCATATACATAGGTGTTTACGACAATATATGTAATGGAAGGCTCAAAAACTACAGTTCATAGCGGCTGTGAAAAGTTCATCGCCACGCCATAAAATGACCATTAATCGAAATGTGTTTTCATCATGGTCATCCAAGTTTTTCAATCATGGTTCAGATGTGCCAAAACCCATTAGCATGACTGTTTTTAGGCTTTTAAATGAGAGTACCAGTCTCAGACAAACATAAGTTCATCGTCATCAACATTGTATCGTTGTTTACATTTAGGGCACAAGACCTTAAATAGAGCCACAGGACACAAGCAAAAGCAGAAATGCAAAACCCAAGTGATCATATTCTTAAACCCCAAAAAACCACTGTTCATTTCCACTGCTCTTTAACATTAGAGAATATCAATCCACAAAGAATGATAACACAGATTCAATAACGCCAAAACAAAACCCAAGGAGTCTTAGATGATTTGGTGATCACCGTTATCGACGAAGTAAGATCAGCTACAGAAAAAGAAAACTGAATATCATCTTGCAGGAGGAATATACACCCCACATGCAATGATGTCTCCGGCATGGCAAGGCTCACCATCATCAACACCATAAAAAGCATGAAAGAGAGAACCACAAGGTGCCTCTAGCCAGTCGTAACCAACCATATCAAAACCACCAAAGAAACCCCAAAAACATGGTAAAGAGAATCGTAGGGCAGGCAACAAGCAGAGGCGGAGAATGACCACCAAACACAACCCAGCACACGGGCGGAGCTTTGCCGAAGGTAGGTAGTGGTAATCGCACTAATTGGATGACGACGTCGACGCTCGCCTGCGGTAGGAGGCGACGGTAGCAAGACAACCGCCTTTCTCTCTCTAAGCACAAATCAAAGGGCATAGAATAGCGGACGAGAGAGGGTGACCACCAAAGGTAGGTGCTCCGCGTGAGGCAGGCCATGGGAGCCTCTTGCCCACCACCGTCGGCCAGTCATCGGCAGGCGGCGATCGTTCACCTCTCTCTAAACACACAAAACACGGATCTAGGGCAAAACGCCATAAATAGAGACACACACAGGAGCACAAAAGCAAAAAATAAAACTTATGTGACCAGATAAAAAACACCAAAAAACATTATTCATTTCAACTGGTTTTTTAATATTATAGAATGAGTATTGTTGGCTTTAATCAAGTGTAAGGAAGTTAGATAGCAAGGACGTGGTACAAATTCAGTCAAAGATGTCTACTTTATTACATTATATATAATAAATTCATCCGACGACGACTTGGAAAATATGAGAATTAATAAACCAAAGAGTGGTTGAAGACTTCTTGACTTATTAAACAACGTGGATGCTTCTTGCTCACTATTTCATGTCGTCTCACTCACGACGATAACATGCAAAATAGGATAAAAGGCCAGTAATTATCCTTTTTGATCTTAAGTTTTCCAAAACTGTATTCTAAGCAATCAATTGTTCTCTTATCATCTTCCTCTCCGGTTCATTTCCTCTTTTACGCTCTTGTTGCATTTCTAAGTTTCACCGTCGTTTTAGGAGGAAATGAGACCGATCACCAGGCTTTGCTTAATATCAAGTCGATGATCACTAAAGATCCATATGGTGCTCTAACCTCATGGAACAATTCTCTTCATTTCTGTGATTGGTTTGGTGTTATATGTGGGAAGCGGCACAGAAGAGTCACTTATTTACGACTAAGGTCGCAAGGTCTAGAAGGCACTTTGTCTCCTTATGTAGGGAACCTCAGCTTCCTACGTGGGCTTTTCTCATTAACGGCACCTTTCAAGGAACCATCCCTCGTGAAATCAGTCGCCTGTCTAGACTACGTGTGCTTTCTCTTGGACTTAACAAGTTTCATGGGTCATTCCAGCTAACATATCTAGTTGTTCTAACCTGAAGTGATTGATGTTTCAGATAATGAGCTAGTTGGAAGCATACCTAAAGAAATTAGTTTTCTCTCCAAGCTTACTTTTGTTTCTCTTCAAGGTAATAAGTTCACAGGTGGGATTCCACTTTTTTTAGGGAATCTTACATCAATGGAAGTGTTCGCCGTTAAAGAAAATCCTTTGGGTGGGAGCATTCCAAGCACCTTAGGCCGTTGGAAAAATTTACAAGAACTCTATATAGGGGCTTGTAATGTTATCTGGAATTATCCCTCATACTTTCTAACCTTTCGCTCTTAGCTTATGTTAGCATGTTTGATAATCAACTCATGGCAGTCTTCCTTCGACCATAGGTGCAATGTTTCCAAATCTTGTTCTGCTTGAGTTATGGGGTAACCAACTAACCGGACCTCTTCCACAATCTATTTCTAATTGTTCGAGATTAGCAGATATTGAAATAGCACAAAATAAGCTTAGCGGGAAGTTAACAATCGACTTTGCAAACCTAAGAGACATTATTTTATATCCTTATATAGTAATCATTTGGAAGCCAAGACGCTGATGAAATGAGCTTTATTGATTCTTTGAAAAACTGCACTAAATTAGAGACTTTGGATCTTTCTTATTGCAACTTTCAGGGAGTGCTCCCTTCGTCAATAGGTAATCTTTCTAATCAACTTGAAGAACTTTATTTATATGCAAATCAGTGCATGGAAGACTCCCTAGTTCTATAGGTAATCTTGGTGGTTTAAATCGTTTACACTTAGATCGAAACCAATTCACAGGAAACATCCCCTCAACCATTGGTAACCTTCAGAAGCTAAAAGCTATTTATTTATATAAAAACCAACTATCAGGGCACATTCCTGATGCTATTGGAAACTTATCATCGTTGATCACAGTTTCTTTATTTTCAAATAAGTTGGAAGGGGTTATTCCATCAAGCCTGGGAAATGTCATAGTCTATTAGAGTTGTACCTTAATGACAATAAATTAATGGAAATATACCCACAAACTTCTTCAACTTTCATCTCTATCAATAAGACTAGATCTTTCTCAAAACAACTTATCTGGTGCACTTCCAATCGAGGTTGGTGACCTTAAGATGTTGGTTGAACTTGATTTATCTGAGAATAGTCTATCAGGTTACATTCCTAGTAGCCTTGGTGATTGTGGTAGCCTTTTAAGTTTGTCTCTTAAAGACAACTTATTTGAAGGTAAAATACCCCCATCATTTATTTCATTGAAAGGATTGGTGGAGCTTGACATTTCTCATAATAAATTATCGGGCCAAATTCCTAAATTTTTAGAACGGTTACAATATTTGAACCTATCATATAATGATTTTGAGGGTGAAGTACAACTTCTGGAGTGTTTTCCAATGCAACAACTTTCTCTGTGTGGGGAATAATAGGCTTTGTGGTGGTTTTATTGACCTTGGGTTACCTAAATGCAAGGATAGAAAGAAACATAAACAAAAGCTTCCTATGTTTGTAATAGTGATCTTGATTGCATCTACACTTTTCACATCATATGTTTAGCATATGTTTGGTGTAAGAAGAAAAACAAGAATCAACTATCCGAGTCAGCAAGCAAACCACACTTGAAAGTCTCATACAATCAACTTCTCAAGGTACAAATGGGTTCTCCGAAGCCAATTTGATTGGAAAGGTGGGTTTAGTTCCGTTTATAAAGGAATCCTTGATGAATACGATGATAGATTGGTTGCGGTTAAAGTTATACATCTTCAAAATCAAGAGCTAGAAAAAGCTTATGAGAGAGTGTGAAGCATGGCGTAATATTCGACATCGGAATTTGTTAAAGACAATAAACTTCATGCTCTAGTATCGACTTCAAAGGAAACGATTTCAAAGTTGGTATATGAGTTCATGCCAAATGGGAGTTTATATGATTGGGTTGCATCCAACATCAAGATTGAACATTCTCAAATTATAAGTATTCTCATAGATGTAGCATCTGCACTTGATTATATTCACAATCACTGCATGCCAAGATGTTCACGGAGACTTGAAGCCTAGCAACATCACGGAGACTTGAAGCCTAGCAACATTTACTTGATGATGATATGGTTGGTCATGTTGGAGACTTTGGTTTAGCTCGATTTCTTGACACTTCATACCAAATAGCTCATCTGGGATTAGAGGAACAATTGGTTATGTTGCTCCGGGTATACATTAATGTATTCATAGATGTCCATATTTATTTTCTTATAGCATTATCTTTATTTCTAAAGTATGTTCTTATTAATTGCAGAGTATGGTTTCGGGAATGAGATGACAACTAGAGCGGATGTTTACAGTTTTGGGATATTATTTAGAGGCATTAATAGGGAAAGCGCCGACGGACAGAATCTTTAATGAAGGCCTTAACCTTCACAAATTTGCTTTCATGGCCTTACCAGACCATGTAACTGATATCGTCAACGCTAACATTCTAAATGTTTATCAAGACAATGAAATTTTTATGCGAAAGAAGGAAGCAAATGTAAAGAAAATTGAGGAGTGTTTGGCTTCAACAATCAAGATTGGAATATCATGCACCGTGGATTCTCCATCACAACGGATGAATATCGAAAAAGTTAGGCATGAATTGCAACATATTCTGGAAACACTTCAAAATACTTGTGGTAGGGGTTTCATTTTTAGACATATAATATTGTCTTTGTGTAGAAACATCAAGTGGTATTAATAGTTTAGTCTTAGGTAACACTAAGTCATGTAAATGTATGTTTGTGTGTCTATATACATAATATGTTTTTGAGTCACTATAATTTATCAATAAATCGACATGAAAGCAGATTTTTATCAAGTGTAAATGCCTTCTCACCACATAGCTTGGTAAAAAGATCAAGGAGTTTGATCTTTTATCTAAGAAGACCCTATAAAAATGATATCCTGTGAAATATGATCATATCCACGTGAATACATAACAACTAGTGTGGTTAATCCAAGCGTATTCTTTAAATAATAGCAAAAAGCTTAAACAACCACAAGTGTCAAATGCTTTTGAAATATTCTCTGGATCCTAAGATCTTCATCTTATCACCATGGAAGTTGAGCACAACTATTGTTGTGTTTCTTTTACGGTTCTAGATTCTTACACAACTAATTAGTCATTTCATACCACTAACATACTGTAAACTACAGTTTACTTTGTTGTAAATTGCAATTTAGAGGTCAGGTCAAATGGTATATGTAATCTAGGATTTTTTAAATTAGCAATAGGAGTAAGTCCTTTTACAAGATGTGGCCCTTTAAACAACGAGTAGTTTGGAGAACTTTTCAACTTTCTTTACAACCATAATCAATTATTTATAGTAGCACTCCTCGTTTATCATGTCAATTACACCATGAAACACAAATATTTCAATTTAGATTTTTTAGTCAAACTGAGTTGGTACTTTCAGTATCCCCGAATTGCACTTCTTAAAATTGGTTCTTAATGGCTCGTTTTCGTCTTAGTAGCTACAACTTATTGTTTTCCAATAATAAGAACACCCACCAAATTTAAACTATTAGTCCTTTAGATAATCTCTAAGTAACTTAAACTCATAAAACTAAAGAGAGAAAACACCCATAATGAAAAAAAGATAAAATGGAAATTTTAAACTTATAAAACTTCCCTAAATATTGATATTTTCTAGCTTCTGCATCCATGTGATTAGCTTAGACCCTTGCAATTTGTATAGTTTTGTATCTTAGAGGGGAGGTTTGGGTTTAAACCCACCCAACAATGGTGTAATTTTTGTAGTGTAGGAGTAGGATAGATTTGTCGTTCAAAAAATAAAAAAAAAAACTTGACAATAATGTGAGAACACATATGAAAATTGACTTGGCCTCGGACTATTTCAAGAATGACAGTTGATGTTGTAGCCTAGATCAATGATTTCTTGCAACCATATGTAGTAACCATAAAAGTTTCCATTTCAACAATATTTGAATAATCTTTGAATGTTAGAAGTTTATTTTGATTCGTCTACTTGTGAAAGTTAAATGATCAAGATGAAATAGTGGATATAAATCAAAAAGACATTTGCTGAAGATTTTACTTGATTTTTTTTATGGTAGGATAATTGGTATAAATTAACTTTTTTTATTGTTTCGTTATTAGTAAGAGTAGAATTCGAGTGGGAAGGAAGATCAAGAATTCGCTATCAAAAAAAGAACATGAAACGAAACTGACGGCGATTTGTGAAGATTAATTAAGGAGGAATTGACTTGGGTGGACTGGTGAAGGAGTATTAGAACATGTAAGCGATTTAATCAAAGTGATGAAGACAACTAATCTTTAAGAGATGTTTGAAAGGTTTAAAATCTGCACCGAAGAAGATTTGTGATAGATCATGTGGAAGATTCAAACCAAACTTGTGAATGGCGAGTCTGGAAGTGGCGTGAAAGACTTGAGTGATTCAAGTAGGGTTTAATATGTGTGAGGCATATTAAATTATTGTTGGAAATTTAGTGAGAAAAATATGATTTCTCACTCATTTTGGGACATTAATAATTAATTGTATTTGTTAATTAATTACCAAACCATTTCGTATGTGTTCTCCTAAGTGAGAGGAACACAACGAACTAAACCGTGTCCAAAATGGAGCTAAGATGAATGAGATATCGATGCTCAAAGTTGTGTGGTTGAAACACAAAAAAAAAAAAAAAAAAAAAAAAAAAACTGTGAAAACTGAGTGGAAGTTGTTGTCCCACGTTGGTGGAATGATAAACTATAAATTAGTTTATAAGTGGTACTTTCAAGGGATTGTGTTCTACATATGTTGAGGGACACCCAAGGTCAAGCACAAGAGTTCACAACATATATACAAGACCTGGTGTCTTGTGCAGGATTACCGGTTGTACATGTTCCACAACACACAGAAAGAACAATTTCCAGCTTTCTCGCAACTTTGTGCTCTCGTCTCAGGTAGTGGTTTCGGGTGCTAGGCTAACTCCGGCAGTACTTCTGCTCCGGCTGTTGTATCCTGGGAGACAGACGGGATTCACCTGGGTGGCCCGAAATCTGTTTTAAGGGACCTCTGTTTAACAGAAATCCTCAGCCATAGTTTCTTTCGTATTGTTTGATCATTCCATTTATTTTTTAATGTTTGTTTCTTTCATATTGTAAACAAAGCACTTTATCAAGAAAGTATTTATTTTATTTTGTGAACGATATTCCTACAAACTTAAAACAGATCTCTAAAGCATCGTTCATCTTATGTTTTAAAATTTATACTTTGATTTGTGTTTTGAAAACAACTTTGTTGAAAGGCAACATATTCTTGATTTGGAACTGATTTGTTTGGTTATATCGTTTCAGAAGTGGCTTCTGCTTCTACTACATCTACTACATCTAACTCCACTATGGGACTATTGGTTGGTTCTGATGCTGCCCGGGCTGTGGCTAGCCATGCTGAAAAACCAGAGAATTATCTGGTTTGAATTTCAAGAGATGGCAACAAAAGATGTTATTTTACTTGACTACCTTGAACCTTGTGAGGTTCTTGACTGAGTCTCTCCTACACTTGCTGAAGGGGCCGATGCTCAAGCAGTGAGTGCACTTGATGCTTGGAAACATTCCGAGTATCTATGCCGTAACTATGTGTTGAATAGCCTTGAGGATACTTTGTATAACGTGTATTGCAAAATAACGACTGCCAAAGAATTTATGAGTCGTTAGAACACAATATAAGACGGAGGATGCCGGCACGAAGAAATTTGTTGTCGCCCATTTCTTGGACTATAAAATGGTTGATTCCAAGACTATGATCAGTCAAGTCCTGGAGTTGCAGGTTATACTAAGTGACATTGCCTCTGAAGGAATGGTTCTTAGTGAAACATTTCAAGTGGCTGCTATGGTTGAAAAATTGCCTCCTAGTTGGTCTGATTTTAAAATTATCTTAAACATAAACGAAAGGAGATGACAATTAAAGACCTAGTGGTTCGCCTTCGAATTGAGGAGGACAACCGTATGGCACACAAGGGGACTCAAGTTCAACCACTTGCTAAGGCAAACTTAGTTGAACATGGTCAATCCTCCCGGGGAGGAAAAAGGTTTAATAACAAGAACCGAGGCAAGGGTAAGGTTGTGGATCTTGGGCCTCGAAAGGGTGGTGTGAAGAAGAAGGTGGCTCCCTTCAAAGGGAAATGTTACAATTATGGTGAAGCCGGTCACGGGCCGATCAATGTAAGGCACCAAAACGTGACAATGCAATGATGATAGATGATGGGATGCCTCTTGTTGCCATGATCTCAGATCTTACAGCAATGAAAGAAGAGGTGAATATGGTATCTAACAACCCTAAAGGTTGGTGGGTGGATACGGGGCTACTCGCCATGTTTGTCCCGATAAAATTCTCTTTAATACGTTAAAGAGTTGAAGGGTGATGATAAGTTATACATGGGGAATGCAGCAACAGCCGACATCAAGGGTGAAGGCAAAGTGATCTTGAAGTGGACTTCGGGGAAGGAGCTCACTTTAAGCAATGTTCTTTATGTTCGGATCCGCGCAAAAGTCTTGTATCCGGGTGGTTGCTAAACAAGTTTGGCTTTAGATTAGTTTTTGAAAGCGATAATTTTGTTTTGTCAAAACGTGGAATGTTTATTGGAAAGGGCTATGCCCAAAATGGTATGTTCAAACTTAATGTAACTGCTATTAAGAAAGATATGAATAAAACTACTTCTTCTGCTTACATGATTGAGTCTTGTGATTTATGGCATGGTCGTCTTGGTCATGTTAATTTTAATCAATACGTCGATTGGTTAAATTAGATCATATCCCATCTTTTTTTTGAATCAAACTCAAAATGTAAAACGTGTGTTGAAGCCAAACAAACAAGATCATCGTTTAAATCGGTTGAAAGAATAACCGAGCCCTTGGGCTTGATTCACACTGATGTGTGTGATTTCAAGTCAATTCCCACACGTGGTGGAAATAAATATTTCATCACTTTATTGATGATTGTACAAGATATTCTGTGTATATTTGCTAAAAAGTAAGGATGAAGCAATAGACAAATTTGTTTTGTACAAAACTAAAGTTGAGAATCAACTTAACAGGAAGATTAAAATTTTAAGGAGTGACCGAGGCGGTGAATATGTTTCACCATTTACTGAATTCTGTGCTCAAATTGGAATAATCCATGAGTATACTGCTCCTTATTCTCCACAACAAAATGGCGTTGCAGAGCGAAAGAATCGTACCCTTAAAGAAATGATGAATGCCATGTTGTTAAGTTCTGGGTTGAGCAAGGATATATGGGGGGAGGCTGTTTTGTCAGCTACTTATCTTTTGCACAAAATTCCTTTCAAGAATAAGGATGTTACACCTTACGAGTTATGGATGGGTAGAAAACCATCTTACAAATTCTTGAAAGTGTGGGGGTGTTTAGCCAAAGTGGTAGTGCCACCACCAAAGGTTCAAAATATAGGACCCAAAACTATGGATTGTGTATTCATAGGCTATGCCGAACATAGTAAGGCATAACGATTTCTTGTACATGAGTCGAAAAATCCTGAGATACACAAAGACACGA
This sequence comes from Flaveria sonorensis, assembly GCA_025506505.1. NCBI lineage: Eukaryota > Viridiplantae > Streptophyta > Magnoliopsida > Asterales > Asteraceae > Flaveria > Flaveria sonorensis. The sequence continues at coordinate 7,185,602 of CM046438.1, forward strand.
TAATGGAGTCGATTAATGCATCTTTCTTTGAAGATGTGTTTCCTTGTTTATCTCAAGATAAGGCGAGTTCATCAAACCCGGTTGATGAGATTGTTGATGGGAAAGAACAATCAGAGGCTGAAGAGGTAAAGCCAAGAAAAAGCAAAAGACAAAGGATTGAAAGATCCTTTGGCCCTAACTTTCTTACTTATATGGTTGAAGGTGAGCCTAAAACCTATCAAGAAGCTGTAACTTCTTCAGAAGGACCTCAATGGAAAGAAGCCATCAAAAATAAAATAGAGTCTATCTTGCAAAATCATACTTGGGAGTTAGTAAATCTTCCACCAGGTTGTAAAGCACTTGGATATCGGTGGATATTCAAGAGGAAGATAAAAGATGATGGCTCAATTGATAAGTACAAGTAAAGGCTAGTGATCAAAGGGTACAGACAAAAGGAAGGTCTAGACTACTTTGATACTTACTCGCTTGTCACTCGAATAACCTCTATTAGGTTGGTGCTTGCAATTGCGGCTTTACGGAATTTAGAAGTACATCAGATGCATGTAAAAACCGCTTTTCTAAATGGGGATTTAGATGAGGAAATTTATATGGAGCAGCCTGAGGGCTTCTTTTCTCCTGGCCAAGAGGGCAAAGTGTACAAACTTGTCAAGTCCTTGTATGGTTTGAAGCAAGCACCAAAACGATGGCACCAAAAGTTTGATCAAGCCATTCTTGATTCTGGTTTCAAAATCAATGAGTGTGACAAATATGTATATGTGAAAGATACACCTAGGGGTTATGTGATATTATGCATTTATGTAGATGACATGCTTATCATTGGGAGTGATGATAACATGATTAGATCTACAAAAGATATGTTGAAAGCGAGATTTGACATAAAAGACATGGGTTTAGCTGATGTGATTCTTGGAGTAAAGATCATTAGAACCCAAAATGGTCTTGTGTTAAGTCAATCTCATTATGTGGACAAGATCCTTGAAAAATTCAATACGGATGACACAAGTGTTACTCGAACCCCGGTTGATACCACTCATCATCTATCTAAGAATAGAGGAGAGGGCGTTGCTCAGTTGGAGTACTCAAGGATTATTGGCAGTCTTATGTATCTCATGACTTGTACCCTACCAGACCTTGCATACGCTGTGAGTAGGCTAAGCAGGTATACTAGCAATCCAAGCTCTGAACATTGGAAGGCTATGACAAGACTTCTAAGGTACTTGAGATACACAAGGATCTATGGACTGCATTATGGTCAAGATCCAGCTATTGTGGAAGGATACACTGATGCAAATTTGATATCCGATATAAAAGATTCCAAATCCACTAGTGGTTATGTGTTTACCCTTGGGGAGCGGCTATAGCTTGGAAGTCATCCAAGCAATTTGAATTTTATCGCTTTAGATAAAGCTGGAGAAGAGGCGGAATGGCTACGTCAGTTCTTGGAATATGTTCCAGGATGGCCAAAGCCTGTGACGGTTATTTGCATACATTGTGATTGCCAATCAGCAATGGTAGAGCTCAAAGTACAATGTATAATGGTAAATCAAGACATATAAGATGTAGACACAATACGATACGACAACTACTCTCAACTGGAGTTATTACTACTGACTATGTGAAGTCAAAGGATAACATTGCGGATCCATTGACAAAAGGCTTAAGCAGAGAGTTAGTATACAAGTCGTCGAGAGGAATGGGACTAAAGCCCTTAGAGTAAGTGTGTATGAAGGAAAACCTATCCTAGAAGATTGGAGATCCCAAGATCTAGGATCAATAGGACAACCTAATTGTACAAACTAAGGTCACTATGGGGAGTACCCCAAATCATAAAATGGAAATTGAACATTTCCTAATCCATTCCTAAATTTAATCAGTGATAGCAAAGAAGGTTAAGCCTATGGCTTTTAATGACTTGTGTGAAGCCACCTATGTGAGAGAGAAGTGGGGTCGCTTCGAATGGATTTGTTGGGGCACAAATCCTAGAGCTCTTGCAGAACCAGGCTAATGGCCCATGACCATAACAGACACAACAATGAGGGGCTAGACAGATCAAGGAGAATGTTGTGTGAAGTGTAATAACGTCTACAGAAGAAGGGGTTAGTTCAAAGACATCGAGTCTACTAATCGCTAGGAGACTAAGTATGCTTCACAAAGGAAGGTTCAAAGAGAATATCTACCTATCCTGCAACATTCAACTGCTGAAACTATATCTTGATGCTTGAGTGCAAAGATCGATCTCCATTCATGTGGGGGATTGTTGGAAATTTAGTGAGAAAAATATGATTTCTTACTCATTTTGGGACATTAATAATTAATTATATTTATTGCAATTAATTACCAAACCATTTCGTATGTGTTCTCCTAAGTGAGATAACATAACGAACTAAACCGTGTCCAAAATGGAGCTAAGATGAATGAGATATCGATGCTCAAAGTTGTGTGGTTGAAACACAAAAAAAAAAAAAAAAAAAAAAAAAAAAAACTGTGAGAAACTGAGTGAAAGTTGTTGTCCCACATTGGTGGAATGATAAACTATAAATTAGTTTATAAGTGAGACTTTTTAAGGGATTGTGTTCCCACATATGTTGAGGGACACCCAAGGTCAAGCACAAGGGTGCGAAGCACCCAACGCGCACGCGCACGGGCTCGGGCGATGGGCGCAATGTGGCGCTTTGATAACGCGCACGGGCTCGGGCGATGGGCGTAATGTGGCGCTTTGATGGCCGTCTAAATATTTTTGAAGTGTTGACTGACTGTTGGACTTTCGTAACAGATAGTCTGTTCGCTTTCGTAACAGACATTCAGTTCACATCCCTATTAATAACTCGTGAATTAACTAAGGGATGCTTCAGTTCCTAACTGCCTCAGAGTTCACAGCATATATACAAGACCTGGTGTCTTGTGTAGGATTACCGGTGTACATGTTCCACAACACACAGAAAGAACAATTTCCAGCTTTCTCGCAACTTCGTGCTCTCGTCTCAGGTAGTGGTTTCGGGTGCTAGGCTAACTCCGGCAGTACATCTGCTCCGGCTGTTGTACCCTGGGAGACAGACGGTATTCACTTGGGTGGCCCGAAATCTGTTTTAAAGGACCTCTGTTTAACAGAAATCCTCAACCATAGTTTCTTTCGTATTGTTTGATCATTCCGTTTATTTTTTAATGTTTGTTTCTTTCATATTGTAAACAAAGCACTTTATCAAAAAAGTATTTATTTTATTTTGTGAACGATATTCCTACAATTATGTGGGTATATTGTCTTGCTTTTGTGTTCAAAACAAGTCAATGAAGATAAACATGAATGTCATGATTGTGATTGTTATGATGAAGATGGGTTTGTTAAGATCAAGTGTGTAGGATGAAGTCAAAGGTCTATGTTACCAAGGAGTGAATATCACCGAAGAAAGTAAGAGACCAAGGATTAAAATTAAAGAGTTACAGGTCTTGCTAGGAATTCAATATCTAAATAGCACAAGAATCAAATTTATGAAACAAAGTGTTAGAAGTTTAATCTTGATTTGTACACATGTAAAATTTAAAGGGTCAAAGATGAAATTGTGAGGAGAAAATGAAAAAAGAAATTGGTTAAAGATTTCGCCTCATTCGGTTTTGTGTGGTAGAATAATTATTAGAACTTTGTTTTTGATTTATTTCCTTATTAGCTAGTAGGAGTAGAACTAGTTTAGTAAGCAAGTTATGTGTATAAATAGGCCACCACTACCAATCGTGACCACCGCCTTCATCACCACGTACATCACCACTGGACACCACCAGCCACCAACAGCACCACAACCACCACCACCGGCCACCACGACTATTGGTCGTCACCACCATATAACCACTTTGGTATTTTATTTCTTCGTTTTTTTTCTACTTAACAAATAACATAAAGTAATGATTAATTCTATTCATATAAGGTAACAAAACAGAACAATGAAATGTAATAATCCGTTTCATTTAATCATTCATTTCATTTTATTGTTCATTTTATGATAACATACCAAACAGACCATTATTTATTGAAAACAATAATTTTTCATAAAGAGTTTGACAAGCAGGTAAATCATTTACTTTGAACTTAAGGATGACATATCAAGCAGGTAAATCATTTACTTTGAACTTAAGGATGACATATCAACTTTAAATTTAAAGAACTGACGTTGATCGCATGATAATGAAACTTTTGCTAACAATTATTTCATATTTTTATGTAATAAAGGATGAAAATAATATACTACTAAAAATATAATCTAAAATTATAAAGAAATTCTATAGAACATTATATGCACAAAATTTTACATTGTGATAGCACATCAAACAAAATAAATCCTTTATTTTTCAATGATATTTATTTATAATAAAAATATTGAAATTAATGCAATGAATTTATCTCTCTTAGAATTCAAAAAAAGGAAGATATTTTAGTGTATAGATCTCATGTGTAATGTATATCACCTACACATGTGTAGATAATGGTTAAAAGTTATAGAAAAACATGTGAAAAAAAATAATTGATGTTTTTATATACATAATATACACATTTATATATTAAGATATAAAAAATTTTAAAATATATAATGCTAACAAAAAATAAACGATTCAAATTTGTTAATTGTGTTTTCACTAATCAAACTCACCTAATTCTGTAAATTTAAAATAGGTACATGAGAGCATGTTAGAAAATATTGTAAAAAAATATGAGGATTGCGTGGATTAAATCGTAGCCGAGAGGGAAGTTAGAAAACAAGGACTAAGTGGACAAATTTAGTGAATGATGATTACGTTATTTTAATTTATATTAGGAGTTGTTAAAGACTTATTAAACGACATAGACACGTTATAAATTTAGTCAAAAACGTACTTATTTCACGATAACAGTAAATAAAAAAGCTGTGGATAAATGGCCAACAATATTTAGCTTTGTAATATTAGGGTTAATTGTTCAGAAAATGAATTCAAAGCAACCAAATATATTCATGTCATTTCTTTCTACCGTTCGCGTTCTCTTTTATGTTCTTGTTATATTTCAAAGTTACACCACCATCTCAGCTTCCTACGACGGGGGAAATGAGACCGACCATCAGGCTTTGTTAAAGATCAAGTCGATGATCACTCAAGATCCATATGGAGCTCTAACATCATGGAACAATTCTCTTCGTTTCTGTGATTGGAGTGGCGTTACATGTGGGAAGCGGCACAAAAGAGTAACTTATTTACGACTAAGTTCACTAGGTCAAGAAGGCTCTTTGTCTCCTCATGTAGGGAACCTCAGCTTCATTCGTGGATTTTCTCTCACCAACAATAGCTTTCAAGGAGTTATTCCTCATGAACTCGGTCGGCTATCGAGGCTACGTTTCCTCTATCTTGGCCATAACAAGTTCAATGGGGTAGTTCCAGCAAACATATCTGGTTGTTATAATCTTGAAGAGCTTGATATTTCCTACAACGAGCTAATCGGAAGCATACCCGATGAGATTAGTTTGCTTTCCAAACTCTCTTTTCTTTCACTACAGAATAATAAATTAAGAGGCGGAATCCCACCTTCCTTAGGGAACATTACATCTATGAAATCGTTCTCTATCAAAGAAAATCGTTTAGGAGGGAGCATTCCAAACACGTTAGGCCAGTGGAAAAGTTTAAAAGAAATTTATTGTAGTCATTGTAATTTATCTGGAACCATTCCTCGTTCTTTTTATAACCTTTCACTCCTAACTACGATTAACTTGGCTGATAATCAACTAAGTGGTAGTCTTCCTCAAGCTCTAGGTGCAATGCTCCCTCATCTTGTTTTGCTTCAGTTATGGGGTAACCAACTAAGCGGACCACTTCCACCATCTATTGCTAATTGTTCGAGGTTAGCCGACCTTGAATTGGCTAGAAATATGTTAAGTGGGAAGTTGATAGTCGACTTTGCAAAACTAAGAGATATTGAATTCATATCCATAGGCTTTAACAACTTTGGAAGCAATGAAGCTGATGAAATGAACTTCATTGATTCTCTACAAAACTGCACCAAATTAGAGATGTTGGATGTTGCTTATAGCAACTTTCAAGGAGTGCTTCCTAAATCAATAGGTAATCTTTCTGATCAACTCCTTGGAATATATTTATATGCAAATCAGTTACATGGAAGCATCCCTATATCAATTGGAAGTCTGGTTGGTTTGCGCGGTTTACATTTAGATCGAAACCAATTCACGGGAAACATCCCAACAACCATTGGTAACCTTCAGAACCTACAACGCCTTCATTTATACGAAAACCAACTTTCAGGGCAGATTCCTGATGCCATAGGAAACTTATCATCATTGATCTCACTAAATTTGGTTTCAAACCAATTGGACGAGGTTATTCCATCAAGTCTAGGAAATTGTCATCGTTTATTGGAGTTACATCTTAACGACAATAAACTTAATGGGAAAATACCAAAACAACTTTTTAATCTTTCATCTTTATCCATAACATTAGATCTTTCTCAGAACAACCTGTTCGGTTCACTTCCAAAGGAGGTTGGAGACCTCAAAAAATTGAGCGCTCTAGATTTATCTTATAATAATTTATCAGGCAACATTCCAAGTAGCATCGGTGGTTGTGATAGCCTTTCAAGATTGTCTTTAGAAAATAACTTATTTCAAGGTATTTTACCACCATCTCTAAGTTCCTTGAAAGGATTGGAGGAACTTGATATTTCTTACAATAATTTATCAGGCCAAATTCCTCAATTCTTAAAAGGTTTGCAATATTTGAATATATCATATAATGATTTTGAGGGTGAAGTACCAACGTCAGGAGTGTTTTCCAATGAAACAGCATTCTCTGTATTGGGGAATAGTAGACTTTGTGGTGGTTATGCCGAACTCAGGTTACCTAAATGCAAGGAGACAAAGAAACACAAAAAAAAGATTCATGTGTTCGTAATTGTCATTTTGATTGTATCCATAGTTTTCACCATTATATCATGTTTAATATATGTTTGGTGTAAGAAAAAGATAAGATCCAACTATCTCAGTCATCAACAAGCAAGCGATTCTTGAAAGTTTCGTACAATCAACTTCTCAAGGCTACCGACGGATTCTCCGAAGCCAATTTAATTGGAAATGGTGGTTTCAGTTCTGTTTATAAAGGAATCCTTGATGAATACAATGATAGATTTATTGCCATTAAGGTTTTACATCTTCAAAGTCGAGGAGCTCAAACGACCTTTATGAGGGAGTGTGAAGCATGGAGGAACATTCGGCACCGGAATTTGTTAAAAATAATAACTTCATGTTCAAGTGTTGACTTCCAAGGAAATGATTTCAAAGCTTTGGTGTATGAGTACATGCCTAATGGGAGTTTACATGAGTGGTTGCATCCAACATCGAGATTGAACCTTCTTCAAATAATAAATATTCTCATGGATGTAGCATGTGCTCTTGATTATATTCACAATCAATGCATACCAAGTGTTGTTCATGGTGATTTAAAGCCTAGCAATATTCTACTCGATGATGATATGGTGGCTCATGTTGGAGATTTCGGTTTAGCTCGATTTCTTGGAACAACTTCATACCAAAGCACCTCAACCGAGATACGAGGAACAATTGGCTATGCTGCTCCTGGTAATATAATCTTGCGTTCATAGACGCACATAATTACTTGCCTATTGTATTACCTTTACTTCTAATGTAACTGCTTATGATTTACAGAGTATGGTGTCGGAATGAGATGACATCTAGCGGGGATGTCTACAGCTTTGGAATATTATTACTCGAGGCTATGACTGGGAAAACGCCGACAAACACCATATTTACTGAAGGCTTTAGCCTTCATAAATATGCATCCTTGGCCTCCTAGATCATGTAACGGATGTTATTGATCCTAACATTCTAAACGTTTACGGAGAGAATGAAACTTTTATGCAAAGCAAGGAAGCAATGCAAAGAAAATCGAGGAATGTTTGACATCAACGGTTAAGATTGGAGTATCATGCACTATGGATTCCCCACCGCAACGGATGGAAATCAAAAAGGTTATGAATGAATTGCGACATATTCAAGACGCCCTTAGAAGTATTTGAGATACAATGTTCATTCTTCATAACACTGGTTTGATTATATAATTTCTGTTGTAATAGTTACAGAAATATAATAATAGTCTTGTTGTAAAAACATTAAGTGGTATTAATACTTTAGTATAAGGTTCCACTGTGTCATGCATAAGGTAAAATTGATCAACCAAAAGGAAAACCATTGGAGCTCCATTCACCATTGAGCCCAATGCAAGATAGAACTAAGTAACTGATGCGGGCCCAAGTGTTAAAGACCGGGCCTTAATGTTTTTGGAGGCCCAAGACCGCGCGACACGAAAATGGTCATAACCTGGGCTATAAAATGGGCATAACCTGGGCTATCATTTGCCTCCGTTTCTGACGTGCGACCAGTCAAAACGACCTTGAAAACGAGGGTTACGTCATGGTAACCAGCCGTAGGCGGGTTAACTCGTTATTTTTCCAAAATAAGGCCTCTAAATGGGTTTTTGGGCCACTTTTATGTTTTTTCTAGTTTTTCGGTTTGTTTTGGGCTTTTGTTTGGCCCATGGTTTTTTGTTTTAGGCCGTTCGAATTTGTCTTCTTATTTAAGTTGTATTGGTGTAATGTGAAAGGACACTTGATCATTTATGAAAATAACAGTTTGTCTCTTCAAATTCGGGACTCTTGTGGTCGAATTTGGGTTTGGGTGAAGAACATCACGGGTATTCGCAGAATCAACGTGTTTGGGCTTCGATTTCATACCATGCGCTACATCAGTAACCAACAATGAACACTATAAGCCATCAACCAATAGTAACGTACATATATCTCGTCATATGACACTAATCATTTTTGCTAAATTCTCTTTTTGGTCGAACGGTAGCTATTAGATACATAATCAACCTGTTTCGCGTAGTATATATTGCATATAAACTCACATATGGATATAATAATTAGTACCTAATTATGCGACTACGCGAACATAATAAAAGAGTAGAGCAAAGCGGATCGCAAACAAACTAATAAATCTATGCTCAGCACCAATTGATCGTAGTCTCGGTATTTGTTGGTTTTGTGGTTAGAATATTTGTTAAGGTGTAAATATAAAAGAACAAAATCTACTCTTCAATGCTTTAAGACAAGTGTTCTCTATCCTAAAAGTTCTAAGAATCTATCTTTTAAACAACATAGATTTCAATTTTTGAAGCTATAATCTAACTCCATCGATGTTCATTCAAAATCTAGTAATCTATAAAGGTTCTTTCATTCTCAGATGCTTGTTTAGCGGGCTAGTGCTCTCTTTTGATATTTGAAGGAACTGAACCTGTAAGCCTAGAAATTAAGTCTCCAGTATGAGAGATAAGGTATTAATAGAGTACAATCTAGATATATTACAAAACTTTGGTTGTCAATAATGATTAGAGCTGTTCAAAACGTTCTCGGCTCGTTTGAAACTAATTGGCTCATCTGTAAATGAGCCGAGCCCGAGTCAAGTTCAACTTGGCATGTGGGTTGCTCATTAGTTGGCTCATTGGCACGTTGGCTCATTGGCACGCTGGCTCGCTCACTAGCACCCTCATTAGCTCGTTTAAAACAAAGCCTAAAATATAACTTATATACACTATGTATAAACAAAATTACGTTAATCTTGTATCATTTTTTCAAAGAATTTAGGTAAATAAATATAAAAATATTATTTTTTGTTTTCATATGTGTAAAAAATAACAAAACTATTTTTTTTAAAACAAAAAGGTTGGCACACGAGCTGGCTCAGCTCGATTTGTATATAAACAAACTGAGCCCAGGCCCAGAATGTTGAACTCGTCAAGATAAATGAACAAGCTCGGCTCGACTCGACTCGATTTTCAATGATATGAGCCCGAGCACACCTTGCTCGGCTCGACTTGTTTATGACCCAAATAATGATAGATTAACTATAATATATTATATTTTGGTTATGAATGCAAAAACGGTTAAATTACCCTTTTTTTGCTAGTGTATATGTTTTCGGTTACATTTTCATCTTATAATATTAACACCTGCAAGTTGAGTGTTACTAAAGCCATTTTAGTTTAATATTAAAAGGAAATGAGAATAAACATAATCATATGTTTAGAGGCGTGAAATACACACTCGTACAAAACTATTTTCATTTCCACCACTTTTGAACATGTTGATTCAAGGGGGAGAGAACCCCTAGCTAGTAACCAGGTGCTTCAAGGACGAAATGCTCCAGGGGGCCTAAGGGAACTTTAATTGTTAATTCTCATCTTATCATATGTATTTATTAACCAAAAAGCTCTGATGTCTGATGAGTATCACATGTAACAATGTAGCATGTTATATCTTGAGACATGCAAGAGACATAAATTAGGCTAGCAATTCAAGTTTTTAACTCTTTTAAGTTAATAAAATAATCAGGAAAGCGAGACATCACACTTAATAATATTAAATATCAAGAAAATGATTGATCACTTCTTTTACTTGTATTGGTTTCAAGTGTTAATAAGTAAAAAAAGAACATATTTTTAAGTTCAGTTCTTTGTAACAAGTTTAACTTTTTATACCACTTAATTTCATGGTTATTTTATAAGAGGTAGTACTCCGTATATTATATGAGTTTAATAGATATTATATTAAATAGTTAGTAACGAAAATTTATAAATTATAAAACGATATTTTGAGAAAAGATATGATTGAATTTAGGTATGAGTAAGTACTTTAAGCAATAAAATAACGATATTATTTTTTGAACATTTCATTTTTATTTCTTTTTTCCAAAAAAAAGTTGTTTTTAAACATTTTTTTTAACAAAACAAACCATTTGTTTAAACAATTATTTTTAATAATATCCTTATTATAACTTTGAATTTTAATAATATCCTTATTACAAAACAAAGCGTTTTAAAAAGTATTAATTATAACTTTGAATTTTTCTCAAAAATATATTATGATGGTAAATTGCGTATTTCCTCACGAACCAGCAAGGGTTCAAATCTTCTGATGTGCAGATAAAATAGCTTTAAAAGTATGGTTGTTTTAAAAACTAATACAATTCGAATGAGAAACCATTAATCTAGTTTCTAATATTTATTATAGTTTTAAATATACAATTTCGTTCGATATAGATTATTTTAAAATCGAGTTTTGTCATATGTATAATAGTTTTGGGTCTCGTAATTAATATTAAAAGATATCTCAATTTACATTATATTAAACACTAACTTTAGTGTCTGAGAGCATTCACATCCCACACTTTATATATTTATGAGTATGTTGTTTATATTATAAAGAATGTTTTTAAGTTGTTGTAAGTGAAGAATAGAGAACATGCTATTATTCAACTTTATATTTGATAAAACACTGTTCATTTTATTAATTTTTTAATATTTTTTGAAAGTGGTTGTAAATAGAGAAGAGATAAAAGATAATAATAAATGTATTAAAAATTATTATTTAATTGAAAATAAGAGAGAAAAAACAATGATTTTAATGTAATTACAGAGATGATGATGAACGTTAAATCTGTCGAATCCATTGATTTTGTTGCAAAACTAACCGGTCTCAAGTCCTCGGTACGGGCTCGACCCATGAGAAAGGACGAATCAAGTAAGGTTAATTTTTACGTCTATTTGATCTTCAATTGTGCAATAACTTTCAATTGAATTTTAAAAATGATTTTCTATTTCTTTCTGTTTTAAACGTTATAAAAACACCTCCTATTTATTGTTAATTTTTATTCTATAATTTAGTTTAGATACGACCTGGACTAATTTGAAAAGTTACTCTGCGTTTCAACGTAAATTTAGTTTAGATACGAGCTGGACTAATTTGAAAATATGTTTTCATTAAACGGTATAAAATCGAGTTACTCTACGTTTTGACATTAATTTAGTTTGAAAACGAGTCAATTCAATTACAGTCTATACTTTATCACATCGTGTACGCCGGCGCCGCGACCGGTAAAATACTAGTTCTATATTAGATACACTCCGTTTTCAAGGTAGTACGAATAAAAGAAAAGAATTTAGACTTGTATATAATGTTAAACATTACAAATAAATCACAGAAAAGAAAATATACTTTTAACTAAAATCAGAATCATAAAAAAACAAAAAATAAAACTCTTCGGTCCCAAACTTGAAATATGAACATAAACTACTTCGATTATAATGTTAAAAGATATTGCATTACTTCTAAAACTAATATTCTGTTTATAACATATTATCATCGTGCATGATGTATCATTATTCATTAGACTATAAATTTGACTTCATTTCAACCCATACACATTCAACTAGTAGAACAATGGCATCCGCTTGGCTTGCTCGTTTGCGAACTTCATTCGATCCAATCGCATCGCCCCATTTGGATTTCGATCACTTGTCCTTCACGACACCATTCTAATCAACTCAAGTAGCACGAACAAGCATCATTCGTGGAGGACGTACTTCTTTGCTTCCTATCTTCTTTTAGTCTCCGGTGGCTCCATTGTACTTCAGTTGCAGAAACTTACATCTCTTTGTGATGCCCCTAGTGTCCAAGAAAGGTATTTCATCTCACTACTAGAAAACTGGGGTTTTATAAACAGACAGATTGAAACTCTATATGATAGTGATTGCTAACGAGAATATGTCGGGATGCTTCATCGGCTAAGCAGTTGTGAGTAATGCGTTTTCCAACGGATTTACTCACAGGTTTTGGTTGTTTTGGGTTAACTTAGGACTGTTCAAACAGCTTGAGGCTTGCTTGAAAAAAGTTTGCTTGTAACGGCTCTTTTGTAAACAAGTTGAGCCGGCAAGCTAGCCATGACAAGCTCACTTGTTAGTAGGCTCGGTTGACTCGTTCAGACTAAAACCCAATTATTGTTATTTTTTATATAAATTACAAGCAATTTTGTGTATGTGAATTCTAAGAAAACATTATAATAACGATGAGTATTATGTCAGATTTTTGTTTTGTTGAATGATTTTGATGTTTATATTGACTATACTTTTAATTTGAATTGCTTGTTTTATAATATAGATTACTAACACCTTAAATTTATTTATTATTTATATATTTATTTTAATATTATGTTTTATTTGCTATGTGTAAGAAATACAAAATTTAATATTTATTAAAAAAATAAACAAGTTAGGCTTTATTTACCTGGCTCGTTTACAACTCTATTATTACTAATAAGAATTGTTTGAAATTTAAAATTTTTCTGGCGGTTTCAGAGGTGTGCGAATCGGGGGCAAAGATAGCACAGAGCATGTTGTGAAGGGGGTTTACAAAGCAGTCCCACCTGAGTTCATCAGTGAACTCAGAGCCATATGTCAAGTACTCTTTATCCTTTCATGTCTTTTGTTAAAAAATGTGTTTATTTGGTAGTGATTGATTTTGCAAACAAATGATGAGTATCTTTTACAAAAATATGAGTAGTTTATATCATTTGAAGTTTAAAATGTGTGTTTGATCTTAATTATCACATTGTACCTGCACTTCGTTCTATAATGAAACTAGGTAGTCGTAGGCCCTAGACGCGCACACAATGCATAATTAAGCACGAGTGTGCTAGGTGTTTAAAAAGCGAGGAGTTTTTAAGAAGCAATCTTTAGGGTTTTATACATGTTTTAGGAGTTTTACATTTTTCTTGCAGTTGCACGTTAAGTTTTTTGAGTTTTAAGAAATATGATAGTTATCGCGACGAGAACTTTTGATTGCCTTTTTGTAGGATAATATGACACTCGATTATGACGAGAGATACTTCCATGGGAAACCACAATACAGTTTTCACAAAGCAGTCAACAATTTGTGTTTGTAAACTTCAACATGAAGATAATCTGATGTTGTTGGATTCACATGTCAATGCAGGTCTGAAGATCATGTGTCTAAGATTGTCTAATGTTGTAACAAACATAAGGTTCAAGCCCTTTGTTGATCATGTTTGATTTTAAATCTACTTGGATAATAAATTTACACTAACAATATATTAATCTTCCATTATATATGCAGGTTCCTATTGTACCATATGGTGTTTGCATTGACATGACCCAAATGAAAGTATGAACCAACCCTTCCTGTTCAAAATTAAGAAACATGATAGACTTGTATCATTGTTGGCTGATTTTAAACATATACATGTATTTTAACTTGTTGGTTATGAATATAACCAAATTCTAATTCGTCTAATTCTCTACTCTCTAAGTTACTGGCTCTGATATTATGATAAAAAGATGAAACCATATTGTGTATTATTAAACAACTATTTATAACCTAATCAAATCATATCTCCCATTTATGAGAAATATTACTACATAAACCCTAACTAATATATTCTCTAACAACTTGGTTTACATAGTTTGTTCGTCTGCAGTCTAATAATTTGTTCCTCGATCTTCTTATAATATATGAAAACCTTTGTAGACTACTAATTCTTATTGAATTGATTTTTACTTATAGAAAGTTAAAGCATTACATGTTAAGGACATGGATGTGTTGTTGAAGCTGGGATTGGATGGATGGAGCTTAATGAATATCTTGCACCTCATGGACTATTCTTTCCTTTTTGACCCCGGTAAGTTTCTACGTATTGTACATCGCACTTTGGGCGCTTAATTGTGACACAAGTTTCATTGAATTTCAAGTTTTTTTTTCATGTTAACATTAGGTGTGTAGTTTCTGGTTCAATATTTCACATGTTCTATTTGTATTTATGATAATACATTTGCATTTGTTTTGAAAATGAACTTGTACCAATGATTTATTTGAGTTTGTACTTATGCTTCAAGTACGCAGGTATGGAACCATGCGTGACAATGTCATCAGTCTCAAGGTTTGTTTTGTTTTCAATTTAATTTTATTTAAATGTTATTTCTGCATCACCCCTTGAGTGATTGAGTTCTTTACTTTCTAGGTTGTCTTAGCTGATGGTGAGGTTGTTAAGACAAAAGAATACATTTGGCTCATTAGTGAAATATAACTAAAGATCAACTGAAAGGAGGAAAAATTTGGTGTAGGTATGATCTTACTCGGCTGATGATTGGCAGTGAAGGCACCTTAGGTGTAATAATAGAAGTTACGCTTCGCCTGCAAAAAGTCCCTGAACATTCAATTGTAAGTTCATTTTGATGATATTGGTTGATAAAGTTACACTTCTGATTATGATATTTTTTGCAGGTTGCAATGCGTAATTTTCCTACAATCAAAGATGCAGCTGATGTCACGATAGCAGCTATGTTGTCCTGCATACAAGTATATTTTTTATCCTATTTTATTTGATACAATATAACTTTGATACTGGCAGACAAGGTTTCCCCTCATCTCACCTCTCAGATGCTACTGTATTAATGGAGTTTTTGCTAGGTACTTTTGTTTGTTAGTTGATACTGTATAACGCTTTGAAACCAAATGTGTTTGTTTTTTTGTAGGTGTCAAGGGTGGAGCTGCTAGATGAGGTTCAAGTGAAGGCTGTTAATCATGCCAATGGGAAAAACTTGCCTGAATTTCCAACTTTGATGTTTGAGTTTATCGGGACAGGTGATTCTAAATGAAGCGATTTATGTTGTTGGTCCAAAATCGATAGATTCTGTGACTTTAGTGTTGAAAACTGCAAAGAGAGAGTCACACAGACGCGTTATAGAGTCAAGTTATAATCTCAGAAATGGTGTCATCTAACTGTTGTTATCTGGGGATTTTACTGCAACCTTATAGAATCAGTACATTTATGACATGTTAGAACAAGTAAATAATATTATCATAAAAACTGTGTGACTGAAGGGAAATATATGTTATATTATTGCTTATAAATGCTTTTAAACAAGACTGCTTGTGTTTGGCATCAAATTTGTTGTTTTGCAGAAGCATACACACATGAGCAGACACATATAGTTCAGAAGATCGTGTCTGAGCATAGCGGCTCGGATTTTGTTTTTACAGAAGATCCAGAAGCTAAAAAGGAGCTTTGGAAGGTTAGTTGATGTTAATCTCTTCATTGTTGTTAATTTGTTATATGGCATTTGAACTTCTTTTTGTTACTTTTTTTTCTTTTTCCCATTTAGATAAGGAAAGAGGCTATGTTTACATGCTTAGCAATGGTCCCCAATTGTGAAGCAATGACAACGGTTAGTCTATACCAGGGTGACAATTTCTGACATGACTCAAAGCAGGACATGAAAATAATCAGGTTTTGGGTTGTCATATCTAATCAGTTATAAAAGGAGCCGTATTAAGTTGATCTAGTTAATTAAACATGCTGTGTACCTATTAAACTCGTTAAATTAAACAAATTGACCCGTCAACCTGTTTATTACAACCACCAAACCAGATTAACACATTTACTGATTACCACCGACCAACCCAGATAAATATATGGCTTGTGCTTTCGACCCAAATCTTGTTAACCTGACATGATTAACACCCTTAGAGTCTCTAGTTTCTCCACAAATCACTTTCTTTTGAATTTAAAATGTATTTTTCCAGGACGTATGCGTTCCCTTATCGTGTTTGGCTGAACTAATCTCTAAACCAAAGAAGAAATATATGCTTCACCGCTAACATGGTAGTTTTTCCTACATCTCTACATTCTTAGCAGCTTTACATTAAATCATCAGAATTCCTATTGGTTTGGTTATACATATCTGATCACTTCCATTCTCACAGCATGGTGATTGCTCATGCTGGTGATGGTAACTTTCACACGGTCATTTTATTCAATCCAGCAGAAGCAGAACAGCTTAAGGAAGCCGAAAGATTAAACAACTTTATGGTTCATGCTGCATTATCAATGGAAGGTACATGTACAGGCGAACATGGCGTGGGTATAGGGAAACTGAAAGTATACGCGCTTTCTTTAGTAAGAGTTTTGTTTAAATGTCTAAAGCGCGTCTTAATGGTGATTGTGTTCGCAGTATCTTGAAAAAGAACTTGGAACAGAGAATTTGAGGTCAATGAATAAGATAAGGCTGCATTGGATCCAAATAATATTATGAATCCAGGAAAGCTTATTCCACCTCATATTTGCTTGTAAGAATAATGTAGTAACAAATAAACTTGATTTTTCTTCTTTACTGCAAAACAATATTGATAAAAAGAAGAATGTATATGTAATGTAAAGTTTATGAAGTTCTATATTTGTAATTTTTGTCTAATAAGTAGCCATGAAGAAGCCTGCAGATGGGTTGCAGATTTTGACTAAAAATTTGTTGTATTCTTTGTTAACTAAAATAATTTTTAAGAAATGGTCATCAACTCATCATGCAATTTACTCTGTTAAATAGTTCATCTTTTTTTTTTTCATAAAAAGTTCGAGTTTTAACTAACACGTGAAGGAGAGATGGAGGACTGATATTTTATGAATACAAACATATCTGCGGAATACTGTGAGAAGGATCGTCTCCATGTTTCATGTGATTCGTCACAACACCACCAATGTGACTTCATCATGAGAGTGATTTATCAAATATTTTATAGTGATCCAATAAAATGTGACTATTATATAGAAGTTTCAATGCATCGTTTTTATAATTTGAATAAAATTATGATGGTTTTTTAATACAACTAACAAGAAAAGTTAGTTGTAATTTCCGCCCTTCGAACAGCTAACCCAAGAACAAAGAAACACAATTATATATTACTAATTACTAATATTTGTATGCATCAAGTGTTATATCTTATATTTAATGGGTTGTATCTTTGGTTTTTTTATTTTTAAATTTTTATTTTTAACCCTAATACTTTTATATTTTTTATAATTTAACTTCTATAATTTTTCACTTTCAACTTTGTTCCCTATACTTTTCATATTTTGTAATTTTTCGTTTTACGAATTTTACGAGTTAACACATAGCAACGTGCGCGTGTGGTTAAACGTTTACACTTATTTTTTTCCCATTAACGGTTCCTTCACAACGTGTGGGTCTTCAATCAAGTTACTTTTTAATGTTTTACATTTCATATGCGTGATTTAACGTTTTTACGTCTATTTCCGTTCGGCTTTAAATTTTCTCGTTTATATTTCTTTTCTTCATACGAGTTTTTCGATGTTAGTAGTCGCTGATAGTGATATGACATTGATGTTACTTGTCACGATTTTGTGCCACACGCAACATCGCATTTACTGCTTTTCAACCACATCTGAAAATAATAACTTGGTTTCTCCGTACACCCAAAATAACATGATGATAAATACAAATTCTAGGGTTTCAAATCCCTTCACCTTTCTTTAACTCCCAAATTCCCCCCAATTATTATCCATCAAATTTTCACCAAATTTCTATTTTTCTTGTGGAAATTTCGTCTCTGATCGTCAGAATGAACTGAACCCCCTACGAGCCTTTGATTTCCGCTGCAAAATCGCTTCAGGTATGGTAATTTTCATCAAGTAGATCAAGAATTTATCGAACTGTATGTAATTGTCACATTATTTCGATTTCATGATGAAGTAGTAGCTATAAGTAACGCACTTTTAATCAGTTAGGTCAATCAGCTATCGTGATATGTGTAATTAAAGCAGTGTTATGATTTCATTAAGAAGTTCTGATTGTGCAGACCTAAATTTGTAGTTAGAATCTTCACTGCAGTTAGATTGTTTATCTTCATCTGTTGATGGAAATTGCTCAATGTTTTGATTACAGTTGTGATTTTTACAGGGTCCTTTCAACTTTCTTTTACTTTTGCATACAAAATTGATGATTTCATTGGTAGAGGGTGTTTTGCAATGTAAAAGATCTCATCTGAGGGTGTTGGGTGGTGTGTTGAAAACTTTGATCAGTTGAATGACAATTTGTTATAAATATGGAATCAGATAGCGTGCAGCCTGCTGCTACAGTGATTAAATGGTGTGATTGTGGGTGTAACTGTTCTGCGAAATTTGATGATTCTGCGTTGTGGGGTCAATCTGTGAAGAGAAAGCTTGATGAAAGAGACGATGAGGATGCATTATTCATACCCGGTTTTTCAAATCCTGATGTGGCCCGTTTGGACATTGGAAACGAATGTATCGCTTGCGGAAATGGTCAGCAGTCAACAAGAAACCATTCAAGATTTATCTAATGAACTAGATGAAGAGAGAAACGCGGCTTCTTCAGCAGCTAATGAAGCAATGTCTATGATCTTAAGGTTACAGAATGAGAAGTCTGAAATCCAGATGGAGGCCCGCCAATTCAAACGGTTTTCTGAGGAAAAGATGGCCCATGACCAACAAGAGATCACGGCACTGGAGAATTTATTATACCAGAGAGAACAAACCATACAAGCATTGAGTTATGAAGTACACGCGTATAAACACAAAATGTTGAGTTATGGTCTTACAGAATCTGAAGCACATGGAGAGAATGATAATCATACCGAATTCAAGCTCCCTGCATACAACTACCCTCCGTTAAAATGCAAGTTACTTGAAAATCAAGCTGACCCAAAGCTTGATAATGAATTAGTTGATACAGAAAAGTATGCGTTTGGTGAATCCCCACGTTCTTTGAAAGATGTCAAAGAACAAATAAGTCAATCGAAGGATAGTCCCGTTCAGGAGAAGGTTATTGTTGGTAATTCACCACATAAGTTATCTTCTGATAGTGGTAGCTCATTTACTGTAACTAAAGAAGAATTAGTGGATGATTTATCAGAATTTCAAGATGATACGAGTGACAGGATATATACAGTTGATTCTATCCATAATGTGACATCTTTTGATAATGATCCTAAGGCTAATATGGCTCTAAGCATTGGGGATACCGAAGTAAAGAAGCTATATGCAAGGCTTCACGCGCTGGAAGCAGACAGGGAGTCAATGAAGCAGGCGTTGGTTTCTATGAGGACTGAAAAAGCACAATTGCTATTGTTGAAGGAGATAGCTCAGCATTTATATAAAGACATGTCACCACCAAACAGAATGCCTGTTAAGAAGCAATCTGTGTTTAGAAAGTTTTCGTTTGTCTCGCTCTTTAAGGTAAAAAAAACAAATCCTATAGGTGATTATTGTTTACTTCTTGATCTTCATCAATGCTTATAGTTATATTTTCTAACATGATTCCTTTTGGTCAGTGGATTGTTTCATTTCTTTTTTGGAGGAGATCACGCCGAAGCAAGTAAGTTAATAATCATTTTTCATATACTTTTTCATTATCTTTTTATGGATGCAAGTAGACCCACTGCTCAAAATCTCAACTTTTATTCTTTGTCTTTCAGATACATGTTTGGTATGTCTGTCAGCAACGCAGGGTTGCGAATGCTGTTAAACAGGGGACCTCGCATAGGGCAATGGAGGTGTCTATCAAGAACACGATTCTTGAAATATTGATCTCAAGCACCCTTTTTGCGTCTCAGTGTTTTATGTTTTCGAGTTTGAATATCAAGCTGGTACTGAATCTAAGCATCTATTCTATTTGTTTGTTTTTATAAACGAATTTTGTTATTTGTACACAGATTAATACACACTTATATTAAGATGAAAAGGTCTTAAGATACACAATTACAAAACTAAATGCATTTGGCTAGAAAATGAAATAAGTGGCGACAGTGAATAAACCTTTGTGAATCATGATCATCATACCTCAAATATTTTGAAGTGTATTCAAAATATGTAGTTCAACTACAACCTTTTTTATATACATCCTTCCTGTGGGGAATCCACAGTGCATGATACTCCAATCTTAAGTATTGAAGTCTAACAATCCTCTATTTTTTCTGCATTTGCTTCGTGATTTTGCATGAAAGCTTCATCCTCTTGATAAACATTTAGAATGCTAGCATCGATAACATCTGTAATATGGTCTGGCAACGCAAATGGAAGCAAATTCATGAACAGTGGCGGAGCTTGAACCATACTATAGGGGGTGGAAGCGAAAGTAAATTATTTTATGGGGGCGGACTCTATAATTATTAAAAAATGTACACTACCGGACCAAAAATTTACACTGGACCGAAAATTAACACTATTGACGAAAAAAAGAGCCCCCCCCCCCCCCCTCGCCCCTCAATAAACTTTGCCTATGTTTATGAAGGCTAAGACCTTCGTTAAAGAGCTCATCTGTTGGCCTTTTCTCGATCATCACCTCAAGTACTGATGTTCCAAAACCGTATACATCCCTATTGCTTGTCTTCTCACTCCCTAGACCATACTCTACAACTTATAAGAAATTACTTTTAGAAAATAAGGTAATAATACAAGTACACGTGAATGTAAATGAATACATAGGTTTTACCTGGAGCAGCGTAATTGATTGTTCCTCTAACCTCGAATGAGTTGTAGTTGTGTGGATTTGCTCCAAGAAATAGAGATAAACCGAAGTCTCCAACGTGAGCAACCATATCATCAGTGAGTAGAATGTTGTTAGGCTTCAAGTCACCATGAACCACGTTGGTATAATCAAGTGCAGATGCAACATCGATAAGAATATTCCTTCTTTGAAGAATGTTTAGTCTAGGTGTGCCTTCACTTGGATGCAACCAATCATGTAGGCTCCCATTAGACATGAAATCATACACCAAAGTTTTGAAATCATTTCCTTGAAAGTCGATGCTTGCATGAGTTATTATCCTCAGCATATTCCGGTGTCGAATGTTTCTCCAAACTTCACACTCCCGCCTGCAAAAAGCTTCTTTGAGACCCTTGATTTTAAAGATGCAAAACATTGACTGCAACTATTCTATCATCATCTCCTTCCAGTATTCCCTTGTAAACGGATCTAAACCTGCCTTTTCCAATCAAATTGGCTTCAGAGAACCCATTGGTAGCTTTGAGAAGTTGATTAAAGGAAACTTTTAAGAATAGATCCCTCATTGATGATTGAGATAGTTGTCTCTTACCTTTCTTCTTACGCCAAATATCTGTTAAACATATCATGGTGAAAAGTGTGGATGCGCGCTATTAAAATGACTATTGCAAACAGAGGAAACATTTTGGTATGTTTAACTATCTTCTTGTATCTAGGTAACCCGAGTTCGACAAAGCCACCATCCAATACCGAGAACACACTTTCATTGGCGAACACTCCTAGCATTGGTACTTCCCCACAAAATCATTATATGTTTAGATTTAAATATTCAAACTTCTAACTTTTCTACAAACTTAGGAATTTGTCCTGATAATTTATTTTAAGAAAGATCAAGTCTAATATAAGATTGAGATTACTGATATTAATCATATTCCTATCCCTACATAAATTGTTTTGAATCACGTTTATGTACATAACACACTTGGGGGTTTTTCTGTATGGAATAGACTTTGTTTCGTCTCACACTTGTTGTCATGTATACAATTTGGGTTTGACAATATTTTGATTCAAGTCTCATGAAGATATTCGCCCTTAATAAAAGTTGTTACTTTCATGTACATTCTACTAAAAAAAAAAAGAATATTAGTGTTATGACTCAACACATGAGTGTGTGTATACACACACTATGTAAGCTCAAACATTTTCTTAAGAGGAATTTATTCTTTTAACGGCTTTTAAGTTAAACCTAAATAATGTTGGTCATGATGACTTTGTCATCATCTGATGTCTCTGCTTTTCTTATTATCTACCTTATTTTTTATGTTAGTTCTTGGATGTTTCTTTGTTCTTTTGATAGAATTCCTTAAAGGGTTTTAATATAGTTTTTAAAAATCAAAGGGCTTAATATAGTTTTTCTCTAATTTGAGACTAGGGTGGTTGTATTTTGTATTAGTAGGCATCTTAGGAGTTATTAGTTTCATTTCTTTGTTAATCATTTTTACACAGAATACAATAGTTAGTATTTAATACACTCATATTTTAACCGATTAGATGCACACAAATGGACTACAAAAGGGTTTAACTTTGAATAAGACATAACTTTTGTTACGTTTAGAGTTACGGGTCCTATAAGCAGTTTGTGTGAACCCTTGGGTTCCATTTTCATTATCCGAAACTAGTTTAATTTCAAAATTTTCATAGCTTTAGTAACTTGTAAGTTTCTCTTTTCTCTTGCTTTTGATTACTAATGATCGACTAATCCATTTGCATTGGTTTATTGCAAATATTTATAAATTTATGGAAATTGCATATTATTATATTATCGACCTATAAATAACATTTCCATCGGTTGTTGTCATCTTTTAAGGTTTAGGATTATATGTCACCTCTTATTCGTTGACAGTTGATTAATGTTATTCCAACAAAAAAATATAATATTATATTAATAACTATTACAACGTAAAACTAAGCAAAATAACAACATGACAAGATGTTTTGGCTGAGTAACAAAGATGTAATGATGACATACACCAGCTTCAAGACGAGCTTGGTGTTGCGAATAATGAACATTAAACTTCTAATCTATCTCGACTATTGAGGCCAAACATTCCTTAAATATTTTGAAGTGTCTTAAGAATATCTTGCAATTCATATACAACCCTTCTGATATCCATCCGTTGTGGAGATTCCATAGAACATAATACTCCAATCTTGACCATTCAAGCCAAACATTCCTCTATTTTCATTGTATTTTGCATGAGACTTTCTTCATCTTGGTACATGTTTAGAAGGTTAATATCAATGACATCAATTACATGGTCCGGCAAGGCCCTGTAAGCAAATTTATTAAGGCTAAAGCCTTCTATAAAATTGTCGTCAGTTGGTCTTTTCTTGGTCATTGCCTCGAGTAATAATATTCCAAAACGGTAGACATCTCCACTGCTCGTCATCTCACTCCCAAGACCATACTCTACAATTTATAAGCAGCTTAGAAAATCAAGGGTAATAATGCACGTAAATATGATTGTCAATGAATAAATGGATTTTACCGGGAGCATTGTAAGAGCATTCACAATCCATCCCACATCCCCATTTGTATAGTTACACTAAAAACTTTTATTTTTTCTCTCTCATTTTTAATTAAATAATATTTTTTTCATACTTTTATCATTAACTTTTCTCTCTAATCCACTCATAACCACTTTTAAAAATATTAAAAAAGTTATGAGGGTTGTACCGTGATTCTTCAAATATGAAAAATCACGGTACAACCCCCATAAAAATTTTTTCTCCTTCACTCACAACCATCCCCTATAATATAGGACACCAACTCACATAAAAATGGGGAACGGGCTGTGAATGCTTTAACCAATTGTTCCTCTAACCCCAGTTGAGCTATTTTGGTATGAGGTTGATCCAAGAAAGCGAGCTAAACCGAAGTCTCCAACATGAGCTACCATATCATCATTGAATAGAACGTTTCTAGGCTTCAAGTCACCATGCACAACAATTGGTATGCAATGATTATGAATATAATCAAGTGCAGTTACGACATCGAGAAGAATATTTGTTAACTGAAGAAAGTTTAGTCTTGATGTACCGTCACTTGAATGCAACCAATCATGCATACTTCCGTTGGAAATGGACTCATATATCAAAGCTTTGAAATCATTTCCTTGAAAATCAATGCTTGAACATGAAGTTATTATCCTCAACAAATTTCTGTGTCGAATGTTTTGCCATACTTCACACTCCCTCATAAAGCTTCTTTGAGCTCCTTGATTTTGAAGATATAAAACTTTGACTGCAACAAATCTATCATCATCTTCATCAATGGTCCTTTATAAACAGAACTAAAGCCACCATTTCCTATCAAATTGGCTTCAAGAACCCATTGGTAGCCTTTAGAAGTTGATTCAATCAACTTAAACATTGACCTTAATGAAGATGGTACCTCACCCTCAAAATCATTGTTTGATAGGTTCAAATATTCTAACTTTAACAATTCAAAAAATATAGGAATTTGACCTGATAAATTGTTGTGAGAAACGTCGAGTTCCACCAATCCTTTCAGTGACCTTAATGAAGATGGCATCTCACCTTGAAATTGGTTTGCTTTGAGGGACAACCTTGAAAGGCTACCACAATAACCAAGGCTATTAGGGATGTCACCTGATATATTATTATATGATAGATCCAAAGTACTCAACTTCTTGAGGTCTCCAACCTCAGCTGGAAGGGAACCAAATAGGTTATTTTGAGAAAGATTCAAAACTTTAGATAGAGATGAAAGCTGAAAAAGTTTTACGGCTATTTTTCCATTTAGCTTATTGTCGTTAAGGTGCAACTCTAATAAACGATGACAACTTCCCAAGCTTGATGGAATAACCCCTTCCAACATGATTGAAAATAAATCTAGTGTGATCAACGAGGATAGTTTCCCAAGGCAT
Source organism: Flaveria sonorensis (assembly GCA_025506505.1). Lineage (NCBI taxonomy): Eukaryota > Viridiplantae > Streptophyta > Magnoliopsida > Asterales > Asteraceae > Flaveria > Flaveria sonorensis. The sequence continues at coordinate 7,210,762 of CM046438.1, forward strand.
CAGGAATCGTTCCAGAAAGTTGGTTTTTATATATATAGGAGAGGAAGATGATGCCCAAATCATTGGTTTCTAGTCTCCAACCCCTCTTGTGGTTCGATGTCATATTTTCTAGTCGTCGGATAAATTATTGAAATAAACATTTAAGCAAAACTCATTTTCAAATAGATTTATTTATAATATGTTCTCTTTTAACTATTTTTCTTTTAACACATATACATAACTAGAATTAGACCATGAACGTTAAAATCCAATTTCTTTTTTCTTTTCTCCATGTTGCTACCCTAAATATAGAGTTGCAATTTAAGGAGATTATAGGTGTTTGAGAAGGGATGGTTGGTGAATGATGGGATGTTTAATGGGTGCTTCAATTCACAGCAATGTATATTTGCTTTGAATATAATTGAAGTACATAGAATGATAGAATCAGTAATAAATGACATTGAACAAGACGGTGGACTTAGAGTATTCATGTTCTATTTTTCTATCATCATTTTATAATTATTTGAATATTATTTTTTTTCTTTACAATTAAATAATATTTTTATCATTATTTTTTTTTTTTTTCATTTGCAATCATTTTAAAAAAAATATTAAAAAAATATAAGGGTGAATAATATGTTATCAAATATAAAAATAAACAGTATACACAACCATTCCTTATAATTTAAAAAACATACTTACAATAAAATGAGAATTGTGATGTGAATGCTCTTAGTATTCAATAAACTCAAGGAATGTTTTTCTCTTCACTAGTCTAGTGTCTTGCTTACTTTTTAAGAATTTATATTCATAACATGGTGTCCTTTTCACTTGTAGTACTACGTCTATCACTATATTTGATCGTTCTGTCTATCTACTTGTCTGTCTGGTCTATTTATCGTTGGTTACCTTTTCTTTTATGAGCTTTCCTTTTGTCAACTGGATTCTTCCTTGCTTCCTAGTATCTTCACCATTACCAAAGCCTTGGACATTTAATGGAATTAATTGTGAGGATGTCAACTTTTCCCTCCATACACTTTTATGAAGCATAAGCGTCTTTCGACCGACCCTTACTTCCTAAGCGTGGTTCTTTGCGTTTCCTGACCGTCGGTCTTCTGTGAATCCTTCTTTCTTACTCGGGCCATAGTCTGGGCGCTTCTTCGATCCGACCTCTGTGTATTAAGTCCAACAGATACTTGAGATGTCTCTTATCTTCCGTAGGTCGGTCCATTACTTGCGCCTGTTTGTTGTACGTTCTTATTCGTCCGACTCTTATTCTAAAGGGTTGTTATCTTAATCGTTGATCTATTATTCCTCCAATCCTGGCTATACCTATCACTCCCTCTACACCACAACTGGTCGATTTTCACTAAAACTAAAGCCAAACGTAGAAAAAATAAGGGCGCCACTATGATAAGAAAATTTTAAAAATTAATATTTAAAGAAAACACAGAAGTAAGATAAATAGTAAAGGAATAAAAGCGGAAAAGGGCATTTTTGAATTTTATGAAAGTTATTTTAACAAAAACTTAGGTATATAATAAAAGAATAAAAGTATTAAGACACTAATCACTAATCAAGTATAAATAATCTATATTGTAACATTAAAAAAATCAAGTAATCAAGACATTAATCAAGTATAATACTTAAGTTATCAAGTACTAACATAGTAACAATTTAGAAGTAAAAAAAAGTTACCTTAAATCCGGGAAAAAAGTAAAAATCGATTGTGCTTGCTTGAAATCGATGGATGTTACTTGCTTAGTTGCTTGGAATCAAATAATCAACAGGTTACAAAAATCTGGTTTTCTGAAAACTCTAGAATATTTACCAGACTCACAACATTATTTTTCTTAAAATATCTCATTTATCTATTTATTAAATGAATCAATCAAACTCTTCAACTAAAATCTCCAAAAACACGAAAAATATGTCTTCACTTCATCAGCAAATGAAATCAAGCAACGTTAACATAATGCATAGCAACAAAGAGGGGTCAAACACATAAATTAAACAGAAGAAAATAAGGCAACAGAAATGTTACAACTTCATTAACTCCCTTTGACAACATAATAATATGTCATAAGATGGGAGAACTATAATCGTTGACAAACTAGGTTTCAGCAAGACTCTTTTAAATCGTCCGATTGAAGCAACGAGAGGAAGAGAATCAGAAACCAAAATCAACGAGAGGAAGAGAATCAGAAACCAAAATCAACGAGAGGAAGAGAATCAGAAACCAAAATTGAAGATTACCTTTTACCTAGATGTGATCCAGCAAGAATTCTAAAATTGATGTGATTGTAACGATACGAATCAACAAGATTTTTCAAAAACGAGGAAACAAAAGTAAAAGGTATATAATCGTGCGATTCAAAAATTTTTATGACAGAAACTGAAAATAGTAAGAAGAAAACTTAAGAGATAATATATTTAAGAATGGTAAAATCGTCACAAACAAAAAAAATCATTTAAAACTGAGAATATATAATATTTTAAGTTTGCAATATATGTATTATCGGAGTATATATGAAATTTCATCATATAAGGGGACATGAAGTGAGAATACCACCCCAAACCCTTTAACAAAAAAATCACCCCGACTTGCTAAAAATTCACTGGTACCCACCGGTCCATTTTTTATCACATTTGACTGTTACCCAATGGTCTTTAGACTGTTAATTTGAAAAAAAGTTATATTAACCTTCTAATGATACAACTACAACACAATTAAAGTATGTTGTCTACATCTAATACTATTCAAATCTCTCACAAATTTAATTTTTTACACCCAGTAACTTTACAACTCACCAAGTTCCAATAATAAAAATTTAGAGTAGAGTAAACTTAATTTAAAGGTTTTAAACGAGCTTTTACAGCCGTAATATTAAAATGTTTATAAAAGAATATTAAATTCTTACTGATATTTTTACTAGTTTTACAATCTCTATATCTAGGGCTGCAAACGAACCGAACGAACATCAACAAGGCCTTGTTCGTGTTCGTTCATTAAGAAATAAATATGTTCATGAACTGTTCACGAACACTTACCGAACGGGTTTCCTTGTTCGTGTTCGTTCATTAAGAAAATGAACATGTTCATGAACTGTTCACGAACACTTACCGAACGCAAACGAATACAAACAAAATCAAACGAAAACAAACAAATGTTCATAAACATGACGAACACAAAGAAGTCCATGAACACAAACGAATACAAATGATCACATATTTATTTTAGAAATAAAATCAACATTTTTATCACAAAATTTACAAAAAATAAAAAACATATAACATAAATATCCAAAAACACTTGATATACTTGTCATAAAATAACTAACCAAAAACTAAGAACATAATCGAACATATTAACGAACATAAACAAACACATTATCGAACGTTCACGAACGGACATTAACGAACATAAACGAACACATTATCGAACGTTCACGAACATAACGAACGAACACAGCTTGTGTTCGTGTTCGTTCGTTTAACTAAACGAACAAAATTTTCTTGTTCATGTTCGTTCATTTACTAAACGAACGAACATAAACGAACTTCCCGCCGAACAGTTCACGAACTATTCGTTGAACGTGCTGTTCTCTATATCCATTCGCGTAACCAGGTCCAGCACCGAGTTTCCCGAGTCAACTCAGCTTCCAACTCAGTCATCTTCTCCATCAAATTCATCCCCAAATGTCATCTATCGACTATCAATCCCTTGAGAAAAACTAGGGTTTTCCCCAATTTCAACCCACCAAAATCAATGGCTTCAATCACCCCTCATTCCCCAAATTTCTCACCTCCATCAATAACAATTCACCCATCATCACTCCCACAATCCCCAATTTCTCACCAATTCAACCCTCCGGCGACAACAACCCACGTACACCCACAAATATTAACACCAAAAACACCTTCAATTCCTCAAATTCTTCAAATCCCCAATGGGAAACAAAAGTTCCGGCCCCCAAAAACGGGCTTCTTCCAATCGATCACCGGCGGCGCCGCACGCAAAACCCGACAACGTCAGAGCACCAAAAAGAGCCGCAAAAGGTCCGATCTTCCGCCGGACGCCGGCGGCGCCGGAGGTTTAACGATCTTGCAAACGAAAACGGGCAACATCAAAGAGTTTTACACATTGGGTCGAGAATTAGGGCACGGGCAATTCGGGACGACGTACTTATGCGTCGAGAAAGCCACGGGCAACGAATACGCCTGCAAGACGATCCCGAAGCGGCGATTGGTGTTACAGGAGGAGATCGAGGATGTTCGGAGTGAGATTCAGATAATGCACCATATGGCGGGGCACCCGAATGTGATATCGATCGTGGGGGCGTATGAGGATGCGGTTTCGGTGTATGTGGTGATGGAGCTTTGCGCGGGCGGGGAGTTGTTTGATCGGATTATTGAGAGGGGGCATTATACCGAGAAGAAGGCTGCGGATCTGTCGCGGGTGATTGTTGGGGTTGTGGAGGCTTGTCATAGCTTGGGCGTGATGCATCGGGATCTGAAGCCCGAGAACTTTTTGTTTGTGAATGAGGACGAGGACTCGCCGCTTAAGTCGATTGATTTTGGGTTGTCGGCGTTTTTTAAACCAGGTGACTTTTACATATGATTACATGTGACGACAACGTATTACATATGTAGTGATGTGTATTTTTTTCGTCTAGGAATGTACTCTTACATGAAAAGTTGCACATTATTGTTTTGTGCGTACGGCGTAAACTAATCATATTATGTCACGTGTCACAAAGAAGGATAACATGTATTAGTTAGTGTAAAAGTACTTAAGATATATATTGATGGTATTTTGGAGTTTTGCACTAAGAAGACATTGGTTTCTTTTATAATTTAAAAGTTATAAAGAGAAAGTTGCATAATTGGTCCTTGTGGTATGACTAAATTACACGTTTGGTTTTTAAATTTGAAAAATTATAAAATCAGTTCAAACTTTTATATGAGTTGCACTTTTGGTCTTCAAGAATTTATAATTACAAAATTAGTCTAAATTTTGTTATCATATTGCATGTTTGGTCTCTAAAGTTAATTCTTGTTAGTTCGTGTGAAAATGCATAAAATCTAACGGGATTTAACGTCAGGGACCAAACGTGCAACACGTACACAAAAGTTTGAAATACCTTTGCAAATTTTAAAATCTGAAGACCAAACGTGAAATTTGGTCAAACCATAGGCACCATTTGTGCAAATTATTTAAAATAAACAAGGTCAATGACTATCTTGTTTAAAATACTGGGTCATTTTTGTAATTTTTTCTTTCGTTAAGTTAAGACGATTATATCTAATGAACGTGTTGATTCAGATGAAATCTTCTACGATATGCTTGGGAGCGCTTACTATATGGCGCCAGAGGTGATACGAAAACATTATGATAACTTATGTGATGTATGGAGTGCTGGTGTTATCATATACATCTTGCTATGTGGTGTTCCACCCTTTTGGGATGGTGAGATTCACTCAATGCTATAAAACTTTATAACTTTATATAATTTTATGTGATTATTTACTAAAAATTTGTTTGATATCTGAATCAGAAACTGAAGAAGGGGTGTATGAACAGGTGCTGATAGGTGAACTTGACCTTGAATCAGAGCCATGGCCAAGAATATCTGAAAGCGCAAAAGATCTCATCAGAAGAATGCTTGTTAGAGACGTCTCAAAGAGAATGACAGCACACGAAGTTATGAGTGAGTTTATCCGATTCTTTTTATAATCATATGATCACAAGTTCTTAATTGTGTCATATTATATGTTCTAGACCACCCTTGGATTCAGGCTGATGGTGTTGCGCCAGATAACCCTATTGATTCTGCTGTCTTATCGCGCTTGAAGCAGTTCTCAGCCATGAACAAAATCAAGAAAATAGCTATAAATGTATATAAGTTGTATAACTATTTAACACTTCATGTTCAGTTGTTCTTATGTTTATAAGTTATAACTTTTTGATATGATTTCATGTTCAGGTTATTGCATTGAGTTTATCTGAGGAGGAAATTGCAGGTTTGAAAGAGATGTTCAAGATGATGGACACTGATGGAAGTAATCAAATCACATTAGAGGAGTTAAAGAATGGGTTAGAAAAAGTTGGTGCCAATGTAAAAGATGCAGAAATGACAAGATTAATGGAAGCGGTTTGCATTTTATTATTTCAGAAAACGCACATAAATACTATCTCAGTATATCTCATCAGGGGCGGCTTGACTGTATAAAAAAAACTAAAACTTGGGCTCTGATTTTAGAATATGCTTTAGGCCCCTAAAAGGTTGAGCCGACCCTGTATTTGGTTATCCATTATTGTTTATGTATACCAACATTGCAGGCGGATATTGACAACGATGGTACCATAGATTATGGGGAGTTTATAGCAGCAATGCTGCATTTAAACAAAGTGCAAAAAGAGGATCATCTGCTTGCTGCATTCTCATATTTTGATAAAGATGGTAGTGGATACATCACTACAGAAGAACTTCATCAAGCGTGCGAGAAGTTTGGTTTGGGCGATATACCTCTTGATGAAGTTATGGATGAAATCGATAAAGATAATGTAAACATCTTTCCCTTTGACCCGTTTGTGCTCTGGTTCTGGTCTTTTCAAGTATCTTTTTTGACCCGTTTTTGGTGTTTCAGGATGGAAGGATTGATTACAGTGAATTTGTGGATATGATGGAAGAGAGTGATTTCGGAAAGAACATTAAACCCGGATGCTAAGTAAGGTATTAAGCTCATAATTGGTTTACTGAACAATTATGGGAGTCTTTAATTGTGTCAAGATTTGTACTTTTGATTGATCGTTAGGCTGTTATTAATAACTTCAGTTCTTCAGACACCGGTTCGTGTTTTGACAGTTGTTCTGTTGTAACAGGTGAAATGATTTTGAGAGTAGAATTTGTCGAATGAAATGCACCGTTATGATACTTTTATGGTTTAAGTTAAAGATTGTAAGTTGTTTTAGAATTTTAACAAAGGATGGATGAACCTCTAGCGACCAAGATTGTGACCGAACTAGTAGCGACTACAACCGCTGTCGAACTTTTCTATGACTGAAGTTAGGACTAAGCCTATTGTGACCTATTTTGTGACCAAAATCATCAGCGACTAATTAACGGTAGAATGCACGAAAGGTAATACTTCAGGTTTTCTTCTAATAAATTTCAATACGTAGAATTAATAATTCTGTAAACTCAAAACTGTAGTAATTTATAAACGTATCCAAAACTTATAACCAGATATGACCAAAGTATTCAAAGAAAGTAACGATAACAAAAAAAAAAAAAAAAAAAAAAAAAAAAAAAAAAAAAAGTCACTGTTAACTACAGATACATGGAAAGGTTGTTTGAAACTCATACACTAATGTCAATATGTAATTAGGCAAAGTAGCAAATATGTAATGTTAACATACACCATATCCTAGATGAACTTTTCTTCAACTCCCTCATGGCAACTTCATGTTAGACCTGAAATAATCTGCACGTTTACTTTTGTTTTAATCAAATTATTCTTGTGAATAATGAAAACCGTACCTCAAATGTTTTGAAGTGTAACTCGAATATGTTTTAATTCATGTAGAACCTTTTCGATATCCATGCGTTGTGATGGGGAATCCATAGAGCATGATACTCCAATCTTGATTATTGAAACCAAACATTCCTTTACTTTCTCTGCATTTGCTTCGTGATTTTGCATAAAATTCTCATCCTCTTCGTAGATGTTTAGAATGTTGTCATCGATAACATCGGTTACATGATCTGGCAAGGCCATGGAAGCAAATTTATGAAGGCTTAGGCCTTCGTTAAAGATGTCATCAGTTGGTTTTTTTCTAGTCATCACCTCTAGTAATAATATTCCAAAGGTGTAGACGTCCCCACTACATGTCATCTCACTCCCAAGACCATACTCTACATTTTAAAAACAATTACTTTAGAAAAAGGTAAAAAGTAAGTTAAGATGAATGCATATGATACATAAATTTTACCCGGAGGAGCATAACCAATTGTTCCTCTAATATGTGTTGAACTGTTTTGGTATGAAGCTGTTCCAAGAAACTTAGCTAAACCAAAATCTCCAACATGAGCCACCATTTCATCATCGAGTAGAATGTTGCTAGGCTTTAAGTCACCATGGACAATACTTGGTACACACTGATTGTGAATATAATCAAGGGCGCATGTTACATCTATAAGAATATTTATTCTTTGAAGAAGGGTGAGTGTCGGTGTACTTCTACTTGAATGCAACCAATCATGTATACTTCTATTCGGCATGAACTCGTATACCAAAGCTTTGAAATCATTTCCTTGAAAGTCAACGCTTGAACATGAAGTTATTATCTTTAACAGATTACGGTGTCGAATGTTCCTCCATGCTTCACACTCCCTTAAAAAGCTTCTTAGTGCTCCTCGGTTTTGAAGATGTAGAACTTTGATAGCAACAAGTTTACCGTTATCTTCATCAAGGGTTCCTTTATAAACGGAACTGAATGCGCCACTTCCAATCAAATTTGCTTCCGAGAATGCATCGGTAGCCTTGAGCAGTTGATCGTATGAAACTTTCATTAATCCTTTTCTCATTGATGATTGAAATGGTTGGTTCTTTCTTTTCTTCTTACGCCATGCATATGCTAAACATGCCAAAATGAGTAGTGTACATGCGAGCAAAATGGCAATAACAAATGAAGGAAACCTTTTACTATGTCTCTTTGTCTCTATGCATTTGGGTAACCCAAGTTCAACAAAGCCTCCACAAAGCCTCCTATTCCCCAAAACAAAGAACGCACTTGTATTGGCAAACACTCCTACCGTTGGTACTTCACCCTCAAAATCATTGTATGATAGGTTTAAGTACCTAAATAACTTAAATTGTTCTAAAAATTTAGGTATTTTTCCTGATAAATTGTTTTGGGAAATATCAAGTACCACTAATCCTTTCAAGGAACGTAATGATGGAGGTATCATACCTTGAAATAAGTTGTCTTTCATGTACAACCATGAAAGGCTAGCACAACCACCAAGTGTATTAGGAATGTTACCTGATAAATTGTTATAAGATAAATCTAGAGCACTCAACATGATGAGGTCTCCGATCTCGGTTGGAAGTGAACCAAAGAGATTGTTGTGAGAAAGATCTAATGTTTTGGACAAAGATGAAATTTGAAATATTTGTTTAGGTATTTTCCCGTTAAGTTTATTGTCGTTAAGGTACAACTCTAAAAGACGTTGACAATTTCCCAAGCTTGATGGAATACCCCCTTCTAACATGTTTGAATGCAAAGCAAGTGTGATCAATGATGATAGGTTTCCTATGGTTTGGGGAATTTGCCCCGAAAGTTGGTTGTTCACTAAATAAATGGCTTCCAGATTTTGAAGATTACCGATGGTCGAGGGGATGTTTCCTGTGAATCGGTTACCTCCGACTGATAAAATTTCCAAGCCAACAAGATTACCTATTGATCTAGGGAGGCTTCCATACAACTGGTTTTTATTTAAATATATATACTGGAGTTGTTTAGAAAGGTTACCCACCGATGTAGGAAGCACCCCTTGAAACTTACAATTAGAAAGTAACAACATCTCTAATCTGGTGCAGTTTTTCAAAGAATCAATAAACTTCATTTCATCTATTTCATTGCTTCCAATGGGATTACTATATAAGGATATAATATTAATATCTTTCAGTTTTGCAAAATCAATTGTCAACTTCCCACTAAACTTGTTTTTACCCAATTCAAGATCTTGTAATCTTGAACAATTAGAAATGGAGGGTGGAAGAGGTCCACTTAACTGGTTATCCCATGTCTGAAGAATTACAAGATGAGGAAGCATTTCACCCATGGTTGCAGGTAGACTGCCAGTCAGATGATTTACTGGAAAGCTCATCTCAGTTAGAAGTGAAAGGTTATAAAGGGATCGAGGGATCGTTCCATATAAATCACAGCTACCACAATGAATTTTTCTTAAAAGTTTCCACTGGCCTAAGGTGTCTGGAATGCTCCCACCGAATCGATTTTTCGCTACAGAGAATATTTGCATTGATGTAATATTCCCCAAGAATGGTGTTATTCCACCTGTTAACTTATTTAAAGCAAGTGAAACAAAACTAAGTTTGGGGAGAAAACTGAGCTCTTTGGGTATGCTTCCAACTAGGTTGTTACTGGTAAGAGAAAGCACTTCAAGCTTAGAACAACTAGATATGTTACTTGGAATGACCGCGTTAAAGTTGTTAAAATCAAGAGCAAGCACACGTAACCTTGAAAGACGACTGAGTTCATGAGGGATGGCTCCATGAAAGCTGTTGTTAGCGAGATCAAGCATTTGGAGAAAGCTGAGGTTCCCTACATAAGGGGACAACAAGCCTTCTACACCTTGTGACCTTAGACTTAAATAAGTCACTCTTTTGTGTTGCTTCCCACATGTAACACCAGTCCAATCACAAAAGTGAACGGTGTTATTCCACGAGGTTATAACTCCATATGGATGTTGTTGAGTGATCATCGACTTGATCTTGAGCAAAGCCTGATGGTCGGTTTCATTTCCGCCACTATAAGAAATTGAGATGACTATGGAAGTGGAAGATAGAAATACAACTAAAAGATAAAAGAGGAAACGAATAAGAGAGGAAGATGATAAGCAAGTAATTTGCTGTGTTGAATTCATGTTTGGGATAATTGAATTCTAGATCACAAGAGTAATTGTTGCCTTTTATAACCAGTTTTTGCCTAAGTGATAAGTGAGACACCATACAAATAGTGAAGTGAATGCGACCTTCACAAACTGGTTGAATATTATATGATAATAATATAGCCTTTAGCATTATGAATTAATAATAACGCATAATGATCCGAAACGGCAAATTATCACAAAATAATAATCAAGTTTCAAAAGTGTTCTAATTAAGCCGTTTATGTAAGCCTAAATTAAATCCCTAAACCATCAAATCGTGTTATTATTAGATTCTTTTTTGTTTCAAGAAAGAAATGGAGGAGAGGATTCGGGGTTGGGATTTTCAATATATGTAATTATCTTACAAATTAAAAAAAAAACATGTTAATTATATTTAAAAAAAACATATAATCCACATAGAAAACAAAGACAAAATATTTTTTAATTGAAACAAAAGAATAACATGCTAAAAAACATATTAAAACCTATAATTTAAATAAAACATAAAAGTTGTGTGACTTATTCGAATATTTTTTAAACTTGAGTGATATAATTGAAACACTATAAAACTTTGTTAGTATTTGTACAAAGTTACCCTTAAAATAAATCATTATTCTTTTAACTTGAAAGAAATTTCATTAAACCTCAACAGTTGGCAAGTTAAAGAAGGCACATATATATTATCAAACTTATTGACGATCTTGTATTAAAGTTGTAATAGCTAATGATAAAATGATCTCATTTTTCACCTAAGACCCGACAGTGCCCGTTTGGGGAACGTCCAGGGCCAAAGTCACTGAATGGGTTTCGCCCTAACCATTCTGATACTTTCAATGCTCCTATTTGATAATATCTGTATACGGTGAAACATATGAATAAGAAATGTTCTACAAAGAATGAGAAGTGAGCCCATCAAATCTTAAATCTTAGGCTATCACCGGATAGGAGTGAGTCTATTTTGGCAATGTAATTTAACCTGAACCAGACTGGTTGAACCAGGAATCAAGATTGTTGTTGCTTTGGTTCACATGAGTTTGACCCATAACAAAAGAATCGGCCAGTTCTAATAGTTTGTGGTTGAACAAGAAAAACACAACCAAGCTGAAATGAAATTTTTTTATCTCAATATAGATCAGTTAGGTCTGACCCAATTTGATTCATAAGGTCACATTTGGTCTAGATCAAGTAGGTCTAACCCAATTAAATTCACAAGGTCACATTTGGTCATAACAAGTTATTTTGATGTTAAAGACATGTGTATATGATTGATTCTACACTTTTGGGGCTTAAGTTGTTGAATTGCCTCAGTATGCATGATTAGGAAAATGAGACATGTTTAAGGTATCTATAGAAAAAGAGAATTGGTGTTCCGCAGATCCCGCTTGTGACTAGGAGTTGAAAGGTATAAGCAACTCTTAAAATAGGTCGATAGGTACTTCTTATAAAAATTAGAGTGCTTCCGTTTTATCACTTAGTTCAGTGACTTGGCCTTGAATTTGAATATAGTTGCATTGTCCTATTCTAGTATATACACACATAGGATGGTGTTGACTTGTGTTAGTATTGTTATAGGTTACAGAAAACAAGATTAATTTATAATAAATTATTTTAGTGTTAAAGATATGTGTGTGATTAATGCTATAATTTTCTATCTTAAGGGCATTATTGTGTTAATGCATTAATGGGGTGGTTTTAGTTATTAAATGTTACATTTGTTATAACATTTCATTTTGATGTTAATGACATGTGTCAGTGAATAATGACAATGTTTTTAAAACCGCACAAGATATTAAACCGATCACCTTACCAATGTATTGGTCGAACTGAGTTTAACAACCGATAAATATTATTTATTTTTGCATGTGTGTTTGTGTTTGTATGAAGCCTGAAGTATTAACTAATTAGTAAATGAGATTTTAAAGGCATTAAAAGATGAAATTTGTTTGGATGGTTCATTGGTTTGATCGTAGATTCATCAGTTCAGATAAATTTTGTTTAAATAAGCTAACCGGACTGGTAGGCATCCGGTCCCTAATCGGTCCTAATGTGAAAACATTGATATATTAACGTTACACTTTGTGGGTTTTAATGAGATTTAACAATGTGTTAGTGTGTAATTTTAGATTACAAAAAGTCACATTAGTTCATAACAAATCATTTTGTGTATTTCTTTTTGTTTTATTTTTATTTTCCAAGAAATCACAAAAATACAATCCATCAATTTTAATAAGTACAAACTTTATCACTATCAGACACTCACTCTACTAGTGTTTTTACTACCACACACTATCAACATGATTAGTTATGTGATAATATTTTTTTACTATCACGCCACTACCACTAATGGCCTTATGTATACAAGGTTGTCTCAAAAATTTTGGCTTTATGAGGGTTTAGAATTATATCATGTATGCAAGGTTGTCTCAAAAATTTTAGCTTTATGAGGTTTATTTCTAAACATATCGACTTAAGAGCATCTCCATTGCTCGAGACCAAACGAATGCCCCCACTCTTTTCTCTCTTTTCCTTTCGTCTCTCGTCTCTTTCTCTATCATCTATCTTCCGTCCCTTCAGAGTCCTCATCCGTGGGGTCAAATTGTTAGATGAATCTCACACTCTTTTTTCTCTTTTTTCTTTTCTCTTCTCCATGTGGATGCCAATTAGATCCGAACATCCAAAAATTACAGGCATTGTAGATGCACTAATCAAACGAAATTAATCAATTATGCCTTTCGTTAAATCTAAAAGTGCAAATATTAAAAAATAACATATTTCTAAAAACATAAAATAACATGAGAGCTGTGGTTGTTTGTCGTTTGATGAATTATTGATTCGGATTTTCAACTAAATATTTTGACCGTTGTTGTAAGTCGATAAGAATTTAACCTCTTCTTGGGCCCAATCTCATGTTTTTACTTTTTAGTCGTTGGATGACATATTAATGTACGTTAATGGATAGGTTTTGATTTCCAATGCCATCCACATCTGTATTCCTTTTCATCTTAATTGACTAGACTAAATGATTGAGTATTTTTTATTAATCCATTGATCAATATTATCTAATAATTGATTGAATTAATGGTGGAAGTATAAGTGTAAATATATAACTAGTGTTATTTATCGTCGTGCAAAAGCACGTTGGATGAACAAGTTAAAGCAACACTCAGATAAACGTACACACAGTGTCATTTTACTTATCATGGTCTTCAGCATTTAAAAGAAAGGTTTAGTTGTGTAATATAATAAAGACACAGGCTCAATTGTGGCTGCAGGCGGGTTGTAGGTATAAACCGACCATCCTCGAACCATGCCAAGCCAAAGCCAAGACTTCATCTGATTATGACCTCGTGTTTAAACTCATCACCACCTGCCAAAACCTGAAACATAACCCATGATAACAACAATTTGTTTAACAGTTGGCTAAACAAATCGTGTTAGAAGAGGTTCGGCCTTACAGAACCCAACAGCCAACAATGTCATATTAACGTATAAATTGGTCTCAGATGAACGTAAGTTCATCATCATCGACAAAACCAAGACGGCATTGTCTCAGAGGTGGCCGGGTTACTAAACTCGGTAGCAAATTTAAGTATTTTCAAATGAAAGTATACTCATCATTACCAATCAAACTGAGATAATGTATTAAAGGAAGTCAGGTCCTACAAAACCCAATAGCCAACGAAAGTGATCTTATATGAATGTATGTTCATCATCACTGACCTAGGGACCCCAAATAAGTTCCGATTTAAAGACCTCATGAAGATATTCAAACATAAAACCCAAATTACAGCCACAAATGCCAACCAAAAATCCTCATCGACACATAAGTAACACCATTAGCAAAAGTTTAAAGACCTCATTAGGAACCTTTTGCAAATGTGTTCCAATATACTGCGAGGAGACCGTGTTAATTTATCATTGATTAATCATCTCTAAGGTCTGTTAAACAATATTTGAGATGCTATTTTGACTTTGGTCACACATAGTACACCATTGATGTTAAAATAGTCATACATTAGGTTGACATTTTCATGAGAAAGGTCTCACAAAGCTTACATAGATCAACGTAAATTCAAAAATACTTCAAAAGGATTCCTAAGTTGTCACATATCAGGAAATAAAAACAAATCATATAAGACTACAATTTGAAATAAAACAGAAATAATGATGATTACCTGTGTCCCTGATAGCAATGGTGATATATTTTACCTTAAACTCCACCCTTGTAACAGTGGTATACAGTGATCAATTGTACAAGAATTGAAGAAAAATCTTTAATAGAGTTTTCAGAAGCAAAACTTTAGAGAATAGAGCTTTTGCCAACTCCCAATCAACAACAGCCTGAGCTTTTGCAAATTTTCCACAGTAAATAAAATTAAAATCAAAACTTTTAACCACTATTTTTCAAGTATTTAAAGCTATAATATCTACTGTTTTTTCCACTCGAAACTACATGATAAGTGTTCTTACTGCATGAACTTTGTTTATTATATTATTTAGTTTGAGTGTATAGGTATGGGAAAAATAAGGTCATTTTGGTGACATGCCTTTCACGTATATGCATAGGTATACTTAGTCTTTTAGGTTTCTTTACCTGACTATCTTCATTCACGTGTTGACGACCAGTGGTTCCCTGAGCTCCACAAAGTTGATGAGACATGAGTTTTTTGAACCTGCAACATCGGTTCCAATGTTAGAGAGGTTTTTGTTGTCGTATATTTTGAAAGTCCTTAGCAGCTGCCTTTAGTACCTGTTCCTGATCGTTGTAATAGAGGTGTGGCTTCATCCTGCATCACCTAATCATTTTAATTTGGATTAATCGCGCCATTTGCAAGTTCTACATTCGACGCATATATATAGTTTATATATTGTTCCGTTGATACGTAGAATTTGCCAAAATAAAATATGAACTTCAAGTATTTCTCATATCTAATGCTTAGTAATGTTGCATAACCTTCAAACAATTGCAAGCAACAAACAGATAAGCAATAGTCATAAAAACATGTGTATTGACGACACATAGGATCAAAGCTTTATAATAAACCAACAACACCTTGTAAACAGAACTTTAAATAGAGCCAAAATAAACTTTTCTCAGCGTCAAAGTTCCCAAGACACTGAGTTCACCACGATTGCAAGAGGGATGCAGGCGACCACCTACCATCCTCTAACCCAGCTATTGCCCAAGAACATAAAATATGAAGAAGAATAGAAAGGACAATTGCAATCAACAACTATTTCCATTGATATGGATATGTATTTATATACATCGGTGGTTACATATCAAGTTTTGATATGTACCAATTAGACCCTCTAACATACATAATTAATAATACTAAATAAATATACTTTGACTAATTACATACATAACCTTTAGACTTTAACTTGTGAGGGATTAACACTAACATACACCCCCTTAATCACGAACAAGTAAATCTTGAACACCGAGCAATTCCCGCATTGTAGCAAACTTGATCCTTGCCAATGCTTTTGTCAGAATGTCTGCCCTTTATAGTTCTCCACTGATGTGTTCCAAAATGATATGCTCGTTCTCCACACATTCTCTGATGAAATGATAACGAGTATCACTATGCTTGCTTCTTCCATGAAACACCGGGTACTTCATCAAAGCGATAGCGGATATGTTGTCAATGTAGAGAGTGATTTTTTCTTTCTTCCATCCAGTGAGTTCACTGAGTAATCTTTTAAGCCATAACGCCTGACATGCTGCAGCTGTTGCTGCCATGAATTCAGATTCACATGAAAAAAGTGCCACAGTTTGTTGCTTCTGTGTGCACCAAGTTATGGGTGAGTTTCCAAAGTAGAACACTAACCCTGTAGTGCCCTTTTCTTCCTCAGTATTAACCCCATAACTGCTATCACTATAGCCTGTTATTTTACATCCACCATTCCTCTTATAGGTTATACAAAAATCATTTGTTCCTTTGATATAACAAAGAACTTGATGAATGGCCTTAAGATGATGCTCTTTAGATTCTTGCATAAACCTACTAAGCAAACCAACTGAATAAGACAAGTCTGGTTTGGTGAAGTAGATACCTTAGACAACCGATCAGATTTCTATATTCAGTGGGGTCAACCGATTTTCCACCTTCGGTTTTAGTTAACAATGTGCCAGGGTTCATTGGGATCTTGGTTTCATTACTATCTGATATACTAGCATTCTTCAGAATCTTAGTACTGTAACCAGATGGTATAATAGATATATCACCCCCAGATTGGGTGATTTCTATCCTAAGATAATAAGCTAGTAACCCTAAGTCACTCATCTTAAATTTCTCTTCCATTTGAGATTTGAACAAGTCTATTTCTTTCTTTGGAGTTCCAGTGACTATGAGATCATCAACATAGACTCCAACAAGCAAAGTAGAAGTTTTGCTTTTTTCTTGTATAGACTGCTTGTTCTAAAGTGCATTTATTGAAACCAAGTGATTTCAACATGTGATCTAGTTTCACATTCCATGCACGTGGTACTTGTCTAAGTCCATATAAAGCTTTAGAAAGTTTGTAGACTTTCCCTATGTCTTGTGGTTTCACAAACCCTTCAGGTTGTGACACATAGACTTCTTCCTTAAGTTCGCCATGCAAGAAAGCAGTTTTTACATCATGGTGATGTACTTCCTATTCATTATAGACTGCAAGGACCAGAATAAGGCGAACTGTTTATATACGGGCTACAAGAGCAAAGACTTCATCAAAGTCTATACCTTGCTACTGCATATAGCCTTTAGCTACCAGACAAGCCTTATGCTTTATTATTTTCCCATTCTAACTAGCGTGGGTTATCATATTTCGCACCACACCCAGTTGCCTTACTAACAATATTAGTTAGTCTTGATGTGAAAGCATCGATAGTCTCATCGTCTTTCAGCTGCAGCTTTTCAAACTCAGACTTAATACTTTGCAACCGTGCTTGTTGCACTTGTTTTGCACCAAGATGTCTGGTTTTAAGCGAATCCCACATTTCTTTAGCAGATTTACAATCTTGCACGTGCAAGATTAAATCTTTAGATAGAGTTTGACTAATGTATGCCATTGCACACTTATCTTTTTTCTTATCCGAATTCGTTTGAGCAGTGGGTTCTATAGTTTTCCAAAGATCGTTTGCATCTAGCATAATCTTCATTCGAATTGCCCAAGTTGTGTAATTTGTAGATTTCAACAACGGCCATTGAAAATTCGAAATAGTTGTTCTCGCTTCCTTATAAGTTACCACGGGTTTCTTTTCTTTTGGTGATTCCATCATGGTCACCAATCTAGAATAAATCTTATAAACAAAATAAGGTTTCAAATGACTAAACCTTAATATTTATCAAGAATAAATTTCGAACACAACCAGGTATATTCTTGAATAATTATAATAAAAGTAATGATTCTTGTAAAGATATAAATTTGAAACAAACAACAAATTGTTTCAAAACAGAACTTGGCTTGGTTCTAAACACCAAAGATCAATCTTTGTTTATGAAATACTAATTTGACCACAAATAGTCAAACGCTTACGACCGAACGATACCGGGTCAATGATTTCAAATAATGATCGAACACTTATCGATCGAGACAAACTTGGTTCTTTATATTAAGATGCAACACCAAAGTTTAACCCATTTTTGAATCACATAAAGAAAAAGAAATACGGAACAAATCCGGTCAAATTCTTGAACTAATTAAGTTGCTTAAGTTTAATCAAACAAGTAATTTGAATACTTGTCCTTTTAATTGTTTCGGGTCAAACAAAAAACAATCAACATGAGACAAAAGAGACAAATCAATTGTTTAATCAAAACAAAGATTAACATCAAAGTCTTTCTGCGGATCCAACCAAACAATATTGATTTGTTCGACTACAAAAGTTCCAAACCTTTTCTGATTCACAGAAAACAATCGATGGTCTGATCAATTTTGGATACCTTTGGATTTTCAATTGAAAATCGATCCTCAAATTGTTGTAGCAGACTATTTGGTGAGGCCTTATCGCCTGCAGATTCCTTATCGAACAACAATCAAATGAATGATGCAATCTATCGAAGAGTTTTCTTAATCTGTTGTTTCTAACATATTCGTAAGGCCTAAGTGCCTGAGAATTTAAATCAATTGATTCGTATGAACCGTGAAGGTCGAAGATGCTTGCGGCTTTTTCAAATCGAAACAATAGAATGATCAAATGAACCGTGAGGCCAAAGAATGCATGCGGTTTCGCAATTTAATTCGATCGGTGCGTGGCTCTGATACCAAATTATTGCCCAAGAACATAAAATATGAAGAAGAATAGAAAGAACAATTGTAATCAACAAATATTTCCGTTGATATGGATATGTATTTATATACATTGGTGGTTACGTATCAAGTTTTGATATGTACCAATTAGACCCTTTAACATACATAATTAATAATACTAAATAAACATACTTTGACTAATTATATACATAACCTTTAGACTTTAACTTGTGAGGGATTAACACTAACACCAGCCACGCCTAGGCAATGCCTTCAAAAGGAGTGGAACAGTGGTCGGAGACATTCTGGCCTACCGGAGAAACCCTCCCAAAGAAGCTAATGAAGTGCGAGAAAACAGATGAACACAGCAGTGCGGACACATGTCTAAAGGCATGGGACTGTGTGGAGACGTGTTATGCCACGCAACTGCTAGCCTACTTGCTTCTACTGTTCATTTCATTACGATTTAAAACATATAGGGTAAGGGTTATTTGTGCCAATTGTCAACATGTGGTTTAGTTTCAACATTTTTGCGATTTTGTTTTTAGAAAATACTAGGGAAAATGTCCGCGCGTTGCGGCGGTACGGCTGTTGCGTGATTTTTTGGGAATTCGATTTTAGTCAGCATCGGCTCGGTGCGTTATGACGTAAATTAAAAATAAAAATATAATTATTGAAAAAATTGAAAGAAAAAAAAACAATTACGTATATTACAAAAGTCTTTAAGACAACTATACTATCTCAACAAGATTAGTGAAAGCATGGGTGGTATTTGTGGTCGGAAATCACTTATTACCTAGATTTTTTTTTAGGGGGATTCGTTTTATGAATGTAGGTTAGAGTTTTATGATTATCGGAAGCAGCTTTCGATGATGATTTGCATGGACCGGAGAAAGTTAAAGAGAAATTGTCACCACAAATTACCATCTTGATTGTTATTGAGCTGTTAAAAACCGGCAACGGAAAGGAAAGAGGATTAGTGTTCAATTGCAATGAATGAACGGCATTGAAAGTAAATGATGGTTTTGTTTGGCCACGTGTATATGTTTTATTGTAAATGCATAAATGGAATAAAATATTTAATTTTTTGAAATTTAAGCATGACTTTTCATATGAACGTCTTAATTTATATGTAAAATTATAATTCTTTTTTTCTTTCATTTTTATTATAAAAGATATAGATAAATATTAAAATTATTAAACTCATAATATGCCTCTAAAAATATTAGTATTATAGTTATTATAAATATGAAGATATATATAAGTTATATACTTAAATACTTAAATAAAATAATACTTACTTTAAATAGTATTTAATTATAAAAATATGATTTGTAACTATAAATTTAAATGTTAACTTATATTATAAATAAAATAAAATTTAATGACGTGAATTAAATAATATCACAACATTAAATATTGTATTAATAATATGCATTAAATAATATAAGTTAATTAAATAAGAGCAAAAGTGAAACTATTGCATAAAACACTTGTACTCTATGATTAAAATGTTGTATATGTGTCTTACATTTTGAATGAAATTGTCATCTTATCCTTCTAATATGTATTATATAGTAGTATAGATTCGTTTTATGTTTGTTTAAATTTACCAATTTTAATAGTTTTATTCAAATCTATAATTTTATATTTTAAAATTGTTGAAATTTGCTCTAATAAATAAATTAACTTATTTGCTTATAAATATGCATTCCTAAAAATTGTCGATTTTTAAAATTTGTTGGTTTCCTTTTTTAAATTAATATTTAGTTATATAATAAACAGATTGTAACACTTTATTCAAATCAATAATTTCAAATTTTAAATTGCCGATTTTTGTATTTCATATTTCCATTTCACTATTAAAAACACTTTCATTTGTTAAATATGGAGAACAGTATGATCAAAGACGCTAGGTAAGTTTTCTCGTATCATCTTTTCTTTAGATTTGCATGTGATAAAAATATGACTCGTGAAATGCATTAACTTTTTACAAATATTAGTCTTTCAAGAGTTACAAGACGGGACGGCTTGAAAATTGTTATACTAGAATGTTATATACAAAGAAGTATTTAAACAATTGTAATCAGTATTTGTATATGTTTTTTATCATATTTTTATGTCATATAAACTTTCTTGTTAACATATTATTTAATTTTTATATTTTTATATATTATATATAATTAATATGCTTTATATATATTTTTTAACTCGTGTAAAATACAGGCTTTTAGGCTACTATACGATAAAACAAAATAGATTGGTCACTTGTGAACATATTAACACATCATTGACACATGTCAAAATTTTAAACTAATATTAACACTTGGCAATATTTTTTTTATTTTTAAACCAATGTTTGAAATTCTTATTTATATAACAAATTAACAACTTAAATCATATTTTAAGGAATAACCATTATCTTGTTCAAAAGAAAACTAATATTAGAATATCATAAGATACAATCTATGTATTTTATACTTACGATTTATAAGTAAATTTTAAAAATAACAATAATGTAAAAATAGTTATCTAAATTAGTTTGAAAAGATATAAAAAAAACTTCAAATAGTAAATTAAACCAAAAAATTATATTTTTTTGAATATTTATAATTATTATTTGTAAAACAAATTAACAAATTGGAACCTATTTTAAGCAATGAGGATATTTATTTTCAGAACGAAAACAATTTTAGGAACTCATTTGTCAAATATCATTTTAAAAATAAAAAAGTTTTTGAAACAAATTAAAAATTATATTGCAATTTATAATTTTTGATTAAAAAATAAGGGTACAAAATTTTATATCTTATATGTATGTTATTAGTATATTATTTATTTAATATGTGTGATACACAGATATATAGTCTAGTAGTATATATACATAAATTTTACATAAATATCATTTATAATGAATGATATTCTTGATTTTGCAAGGCATGGGAGTGGTGCATCAATGCCGAAGACGAGGTGGTTGTTTCTAAACACACACCCGACACTTCTGAACTCCCTTGAGCCTATTAGAGAGTATAGGGAACGACCAAAGGGTATATTAAGCTTATTATTTATTAAGAGACTTTAAACTAGTTTTCCAATGATGAAGAACAAAGAAAAACCCTAGCTACTCTTGTGCGCCCATGTGTTCTTCAATCGTTTCCGGCTTCAATTAACCTACTAAAGTTATTAAAAGAATCTCAAGTTGAAATAATGCTTATACTATGATCATGTTATTAAAAGCATTAGAGTGGTGAAAATTGAGCATTGATCTTCAACCACGTTCATTTTGAGTAATAAATTTTAAAACATGATCATATTTTATGCATTATTTCAACTTGAGATTATTTTAATAACTTTAACAGATTAACCAAACGTGAACACATTGAATCCCTTGGGGTTTTTCTTGTTCTTCATCATCGGAAACTAGTTTAGAGTCTATAATAAGTTTAATAGACCTTTCAATGGTTCCACATAGCCTCTTGTGGGCTCGCGAGAGTTTAGAACTCAATTCCACATGAGAAAATGACACAACCATCATTAAAATTTTGAAATGTGATGGGAATTTGGATGCAACTGAATTGGTTTATGAATTTGGGAAGTGAAACTGAACTAGGGGGTGAGTGGTTTGCTTTGATTTTGATACTCAAGTGTGTTTGTGAAGATGACCACTTTATACATGAACTAGATTTAGTAAACCCATATATTACATAGGTTTAATAATTAAAATATTAAATATAATAAAATTTTATTAATTATATAACGATATTTTAAGATAATATTTGATTGAAATTATCCTTACTATAATCAAAATGAAAATTTGTTTCAAAACAAACGATTAAAACAAATATCATTTTTGAAAACTTTCTTATCATAATTCACAATTTTATTTTTTTTTGTTTATAAAAATTTTATTCTTTAAAAGCATTAATTTTAAAATATTTTATATTTTTAAAAAGTTTGATTTTTAGAAAAAATTATTACCTTATAATTATTATCTTTAGAAATAACATTAATAAAAAGATTTTTTTCTTAATTTATTTAAAAAATATTTTAATCTAAAAAGATTTAAATAATATTATTAGCAATTAATGTGATTATTTAATAGGAGAGAGAAGCGGGAAAATTTTGGTGAGAATGGATATGGTGCTGTCAAGTGTCCCTTCTAGTTACCACATTCCGCCACGTGTTTTCCTTAGTTACCATTTTATTAAAGTATGAAGATTAAAAAGCTTAAAAAAAGAAAGAAAGAGGGTGGCAGGTGGACACAACCTACAACGTTTTTTATTATAAATAACAATATAATAAAAAATACAACTCTCGTTGTTTTATTTTTCAACAAATAAAATGAATGGTTTTGAGCGTTTTTTTCCAGCAACCGACATATTTTGTGCTTTGGCATACCTACCAACAAGCGTTGGTTCGAGTCCCACCTTGATCAGTTGTTATTATTTTTTGAGTTAGTTACATGAATTGTCCCTATAGTAAGATCAATTGTCAAATTTAATCTCTAAGTATCATTTATTACATATATAGTCACAAAAGGTTGCAAGAATGTGGTAGAATTGTGGCTAGGTTGGATGGTCGTTAAGTTGTTCCAATAAGTTAATGTGTAATTACAAATATACCCTTATTTCGAATAGTTGATTAACATTTGAAAAGGTTAAACTATAAACCCCAACCCCATTATCTTTTCACCTAGCTAGATAGAGAAGTAGAAATTAAAGGTTATACCACGACATGAACAGAGGGTTTATATTGGTTTCTTGAGCTTTCAAACTTGGTCGTGGCACCACGTTGCGAGTTTCAAGTGAAGGTGGTGGTCGTATGGCTAAAGAAGAAAATCAGTGGGGGAGGGGGAGGGGGAGGGGGAGGGGTAGGGTAGTCAATATAGTGGTGGGCCCATATATATATATATATATATATATATATATATATATATATATATATATATATATATATATATATATATATATATTATCAGGGGTAAATAGGTTGATTCGTGTTTGTTTAACAAATAAATTTAACCTTCATTCAATTTGATGACACATTTGTTACAACTTGATATTTTTATTGTGAAAATAGATACTAAGGAATCAATCTTGAAAATGAGTCTTAACATAGTAACCATTCGTGTAATTAAATATTCTCTTTTTTTGAATAATTATTTCTTTTTTTTTTTCTGGAGAACCTTTTGCCATCTATTTTTGTTTGCATTGAAGATTGACAAACAAAAAAAAAGTACATATGTTGAACAATTCCGTTAATTTGACACCTTTCGTAAGTTTAAAACTTTTTTTTTTTTTAACTTTTTTGTTTACGTTGAAGTATAACCCTTACAATGTGTTTATTTGATCGTGTTTTTTTGTCCGGACCGTTGTGTCATTCTCCGTGCAACGTGCTTAGGAAATTCATATATTGGTCATATGATGTATTAACTATTATTGCTTTCGTATAAGATATTCGTAAATTAGAACTGATAAAAATTTTACTTAATATTCATAAAGTCATAAGAAAATATTAAATAAACTGGTACTTTATAACACAAAAATAATTTAGAAAAAAGTTATAAATTTATTAAACAACTTAAATCATCGAAAACTAAATAATAAATTTTATATGTGGGTATATAAGTTATTATATAAAGGTTCCATAACATGAGGTGACTGAAATTATGACTTTCATTTTAATTAGAGTTAATTACATAAATGGTCTCTGTGGTTTATTTAAAATAACAGTTTGGGTATTAAGACTTTTTTATAACAGGTTAGGGTATTGTGTTTTAAATATTATAACGAGTTAAGGTACTAAGACTAAAAGACGTTAGTTTTTCAGTTAAATTTAAGTGAAATGACTAAAATACCCATTGAGGGACTATTTTGTAATTTTATATAATTCTTTTATCCAGGGACCATTAGTGTAATTACATATAACATTTAAAAACCCAACCCCCTTCCCCGTCAGCCACCATCACCACCATATACCAACTACCACCACCATCTACCCACCGTCACCACCACCCAACCCTTCTACTCACCGGCCACCACCGAACACACACGAAGACTACAATCATCACCATCTAACCACAGTAACCAACATCATCGAATTATCACCACCATCGCAGCATTTACATCATTGTCACATTATCACCATCACCACATCAAAATCATCACTGCATCATCACCACCATCACAACATCACCATACCATCATCCCTACCTCCACCGTCACACCAATAGCATCATCTCACCAAATCCCCCATGCCTTTCTCTTGTTAATCCCTAAAATCCCCAACCCACCTAGGCCTGTACAAAAAGTTCGCGGCTCGAAGTTCGCTCGAAAAAAGCTCGTATCTAAGCGAGCCAGCTCGGCTCGGCTCGGCTCGAATTCTAAACGAGCCGAACTCGAGCCAGGGTTAGCTCGGTTCGAGCTCGGCTCGTGACTCGGTTCGTTGGCTCGGCTCGTGACTCGATGCATATTATATATATATATATATATATATATATATATATATATATATATATATATATATATATATATATATATATATATATATATATATATATATATATATATATATATATATATTATATTTATATTTAAATTTATATAGTATAATAATAATAATAATAATAATAATAATAATAATAATAATAATAATAATAATAATAATTATATTATTATTATTATTACTACTATTATTATGATTATTATTTTTATATTAGGATTTTAAAAAGGTTTTCTTAAAATAAAATAGATTCTTTTTAGAAAAATTAAGTATTTTGTTTAAAAAATATATACCTTGATAGTAATTTATTTTTATTCAAAATAATGATCTTTATTCCCCTAAATACGGAGTACCAACAAAAGGTAAAAGCCCTAATATATATTTTTTGTGTTTTCATATAAATTAATGTGAAAAAATAAAGTTTTTTTTAAATCGAGCCGGCTCGAACGAGCCACGAGCTGACTCGAGCTTTTCACGAGCCAAACTCGAGCCAGTGTTTTCAGCTCGTTAAAATTTTCGAGCCGAGCCGAGCCTACTCGATAAGCTTCGAGCTCGAGCTCGAACCCATCCTGGCTCGGCTCGGCTCGGCTCAGCTCGTTTACAGCCCTAAACCCACCTTATACCGTCTCACTCCCACTCGCATTCAGATCACCATCACCACCACTACAAAATCACCATCGCCGCCTTCCATTAATTGTTTGCACCCTTGCTTCTCTGACTACACTACCACAACCAGATCCAAACACATCAGTGGTTCCCCCAACCTCCCGTGACTTGTTTAAAACCCTAAAACCAAATTAAACATTACTTAATTGGAAATTCTTGACAGCAGTGGTGGTTAACCGGAGATGAATCGGTGGTGGATGGTGCCATGGATGGAGAGATGGTGCTGATGATGCGATGATGAAAATGGCATTGATGGTGTTGTTGTTTGATTTAAAGAGAAGATAGTGGTGGTGAGGACGATGTGACGAGGTGGGGGCTGGCGGCGGTGGCCGACGGTGGGGGCTAGTGGTGGTGGCCGACGATGGGACCCGATGGTGGGGGATGGCGATGGTGATGAAATATTTAATATATATACACTGTGTGTGTGTGTGTGTATATATATATATAGTATGTGTTGTGTGTATGTATAGTAAATTACAAAAGCACTCCCTTATATATATTGAATGACATAAACAGTCCCTTAAGTTACATTAGTAATCATTCTCAAGTGAAAAGACCAAAATACCCTTAGGTTTAACAGAAAAGTTAACGTTTGTTAGTTTTAATACCTTAACTCGTTACAATTTGAAAACACAATACCCTAACTTGTTACAAAAAACCTTTAGTACCCAAACCTGTTATATGAAAAAAAAAAGTACCCAAACCTATAAACCACAAGGACCATTTGCGTAATTAACTCTTTTAGTTAATCCCATTTTATTCATAGGAATCAATTTCACCTACGGGTGATAATTCTTAACACGACCCGAACATAATATGGAAAAAAAGTCAGTTTTGGGTCGGCTAACATGACTAGTTTATTAGATAAGTTAAGCCGAACATGATCCACATAGTTAGTTGATTGACTTGTTAACCCGTTTAAGGATATGCAATATTTTAAAATTTTAGATTTAGAATTGAAAAGTATTAATGTTTAAATAATTTGATTTTTAAGTCTTTCATATAATAGTTAACTACAGATGTTTAATATTAGAATCGTATTTTTTAAAACTCAAATTCGATTTGATTTGATTTGAAATTTACCAATTCGATTTCGATTCGAAGTTCTTTTATTGAATTAGAATGGAATTTTGAATTTGTGATTTTCGATTCGAAATTTGAATTAAAATATACATATAGTTTCGATATATACATATAATATAGTTATTATATAAATGAATTATGTGTATATAGGAGGATGTTCAAATAAATAAAAAAATATTTGTCTACGAAGAGTAAGGAGAAATGAGGTGGTGACATGTGACAAAACTAAAAAATAGGGTAAAAGGGTATTTTGTTCTATTCAACATATAATTTAATTTACTTTCTCCTTTGAAAAATGTAGCACATTTTTTTACGCACTTTTTTCACCCACAGACTCTATTAACAATTAACATTAAAATACAATCAAAGCCTAGAGATGTCTCATAGAAACATAATAAATCATAGAAAAAACACATAATATTTTATTGTTTTGACGCAAAACAACATAAAACATGTTACGCAAAACAACACAAAGCTGTGTTGTTAGACGCAAAACAGCACAAAACTGTGCTGTTTGACACAATATAACACAAAACTTTGCTGTTTGACGCAATACAGGACAAAACTGTGTCGTTTGACGCAAAACAGCACAGTTTTGTGCTGTTTAATGCAAAAATAAAACTGTGTTGTTTGACGTAAAGCAGCACAATTCTGTGTTGTTTTTATGAAATACAGGGCACAAAAACGTTAAAATACAGCACAATTTCGCATCGTTTGTTTTTTTTTTTGTAAAAAATATAGCAATATTATACTCAACTTAAAGAGGAAAAAATGTTTTATTTTATGGTGCAGTTTGTTTTAAAAAAGAATCTAGTATGAAAAAGTTATAAACGTTTAAAAAAAATTAAAAGAATCTCAAAAAAGTCAACAAAATTGATTACATACTCAAAATACCCTTTCATCTTTTTTTTTCAACATTATCATCTTTGTCATTGATTGAGAAATAGAAGTCTAAGATCATTTCTTAACGTTCGTAGGCAAAATATAATTTTTAGTAGAAACTTCTTTAGCGTTCGTAGGCAAAATATAATTTTTAGTAGAAACTTCCTCTATATATATATTTATTCAATTATATGTTTGATATATTAAATTTATGTTTCTAATTTTCTAACCTTGTTTTTTTCTTTATACATCAAAAGTATTTAGTTTTGAAAATAAAAACTAAAATAAATTCTTTTGGTGATATCTAATTTGGCAATTAAATTCGAATTGAAATGCGAATTGGATCCATCGAATCTAATTTAAATACGAATCTAGTTTCAAAAAATCAAAATTCAGATTCGATTTTTCAAAAGCTCGAAATTCGATTCGTTAAACACCACTAACAACAAAAAGAAAATAAATTTTGAATTTTTTCATGCACTCTTTACTTCCAACAGTTTTAATTTATTACCTTTAACCACTCATTCTCCAATTTTTTTTACATTTGTTTCTTTTAGTCTCAAAGATAAGTATATAAACCCACGCCTGTAAAATGGAAATGAGAAATAAATAAACGAAAACAATAGAATTTCTTTTCTGTTGAAGTGATTAATTGTTAATTCTTACCAAGTCACAACTATTATCGATATTTATAAGTAAACATAAAACGGGTCTAAACAAAACGCGACCCAAACAGAACACCATTTTAGTTGAAAAAGATATCGTTTATGTTTATAATGCATCTTAAGTGTTTGATAAAATGAGTATCAAATTAATTTAGTTGAAGTTAGAAACCCCACGGTCAATAAAAATTGCATTATAATCATCTAAGGAAATTCGTCATCATATAAGATGGTATATGGTTCAAGAAGAAGACCTGAATTGTTTGAGATGAAAATAATTTTCATGAAATTCATGTTTTTAGATGAAAATAATAATTTTTTCAAACTTTGGGGAAACAAATGTAAAAAAAAACTTTTTTAAATTTAAATAACAAATATGATCAAAACACAAGTAGAAAAACGACAATTCACTCTAGAAAAAATTAAAAACACATATGAGATATCCAAGAAAATTAAAAATAAGATATTTTTGTGTTCAAGTTTCACTTTAACAAAAAATGCTCAGAGTTGAATCATTAGGTTTTTCCAATTATAAGATCCCGGCCGTAAAACAAATAAATAAACCCGACTAAAAACACACGATTCTTCGAATTAATAACGTCGTATGTTTGCCGTTCAAAAAATAAAATAAAAAACTAAAAAATGTGCCAACGTGACGCTGCGATCCGATAAACCACCAGACTCTCCATAAGCACGCCACGTGTATGTCTAACCACAACCGACTTAAGCCTACACTTCCCACACAATTTAAATTCAACAACCAAACAAACACACACGTTTTTTTTTTTTTTTTGTTTATTTGTTTGTATTTTCGGTTGGGTTTGATTATATATAGCAAAATGGGCGGGTCAGATCGGGCCGTGTACTGGGTCAAGACGGGTTTGGGATAAAGCGGGTTCGGGTCAGAAAGGGTTCGTGTCAGAAATGGGTCAGGACTGGTTCGGGTCAAGATGGGTTTCAGTTAAGATGGGTAGGATCAGGACGCGTCTGATCAAAAAATTGCAAATTTTCAATTTTTCAACAAACATCATAAAATTATATAAACTACAAATAACT
Organism: Flaveria sonorensis; assembly: GCA_025506505.1. Classification (NCBI taxonomy): domain Eukaryota; kingdom Viridiplantae; phylum Streptophyta; class Magnoliopsida; order Asterales; family Asteraceae; genus Flaveria; species Flaveria sonorensis. The sequence goes on from CM046438.1 coordinate 7,240,508, forward strand.
TATTAGATTCCACTAATGCTACTTATTCATAAATCACACAATATTAACAGGAAACCAAATACGCCATGGAAGTGTAATACTTGGTGGTTTCGTGAACAGAGGAGATTCCGGGAAATCGGAACAAATACTCAAAACAAACACAAAATAACTTGCCTCGATCCATCTCAAAAAACAAATTAACTTTCCCGATCAAACTCAGATTAACTTGCCTCGAAACCAAAATACGCGGAAATTTGTCAGGAAATCAGAGGCTAGCAATGCTTGAGAGCTGGATCTACGCCGGAGATTTTGACGTCATCGGTGCTTGGAACCACAGTACCAGAGTAGCTTAAGAAGACGACGGTTGACGGTGCAGCTTTTCCGGCAAGTGGCGTCGCAATGGGTGGTGATAAGGGTGATGACCGATGAGGTTTGAAATGATGGTCCGATGGTTTTGAGGGTGGCCTAACCCGTGAATAATTTTTTGCATTGCCCATCTGACCCGCAATCTATTTAGATTAGAACATCATGTGCCCAACCTGGCCAGTGAACACTTTTTTTTGGCCCAGACTAACCTGTTTTTTTTTTTTTAAATACCCATAAGAACCCAAAATAAAAATTATGAGTTTGTTTTGCCAGTCCTAGGTTTGATGGATTGTGTGTATTAGTTGATGTGAATTGATGGAGGTTTTGTGGTTCATGGGGATAAACATGTGCAAATGTTCAATCCAGTTGCATGTTCAATTATACTTGCGTTTGATTAGAATTATTATATTTGGCTTTCTTGGATGAACGCATTTTTTGTCTATATTTCTGGGAACCACAAACCAACAAATTTATTGAAGGATGAGAGGGGTTTAAATCCATTTAAACCTGTATTTGAACTATTTTGCTATAAAGGTTTCGATATCTAGTGATCCTCTGATTATAAATCATTATCCCAAAATTATATATAGGTTGTAGTTTTATACGTGTTGTATGGGGTTAGTATAACTTATATAGGGCATATAACCCATTTTGCATCTGACAGCCCCCGTAAAGCATTGTCACAGTGCGGGCCGCGAGAGCGGTACCAAATCAAGGCAAACTCCCCTTGAATTTTCTAATTTTCTGTGTCTTTAATTTCGTATAAGACTATAGGATACATATAAATGGGTGTTGATTTATAATGATGGATGCCTTAATATTAAGACCCTGTAAATGTTAATACATATTTGTTAGAGTATTAAAAATGTAGTGGCTAAATGTAGTTGTTGAATATTACAATTCTTTTTTCAATAACTAATTCATAAACATAATACTAACTAACCGTTCTCAGGCTAGTCAAAGGTTCAAATATGATGATGTATGAATTTTTCTTTAGGGATGCGTCAACTTAGTGGCTCTAGGATCTATACTTGAATAATCATGATGATCAGATTGGCCAGTGATCCGTCAATGATCTCATTAGTCCTAAAAAATCAACCATTATTCGCTTATTTTCCATTTGTTTATTCTATCACAAGTTAAATATAAGAGTTAATTTTGGTTTTCATCCCTGAATTTTACAAATTATCTCCATTTGAATACCAACATTTAATTTGTCTTTATTATTGGTTTGAATTTGCAAAATATTTCTGTTTTCGTCCATTAGACTAATGGGGTTAACATTTCTGTTAGAATTTTGATAAGACCAAAATACCTCTGGGGACTTATATTATTTACAAAAAAATCTCATCACCAAAATACCTCTGGGGACTTATATTATTTACAAAAAAATCTCATCACCCTCTCACTTTTTAATTTCTCTCACTCTCTCTCTCACACACAACAAACTCTCTCTCTCTCACACACACTCACACTCTCTCTCTCTCCCTGCTCTCCCTATCTCTCTCTCTCTCTCTTTCCTTTCTATACTGCCACCAGAAAACACCACCTCCCGCCCCCACCTTCCGGCAGCCACCTCTATCGCCATTGCCCCAATGTCCTTGACGATCCTTGCTCACCACACCACCGTTGCATCTCTTTTTTAGATCCGCAACCACCTCTACCCCCAAACTCCGGCAGCAACCTTCACCACCGCCGCCCTGTTGTCTCCAACTACAACTGACCACCACACCACCGTCGTATCTCCTTTTTAAATTTACGACCACCTCCTGCCCCTACCCTCCGGCAGCCACCTCCATCGCCACTAAACTGTTGTCTCCGACAACAACTAACCGTTACACCACCATCGCATCTCAGGCCAATTAAGACTTTATAATTTAATATTTAGTTTTTATTTTTAATAAGAGGTATTTTGGTCAATTAACACTCATTTAGCACTTAGTTAAAGGAAACAGATAACACCGTTACTTAAAAGGACGAAAACAGAAGCGATTTGCAAAACTCAAGCCAATAACGAGACAAATTAAAGGTTGGTACTCAAATGGAGACAATTTACAAACTCAGGGACGAAAACTCCCTTATGTTTGTTGAATTTGTCATATCAATCCAAATTTTTTTTTTGTCATTTCAGTCACTGTAGTTTATCAAATGTTGTCATTTTCATCCACTCCACTGTCTGTTAAAATCTTCGTTAAATATTAGGCTATTTTAGTCTTTTTTCAACACCCTAATTATTCAATTTGAACAAATTAATCAATTAATATTCAATTAAAACTAAAAAACATATGAAGCGACTAATGAGACCTGACGCTTTGATTTAAAAACTTTGATTAACTCTAACTCATGTTTATTGATTAACGTATGCTGTAAGATTTCAATTGATCTTCATGTTTTGTTCTAACGTAGGTCTGTTGTTGTCACGCTTTGTTTGATTGAGGTCTTTTATTGTCATGTTGTTCGAACGTGACAACAACAGACCTCAATCAAACAAAATATGACAACAGTAGAACTTAATCGAACAACAGTGCACGTTCGAACAAAAACGTGAAGATTAATTGAAATCCAACAACAGACCTCAATCGATAAACATGAGTTAGAGTTAATCGAAGCGTCAGGTCTCACTAGTCGCTTCATATGTTTTTTAGTTTTAATTGAATATTAATTGATTAATTTATTTAAATTGCATAATTAGGGTTTTGAAAAGGATTAAAATACCCTCATATTTAAGGAAGATCTTAACAGAGTTAGAGGATTAGATGAAAATTACAATATAAAAGTTTTTGAATTGAAATGACAAATTCAACAAAAAGTCAGATACGAAAATAAAATTTTACTCTAAATAAAATTTATTAGGAAAATGTTTCAGTTGATGCAATTAATTATGGTCATTAGGCGTTAGTTATATCCATAAATAACATAACATGATTCAAACCGAAATACATGACATGAATAAGTATGTAGATCAGATTAGGTATGAAAAATTCAACCTATAAACCCACCAACTTAACACAATTAACGTCTTTATATTATACCGCAAGCCCAAATGCCATAGGGATATTCTATAAGCATGTAAGGGAACACTCTTAGTTGTTAATGAGGGTGTACTTGTGCAAAGCAACAAATTCATGCCCATCTTCGTCTCACTTAATTCTTTCTTCTATTTTATTTTTAGTAGATGTTTTAAATAAAATTTATTTGAAAACATAGATAAAAATAAATACTTTGTGTGGGTATATTCATGATTTGAGAAAATATTACGTTGTGAATAGAAGCACGGAAACACGAAAGCCAAGTTAAAGTTGTTGCATATGTATTTAATGAACCTAACTAGCGTCGAAATAGAACAACGTTTTCTTTCAAGTCTTTCAACCAATCGATACGCCTAAGGGGAGAGCTATTTTGTTAAAACTCGAGAGGTTTCTTAGAAAAAAGTTCGAATATGAAACATTGATTACTCATAGATGCTCTTGTTTCCCAATAAGATGGCTTAGTAGCAGATCGCTTCTTCCAAGGTGCGCCCCAAAGGGTGCATTGCTTTTTTTCTTCCCTTCAAAGTAAACTAGATCAATTGCTATCTATTACAAACTTTTTTTGTGTTTGATCTAAAACGTATCTTTTCTTGATTGTCTTTCTGAAGGAGTTGGGAGATGGTATATTATACTGTTAACGAGGAGTTTAAAAAATGATTTGTTTTTTCACTTTTTATTTTTTGTGTTAAATCTATAGCACAACTAGAATATAAGAATGTCTTAGTGGTATATTTAGATTTGGAATTTTATAAATTATTATGTATCAATAGTTTTTAAAAATTAAACGAAATAATAGCATAGTCATAAAGCGTTATATTTTAAAATTTATAAGAAAAAAAAATAAATTATGTTAACATTAATTCTAATATTATAATATTGATAATAAAAAAGCAAATTTAAAAAGCAATTGCAATCCATTTGCGTGAATGGAAACCGGCCTTACTGACCTTGATGGCAACTAGAACCCACGCTAAGTCTTTATGTGCACGCATGTTTTGCCACAAAGCCAACATTTATTTTTGTTTATCATTTCCTTTTAACAACACTTTTAACTTTTTTTTATTTTTAAGATAATAGTTTTCACTTCAGGTTTTAGTGTTAATTGTGGGATGCACCTAAATAAAACCTCTAAGGACTGACCTCTAGACCCCACCCTTGTTACCATGTGATATGAGAGGTGTTATTCAAATACTTATTTTTGTTATTGAGGCATCATATTGCTTTACCTCTATCTATGTATCTACGTGCATGTATAGAGAGATAAAAAGAATAAAAAATAAATATGTATCAATAACAAACTCCTTTGATATATATTGTGTGTACATATAAAAAAGATATAGTTTAGAAATTCGTATATTACATAGGTTTAATAAAAATAAAAAAATTAATATATGTTATTATTTTATTAAAAAACAATTTTATAGTTTGAAAATTTTAAATAATATAACAAGCATTTAATTTTTATTAAAGGGATAACTTTATAAAATAATAATCAAGTTTCGGGACTGTTCTAATTAGATTACTCATAAAATTTTTTATTTCAATCAGGTCACTCGTAAATTTTTGTCCCTTTTAGATCAATAAAGTTTCAGAATTGTTTAATTAGATCATAACAAGTTGCAAAAAAATTTAAAAAAATTTGAAATTTATAAAAAAATATTTATAAAAATGAATTATTTAAAAATTTATGAATTATTTTAAAAAGAAAAAAAAATTGAGTGACCTAATCGTAACACTCCTAAACTTTAGTGACATGATTGAAACAAATAAAAATATTAATAATCTAATTGGAACACTTTTACAACTTAGTGACCTAAGTGGAACAAATAAATATATAATTGACTTATTTGAAACACTGTTAAAACTTACTTATTATTCTGTGGAGTTTTTCCTTTGTTTTATTAGAGAAGATAGAAAAGAAATAAAAATAGCATTGAATGATTCCTCACTTATCACCGGAGTTTAGACCAACAACAAAATGAGAGAAACTACTACTTTTGGGATCCCTACACTATTATGACCATAACGACATTGACTTGGAATGTCGTATGATTATCAAATCACATAGTTTGAGATCCGATTAAAACATACATCCAGAATCATTGGTTATTGACATTAGTAACCGACCTAAGCAATTTGGTTATAATTGGTTTGTAACAATCATAAGTAGAAAGTTCATATCCCTGTGAATCTCTCATATTAAAGTAAAATCAAGTTTGTTATAAGGTTTTTCTTTGACACAACATGACTGGTTATTGAGAAAATCTAAAACGTAAAATTAGTAAGACAACATTAAGAGGTAACAAGCGATTAAGAAAGTGTTGTGCCATCATGCTCGTATTTGTCATCCGTTTCTACATATACGCCATAGCTCCTAGGCAAGAAGGATAAAGTATGTTGAAACTTTGAGGTGTTAAGTAGTGAGACGTTCTTATCGTTCTCTTTTGAGCAAGTATTATACGTATATGTTGTAGCACCAATCTATCAAGTATGGTTAGATGAACTGATCAAGTCAATCATTATGTTGTGGACCAAGCTTCAAACATAAAAGCACGTCAAAAGGATTTTAGGATGACGACCTTTGAGAATCAACATTTTGAAGTCAAGTTAGTCCTTATACTTCCAAACATCTCAAACGATAAGTTATTTCAAACACCAATAAACAAGTCACGCCAGCTGCCCTATCATCTTTTCAATCATTGTAAAGAAACATTCATTTTTTTGTAACCATACCTTTTCAATCTTCAAAAGTTCTTTTATTTCTGCATCATCACTTATTTTTACATTTATTTTATCACCAAATAAATTTTTGACTTAAATTTGGTTATGCTATTTAAGGTTTTATAAAAATAATTATTTTTCTTCAAAATATTATAATATCAATTCACCTCTATAACGTAAAGGTTATGGCCTTAAAATCCAAAGTTGCAAGAATAAGAAAAAAAGTGAATGGAAAACCAAACATTTGTGTATAGATTACCACCAAATTAAAAAAAAATAACAAAACACTTTTGAAATACCCAAATAATAACTCATGATAAATTTAAAAAAAAAAAAAAAACAATGGTTTTTGAAACTCCACCCTCATTTTCCCACCACCCTCTATAAACCTCAAATATTCATCTTCATACCTCTCGTCACCTCCATTCGCCATTAAAATGCAGGTTCTTCAATTCGCAATCATGGTTTCCCTAATCTTTAACTCTTTAAACCCCAACAATTAATTCCATTTTGTAGGTTTAGACCCAACCAGGTTTCGTTATTGAGAAAATACAAAAAACAAATATTAAAGATGGATATACGAGCCGGCTTCATGGCGGTTTTCGTTGTATCTGGAAGTGTCGTCGTTTTGCTCATCATATTCATAAGCGTCTTCTGTCCGATTTATGAGAAAGATAGAATTTGAACTCGGTATTTGTTTTTATAATCGATTTCATTATTGTCATTTTATGATATATACACATGTTTATTGACTTGAATGCATGCATGCATGGATTATTACGGGATTTTGAAAGGGAGTGAATTTCTACCACGACACAAAATACGACGTGAACTTAATATGAAATTTGCGGGTTTGGGTATTGTATAAACGGATTCAGGTCAGTTTCGGGTCGAACTTATGAACTGAGCGTTTAACTAGGTTTTATTTTTTAAATAGGTTTATGACATAAATTATCTTTGTTGGTGTTTATGCCAAAATTTAAAAACTAGAAATAGAAATTCACATAAGATATTTATATTTATTGTTGTAAAATAAAAACTTTAAAGTACTAATGTGTGAGAAAAATGGAAAATTAGGTTAAACAAGTTTGTGTAATCTCAACCCACGAATATTAGTTCCATATTCAGGAATCAGGTTTATATGTCTAACACGTTTTCAAGTTCATGTTCGGTTTTAAATTTTGGTCTGGTTGGACCCATCAACCTGCGAGCGCGATCTTTTTAGCAACTTTACATTTAATGGTGTTGATTTTGACTAGGATGTGTTCGCTTCAATTAGAGGTTAACATCAAACCTAAAACCGATATTCTAGTTTTTAAATTTTCATAATCTATTGGTTTCGGTTATAAATGACTAGTTATTAGAATTGGTCTAGGTTTTTATTTAACACAACTTACTGTCAGTTAACCATTGGCTTTAGACGTGAGTGAGTTCAAGCTAATTATTTTGGATATAAACATTTATTTTTTAAAAAAATATACAAAGGTTTTGTTTTACATATACACATTTAACAGACCATAATTAGTTATAAAAAATCATAACCGAACGGTTGTTATATTGGTTATTCGGTTTTTATGTTCACCCCTGATATCGACTGTTAAAAGGTTTATATGTGGATGGATTATAGGTCCATCCAAGAGCCAAACAAAGAAGAAAGTGAGGTTTTTCGATGAGGAATTGTTGGCCGGAAAAGAAGACGTGGTGAAGATGTCGCCGCCAAATGTGGTGGTTTCCGCCACGGAGCATGGCGGGTGACAAGAAGAAATGCAGGAAGACGATGCTCTCAACTGGCAGGTTATGTACAAAGGGATCATAAACTACAGGATTCGATTTATATTCAGTAAAATGTGTTATCGTTAAAGAAGGTGGTGGTCTTTGTGGTGTGATATCAATGAGGGAAAATTATGTTATTTATTTATTTATTTATTTATTTTCTTGATATTGTTTTGCTTTTATAATTGTGATTTAATGTATAAAACATTGAGTTTTGATGTTGTATATACATTTATATAAGAAAAATACCCAATTATTATTATATATATTAGAAAATCATTTCAATGAATAGTACATTCCTCATTTGATTGTTTCGATGGTTAGTGTTAGTCCTAAGTGCCACTAACCGGATGTCGTGTGTTCGAGCTCACGCAAGGGTTTTTATTCTTTTTTTGGCCCGGCACCCGCTTTACATGAGATTTAGTTTCTTTATTTTTTTATTATTTGCTGTTCATGTTTTAATCTTTATTATTACTTTAGACATATTTGTTATTCTCTTGTAACTTTTGATACAAACTGTTTATTATTTTGTATATATTGATATGGTGTACCTTTTTTTATGAATGTTTCGTTATAAGTTTTATTCAAAATCAAGCCTAATCAAATATATTTCTTTTTAGTTTTAAGTTTAAAATGGTACTTTTTAACACTCAGTTTCATAAATGCATAAATTCCATCACAACATATGTTGCATCCACACAATTTTTTAGTACAATTTGATGTTTGAGACTTTTGAACAAAAACATGAAGTAATAAGCCATTGGGTTTTAGCCCGAGATTCTCAGCCCAATAGAATCAGGCCGGGTCAGCATATAGAGGTGGGCATAAAAACCGGGTTCGGACCCGACCCAGACCCGGGTACGGGTAGTACCCGATGGAACGTTTAAACCCGTAGGGTTGGAACCGGTTTAGATTTTGAGTTTTTAGAGAAAACCCGACCCAAACCCGGCCCGGATTGAACCCGATTTGTGCACCTCTATCAGCATATACTATTTGAATTTAATAATACTAATTAGCAACTTAATATTGCTTTGGTTGTTGTATTATGTGCACTAAATGTTATATATATCTTTTGTTTTTTGTTTAATATTTTTTATTATAAACCTAATACTTTTGCATCTTTTACAATTTAATCTCTATAACTTTTTATTTCAATTTTGATCCTAGTCTTTTCATCTTTTACAATACATCTTGGTCTAGATTTTGAGAGTTTACATAGTGTAACGTGCGGGTGTGCTTCAACGTTATTACGTTAATTTTTTTTACGTTTAACGGCCCCGTTGCAACAAGCAAGTCCTAGATCGACTATCGCTTTTATTGTTTTTACGTTTCACGTACGTGGTTACGTCTACTTTCCGTTCTTTTTCTTTTTTAATTTTGAAGTATTTTAATGTGAGTCTTTCGTGTTGGCGGTCGTTGACAGTAATGTGACAATATTGCATGTGTTACTTGGCACGGTTTTACGTCCCCTATCGCAACGCGAAGAGCTTAATACTATTTTTAATATACTAATTAATTTCAATTACGTGGTAAGATATACATATTTTTATTACAACATCACCATCGTGATGATTGATAGTTTAAACACGTTAAATAAAAAAAAGTCAATATGTGATTTATATAATTAATGAAAACATCACAATCAAGTGTATATTTAACTATATCGTTTAATCTTATATAATTATTTAATAGCTTTTTAAAAAGTGAACAATTTTTAAATTCAAAGGTGATAGTGTGACACCCCTTTCGGTCTTGTATAATCAAACTAATTCGAAAGTAATTCCAAGCAACTAACCTAACGCCCCGTTATATTTCAACTTAGTATAATTTATACTTTTGAAAACTTTTTTACTAATTATATGCACAAGTTAGAATATTATAAACATACACTAGCCTCTAACGCTATGGTTAAACCATATCAAGATTTATATTTTTTCAATTTATAAAAATACAATTTTAACCACATTTTTGGACTGTGATATGCTTAAAACAATTGTTACTAAAATAAAGTTCAAAAAGCAAAAACAATAATAATGATTCAAACGGAGGATTTTTTCCTATTCTAGAAAAAGATTTCAATTTAGGCTTAAGGATTAAAGTTATGATCGTGAGCAACTTACAAAAACTAGGGTATAACCGTATAACCAATGGGATATTTCTTACGAATGAATATAAGTTGTCAGAAAACTATCTACATATTCAAAAGCCATTTTGATATAAATAAATAAATAAGTCGCATTTTTCTGAAACCATTAGTAATTTGTCAGAAATTTACGATGTTTAAAACACCATCGGTGATCCGTATATGGTACTAAAGCCAATAATTGCCTCCACACGACCATTTCATATTTGAATCCTAATCAATTGCCGGTAATGGTTTCTGACGGTTAAAAACCACAGATCATAAGCACTTTTCAAAAAAAGCACAATTCCTAAAACAGATTCTTTCAAAAATGATCATGATTTATTTAGTTTATTTCATCGAAAGATGTCCATCAGAAGTTTTATAATCCTCGCAAAATGTCGATTACCTTTGAAACAAACATTTTTTATTTTCACACATATTTTGCTTATTTCCGTTTCTAAACACGTAGTTTCTGGACACGTATATTGTCAACTATAGAACATAGCGATTTTAATAATTTAATCCCACTGATTTGTTTACTTTATAATCAGATTGAACCATAATAATTACTTTATTATTAATACACACACCAATTCGAAGATCAACACACCACCTTTTTGTCTTACATTTATTTAAGGATGAGTGAAACAAATATTTGTTCCACGTTGGTGTGATGTGGACTTTCGGTGGTCTACGTGGGAACCACTAATACACCTTTGACCAATGAGAACCACTCTTATGTAGCTTCCAAATTATGACACGTGTCCACCTTATCGTTTGCTGACTCATACTTCCACGTCAACCTCAACTTATAATAAATCTAGACATATACTACCACAAAGTCTTTTTTACAAGGAATAATAATTTTTATACGTTTGCATATTCTTGCTAAATGAATATTTAAGGGGTGTGTTAAATAAGATGTCGACGTTAAAAGATAATGATCGGAGTTGAGTTGAAATGGTCAGCAACATGGAGGTCTTAATTACATTATTTCACGTCACACTATTTAAATATTTTCTTAACAAAGCATCACATTTCATTTTAAAAGTCACGATGTATTATATATTTGCACATCTCTAGTCGAATTTCTCTCTCTCCTTAAAACCGGTATGTGACTAAAACCCGAGCCCTAATTCTCTCTATTCTCATTGATATGAAGTTATTGGCTTTAAAAACCGCTCACTTCAGATAGTTTTAGGAGATATATTAGTCGACTTTTAGAGAAAACTTGTTACAAACTTAAGAAAGAGTTCCAAAGGCAATAGATGGCATGTCTAACATTTAAGTACTTTGATACCATGAAGGTGTTGTCGTGATATACTGGACCTTTGTCATTATTTGGCATACCATACCCCATAATCAATAAAACCCTAAAATTCGGAAATGTTTTTGCTGACGACAAGTCTTCGTTGTAGCTAACTCATTGCTGACGACAACTTGGTCGCTATAACCCTCTTCGCTATAAACCATATTCTTGTAGTGCATGAAAATTGCAGATCAAGAGTTGTGGTATTGCATGAGATGATACACTTCTCAACGCTACTAAACGCATTTAGAGAATAATATTAGATTTGGATATTCAAACCTTTAAACACATGTGGAACTTTGAACGAAACACTACGAGATTAATTAATTGCTGCAAGTACAGTTTAATAGTTGCGAGATTATGAATAATAATATGAATGCAACCGGGAAAAGATTCAGGTTCAAATAAAATCAATTAAAGTTGTGATTTTGATCGATGTTAAAAGGTCTTCAATTTAAAGAGTGATAATTGTTGGAGATAATAACACGGCCACAAATTTTAAATAAAAATATATATTTATATATATAATGCTTGGCGTCATTGTCTTTGATTTAAATTCAATAAGTATAATCAACTTTATGCTTAACAATTATTGAGAGGTCAAAGTCTAGAAATGTTTATCAATTTCTTTAAAACATGGTTAGTTTATATAATAAAAATCAATAAAATTATATTTTCTTCACTTGTCAAGTTCTTTAGCCGTTTTAATTTCTAAAAATTAATCAAAAAATAATGGTAACTTTACAAAATACTAATCAAATTTTAAATTGGTTCATTAGATAACTTTAAGTCTATAAATATTCAATTAGGTCACAGAGCATTCATGTTTATTTAAACGATAAGAAACGATAAGTTTTAAGATATTTTTAGTATGCTTTTCTTTTTGTTTCAATTAGAAAATATTTTTATTTTTTAATGCTGATGCGGAACAACGACGTGAATTTTAGGTGTTTTTTTATTTTTTTAATATAATTTCATATATTAAAACTTCTTATCCCCACGTTTCTCCTCAATTACTTTCTTGTCATAACAAAATTTGATAATAACTCGATTTGATAATCTAGTGATCTAATTTGAAAAAAAAAATATGTATGAGTGATCAAATTATAATACTCTGAAATTTGATTACTATTCTATGATATTTTCTCAATAAATAAAGAATGTTATGTATGGTTGGATTCAATAGCAAAATCATTCGAGTTAAATGGTGGAAACTTCATTTGAGATCAAGGGTACGTTCGAGCTTCGTCTCTAATGGTTTTGTGTAAATTAGTTTTGGTGTGGAATCATGAGTAGGTTATGAGGAAGGGAGTCATCTTGCATTCGCCAGTTTTTTTGGATGCCATATTAGCGCTACATTAGTTTTTTTTACTTTTCTTAGTTTTTCTAGATTTTTTTTGTTGTGGAGGGTGTTTGACTTAGTTTTCCCTACTTTTACCAAATTAATTTATTTTTTAATTTCTATTTATATCCATGCTCGATAATAAAAGTAAATACATAATTAAGATAGATTTTTATTAATTTAAATAACATAAGATAGAAAAAAAATTTAAAAAAAATATTAATAAAAAAAAAACTAATAAGGGTATTGTCATCCCTAATGTTCTGTTTTTTTCGCTTTCATTGTAAAACGACTTTCATATGTCTAGAATATGGGAAATGACCTTTTAAGATAAACTTTAAATCAACTTATTATTTTTTTCTCTTCAACGCTTGTTGTTGATTTGTTGTTGTTGAATTAATCCATCCTAAACTTGTCTTCTACTTGCAGAAGACGTAATTTCTCGTCTCAAAGTCGGGATCTATGCTCGGCTTGGGTTTGACCTAAGGTGTTACTTTTCGATCTTGTTTACAAGTTTTTTATGACGTCAATAATGCGGTCACTCACTTGTCTTTCCTAGTCGGTCTTTCGGTCTCTACATAGGTGATGTTCGGTTGTTTGAATGGTTTCTAACGGTATTAATTATAAGGTTTTAATGAGTTTACGTGTTAGAACGAGGTTATTGCGTGTGTATTTATGTTTCGCAGGAATTGGGAGCTAAAGGACGTAAATAAAGTTAATTGATAGGTTATAGGATGAAGTGGTGCAATCCCAAGCAAAAGACAAGAAAGAAGCACAAAGGATGAAGAAGAAAACAATAATTGGCCACCGTAGGACCCTTTGTCGCCGTAACCTACGGTGGCCTTGAGGAGAAAAGGGGCAGGGGAGAAAGCCACCACCGTAACTTACGGTGGTGGGAAGACTACGGTACAACATCTGTTAAAAAATCAGTAAAGCTCCTAACATAACTTACGGTAGTCACATTACCTACGGTTAAGGCGTGCTGAAATTTTATAAAAAGACGGGAAATCTAGGTTTTGGGCTATCACTCATTCCAGGCCGTCCCCAAGTCCCAAGAACGATCCCGAAGATTCCGGAGGCGATTTCAAGGCTCAAGATCTTATTTTTATCGTTCGATTTAATTCTTTAATGTCTAGAACAATGTTTTCATTCGTTTTTGCTTTGATTTTCGTTACCATGTCCGGCTAAATCACCCGTGATCTTCTCGGGTGGTAGGGTTGTATGCAATTAACTGTTCTTCGTTTTCAATTGGGTTATTGTTGAACTAGGCATCTTAATCCAAGAAACATTATGTTAATTAGAACTTCTAAAGTATTTATGTTGATTTAAACCTTGTCCGGTTTTTGTGAGTGTTTTAGATTTCTTTATATAGGGAAGCCTCACGAGGGTAGGATTGGATTGGTTAAACATAGTTGGGTATGATCTGAGTAGTTCATTTACAACAGTCTCATTCAATCCTATTAGGTCTAGTTGAACCAATAATGCTTATGTTTATGTGACCATTCGCGAACATCTAGGACAAGTCAGTAGTTGCAAATCTGAACCCGGAGAGGATTACCCTTTCCAATTATTATTTTTACAACCACTCCAAAATTCAAATCAGTTTTACTTTTAAAATCAGATTTCCTTTTAACTTATTCTTAATTAGTTTTCAAATCTAAAATCAAGCCTTCCATTTTTTATATATTCCTTGTGGAGATGACTTACTTCTCTATCTGCTTAGGTGAGCTAAGATCAGAAAATTAAATTATTATTGATTAGGCCTGACAAACCTCATCAATAGGACCATCATTATTCTCATTTTCATTAAGATTGGCATCGGAAAATTGTGCTTCCTAGGACGTAATGAAAACGTTTAGATTATTTATTTATTTAAATCAATATCCATTAGAAGAACTTCAACCTATCTTGGGTGAGCCTAAATAATCCTACACACCTCCATATGTGGTAAGCTTAAAATTTGAAAGATAGATAAATTTTACTTGTTTATTAGAAAAAGAAAATTAATAATATATCTTTATTTTTTATGTGATAATAATTTGTGTTATATTTACTATCACTTTGTCGTATGTGTGTATATATACAGTGGGTAACCGTGCATTGCGGCAGCAGAGTGAACATTTACAAGTCTATACTTGTTATATTTCACTTAATTATCAATTGTTTTGTTTTATGGTTTAAATCATTTTATACATGATTATTATCATATGTTAAAGCCAACATATTGTTACAAAACTATTAGTATTAACAAGAATAGTTGAAATGCTCAACTTTTAAGTAAACATAAGTGTTGAATTGTAGTAGAGGTGAAATTGCTTTGGTACAACAATAAAAAAATTTGTTATGATATTATATATAAATATAAATATATAATAGAAAATCACGTGGTACATTTATTTAAAGTCGAATGAGATTATAATAGAAAGATTTCTTATAATATAAATATTAAAACTTGCAATCATTTATATGTTATCTTAAAATTATTGCAAAATTACAATCTCGTCTTAAAGAGATATTTTATAGATAGTAATAAATAATAGATGATATATATAGATTATTATTATTATCATTATTTATAAAAGTATTTAGTAATTGTATAGTTAGGTATTCAAATAGACTAATACTAATTTATAAACTTTATTATTATTATATATTATTATTATTATTATTAAAATATTATTATATTATTATTATTATTATTATTATTATTTTATTATTATTATTATTATATTATTATTATTATTATTATTACTATTATTATTATAAAAGTATTTAGTTAAGTATTCAAATAATGTAATACTTATTTATAAATATATATGTTAATTTAAAATAATAAAAATTATATAATATTTAATGTAGTAAATTAATAATCTTATAATCTTCAATAATGTATTATTAATGTATTAATTATAAGAAGTTTATTAATAAGGGGTAAAATAAAAATGACTGCATTGAACACTTGTACCTAATACTTAAAGAGCTGTATTTCGCGCGGGTTTGATTTTAAATGTATATGTGAACATCGCAATGATAGTTTTGGGATTATCAGGTTTTAGTGAGTTCAATGATATAAGTGCTTGGATTCTCATGGATATCTACACATGCTTTAGTGATTCGTTATTATATCGTCATGATATTATTATTAAAATATGATATTTAATTAGTCATGGATATCAAGTAATACAAATACGTTAGAACTATTTGAAAAAGCTATCATAAAATGTAGAACAATGTATCATGATTAATGATATGTTATTATTAGATTGTTATAGATACAATAACATGACAAAAACATAATATTAAAATTTAACAAAATATTGTTGTTGTAACTTTTAATAAAAATAATCATTACTATTAATATTATTATTTTTTAAGACATATTAAATATACATCATTACTAACAAATTTAATCATAAATACTAAAGTTATCGACTACCAAAATACCCCTAGAAATATAACTATTAGTTATTATAAATATTAGTTGTATCCTAAATTATTTAATATATTTCATAAATTTAAAGTTATTTTCAAGTATTACAAAAAATATAATTTAATGTATGAATTAATAATATCATATTATTAAATAATGTATTAATAATATGTATAAATAGTATATTAATTAAAGAGTTTATTAAATAGGAGTAAAAATAAACTATTGCATAGGATATTTGTATTCTATGTTTAAAATATTGTATTATGTGTTTTACAATATGAGTACAATTACTATTAATTTTTTAAAATGTATTATATAGTAGTATAAATATAAATATAACTTTTATTAATTTGATCTTTTGCTTATGTGTAGAAGCTACTACAAAGATGCATGCTTGTGATTATTACTAGTCACATCAAAAGCACGCGCTAATCATACATGATTATTTCGCAGCACAAGTTATAAAATACCTTTTCAAATAACCGTTAGATGATCAAAACAAATAGAAAACTGTAAATGAAATTCAGAAAGTAAATTTTTTTAAATTTATATTTACCACAGAAAATAGATGGATTAATCAAGTTTGTCAAAAAATATATGACTACTTATAAACTATAAGTAATGCATATTATTTGAACCAAATTTAAAATAATTTCAAATTTTGAACTAAATCCAATCGAATAAGTTGAGTTCAATTTTTAAATCCTTATCCAGATCAAATTCCTCGGCTTTCGAATTGAATTCAAAATATTAATTGGCCTGAATATTCAAATTCAAATTATATGATTTTATTTTTTATAAAAGGTACAAATATGTTTTTATATTTTTATTATATATATATATATATATATATATATATATATATATATATTATAACTTTTTCTCAATTTCAGGTCATTCAGATCAAATCAGTATTTCGAATTTTAATATCAACTACTGTACGTAAATACCCTAAAAAATGTTAAATTCAAATAAGCTCAAAAGCAAGTCAATAATGCCACTAAGTTGACACATGATAACTTGTGCTTTGTAGTGTATTAAATTCTGTGTTTCTATTCAGCTTAAAATAGTAGTATTCATAAGTAAAATTATATTCTTCCCGTATAGTATAATCATAAGGAAGTCCGATGGTGGTAATTGTGGTGGTGGTTGGTTCATGTGATTGTGGGGGTTTTGGTGGTTCTTGAAGTGTTGGCGGTGGAAACCGATGAAGACGATGATGATGGTGGTGGTCAGTGGGTGTTGGCGGTGGTTGGAAGGGTCGAACATTGGGTAGAGAAGGTAGGGGTAGATGTGTTTGGTTAAGTTAAAGAATTTACACAGCTAGGGTCTTCTAAAGATACATTAAGCACTTACATGTAAAAAGACCAAAATACATTTGATTTTATTAAAAAAAAATGAAAAAAGTTATTTAAGACAAACCACAGGGAGCAACAAAAAAGTTTACTATAAAACAAAATATGAAAATACAATTATTTAAAGTGCTTTATCATACTAACAAAATACCAAAACTTAATAGCCAACATATGAATTATAAAAAAATTAATCAAGAAGTAGATTTTTATAACAAAAAAGATTAATAGAATTTTAATAAAAATAATTAAAATCCGGTTCAACCATTAGACTAACTATTCAATCTACTCATCTCGTTCCGAAAACACTTTCAGCACAAGTTAAAAATTTCCTACACACAATTACACAAACCACATAAAAACCTACCTATTATAGTTCCATAATGACAATTTATTACTTACATTCAAACCACATCTTAATAAACCCCATCGGTTACGTCACTCCAACCATTTCCCCAAAACCCTACATTCACACAACCACAAACACCAATCACACACACCAAACAACACACACATGTGGGCCATCGTCTCGTCACATCTGACCCCACCCTTCGTCCCAACCATTTCCCCAAAACCCCTACATTCACACAACCACAAACACCAATCACACACCCAAAACACACACATGTGGGCCCATCGTCTCGTCACATCTGACCCCACCCTTCGTCCCATTATATATCCCTATACCACACAACTCATTCTCCGGTGACTCGATATACCCCAAAAATCTCGTACCAAAATAATTATTCTCCGATCACTTCGGATTTCAGTTTTAAATCACCCTAATAATATTATTTTCCACCGGCGACGAAGACCCATATCGCCGGAGCTGCCGTAGCAACGCCGTGAACGTCGATCATCGGAAATTGAACGACCCCAGATCATAAAGTTGCAAACTTGTTGAATCTTGATTGAAGAAAGTGATGAAAAAGCAGCAGATTGTGTTCCACCGGTCTCTGATGGAACGCCGGCGGTTTCTACCGGAAGTTGACGGTTCATACGGTGGTCGCCGGCGGTTGGCGGAGGTCGCCGGCGGGACGACGGCGGAGTGTGCGGCGGTGGTCTGCTGCTTCCCTTGTACGGTGGTGAATGTGTTGATACTGGTGGTGTATAAACTTCCGGTGGGGTTGTGCCGGAAGGTGTTAAGGAAGAAGCGGCAAAAGCGGCTTCTGGAGAAGGATTATAATCCCGGGTGCCGGTGAGGGAGACTGCGATGGAATCTCTCACCGGCTGAGTGTCGACCGTACGAGTATCTGCTTCCTCCGGTCGACTGGTTGGCGGACAGACAGATGTCCGCTAACAAAGAGTTTATGGAGTTGAGAATGAGATGTGGGAGAAGTTTTATGGTACGGGGTTTTGGAGGAGCCTTTCGCAAAGGGTTGATAAGTAATTGAGTTGTTTTTTTTTTAACGGTAAATGTACGACTTTGTTTCGAAAAATAGGTGTTATCTTAATCGGGCTCATCTATCCGTATCCCAATCTGGACCGCACCCTCAATTCCTTCAGGAGGAAACTTATTGCTGAGAAATTCTCTGGCTCAACTCTGAGTATTTTGCTCAGAGTGAGACTTCAACCCATGATCTTTTTTTTTTTACATGTTATAAGCATCACCTTTATCAGTTAGGCTAAGAATCAATGGCAGTAATGAGTTGTCTAACGGGTATGAGGCGTGATATGTGGTGGGTGCTGTTGGTGCTTGTGCTGTACAAGCTGGAGATGTGAAGATTATCAACTGAAGCAGATGATGAAGAGTTAGGGGGTGTGATTTAAATGTACATATTTACCCTTGTTATACATGAATATTCTGCCAAATTGTAGGGGTGGAAAAGGGCAAAATCCGGAATTTGGGTTTGTTGCGATCAAAATTTAAAAAGTTGAGATTTTTTTTTATATTTTGAATTGTTATCTTTTAGTTCGATCCGAAAGAAATTGATTGTCATGATGGAATACTCACGTTTTTTCCTCATCATATATCAATTTGAAAAAAAAATTAATATATAAGTAGAGAGAAATAAATATCTCTATCAAAAAGCTCTTGAATTTAAAGTGGTGATAGATTTGATCGACAGTAATCTATCGAAAATTCTAAGCCATGCTCGTTACGATTTTCTGAGATGATAAAACAAACCAGGTAGGTTATAGGTTGGCCGGACTAGTCGCTTTTACTGGTTTAAAAGTTTAGATTGACAATTTAAACAAGTTATTTCTTTTTTCTCCCTTAAAATCATTGGTTTGTATTAAAAATGATAAACATGATTTATGATTCTGGCATATATACATAACTAAATATTATTAAAACAAATCGGTTCACACACCAACCCATGAAACTAACGCAAACCATGAAAACCGAATCGTTTAAATCTCAAACCGGCCGACTTAATTCGATTTAGATGGTTTGATGGGTTTTGGACGTTTATAAACAACTCTAGTCAAAACTTATATTTAATTTTAAAGTTATATAAGCATATAATGCACGTGCTCCACTAAATTTATATACACTCATGTTTTTTCTTTACCACAAATCAATTATGAGAATATATATATATTATTTGAATATAAGTGGTGAATAAATATTAACTTATTTGTCAGACTAGTAGAATTTAGAGTGTTTACGGTTAAATTTCTTTGGTTTTGACGAAAATTTTAACAACACTTTTACTTATGGCTTCGAGGGAATGACAAAACAAACTAGGGATTTTGGGGTGAGCTAGATCGGTCACTTTTATCGGTATGACGTTTAACAGTTTGTTTTGACAGCCTGAACCAATTATTTCTTTTTTCAAAAATATTACTTTGTATTCAAAACTTTATATGATAAATATGGTTAATGATTTAATACATATTACGGTGAACCGTGTATTGCGTAAACCATAAAACCTAAGCCTTTTGAATCTCAAACGGTTGAGCAGCCATCTTAATTCAATTTCGAGAGTATGATCGATTTCAGTCATTATAATCACCCTAGTTAAACTTTTATTTAGTCTTAAAATTTATATAAAGATATACTACATGTGTTTCTAAAATTTATACCAAAGAGGGAAAAAGTAAGCACGTTTTCTTTTAAAAGGAAATACTAAAATGAAAAAAGATGATTCTTTAAGAGTAGCCAATGTTGATAGAAGTAAAAGACAGAATAAAGTGGTGTCTAGATCATATTGTGACATAAATGTGGTCAAACTGCCTTTTTACTATTTTATGTTCCTTTGTACTCCTCGTGGACCCTTTTCAGGCCCATTAATTAAGTTTTAATACGTAATGAAAAAGTATATCTCAACTTGTTCTGTCTCTTTTAATCTTCTATTAATATTTTAACTACGAGGAAAATTGCAAATTAAATTATAAACATTGATGATATAGTTTAAACGAAAATAAAACGTGGTCAAACCCATTTTATCAATAATTTAGAACCAATAATATGAATGAAATGTCATAAGATCTTCTATATATCACAATTAATTTTCCCATTAAAGATTAATAGTCCTAAAGCAAAAAATTTAGCACTACTATGACGTAAATCACCTCGTCGTAGATTGTTTTTACTATATCTTTGTGTTTTTGAGAGATTTACTACAGATAATAATAGCCTTAGCTCAATTGGTTAATGGAGATACTTTAGGTTCAAGTCTCACTCTAAACAAAATTATTAGAGTTGGCAATAAGTTTTCTTCCGAGGGGGTTAGGGGTGCGGTCCCAGCTAGAAAACGAATAGATGGACCCGATTAAGATAACATTTATCCTCTGAAGTAGGGTCGAATATTTGCTATTGAAAAACACATATGTGATGGAACATTAGTGACGAATTTTGTGATAGGTTTAGGGACCAATAGCGAAGGTTTTAGAGCATTCACAGCCTATTCTCCATCCTTATCCATATAATTACACTAAAAATCATTATTTTTCTATCTCCTTTTCAATTAATAATATTTTTTATATCTTTATCATTACTTTTTCTATCTTATTCTTCACAAACCACTTAAATATATTAAAAACATAATAGGGTTTTGAACACTGTTTCTCAAAATACAGATTAAACATTAATTTCTCATATTTTTCACTCACAACTACTTTAACCATACCATATAATATAAGTAATACACTAATATAAATTTAAGGAACGTAACGTGAATGCTCGTAGGTACCCAAAGGGATGATTTTGATGGGACTCAAGTGGAAGAGAAAAACGCAAGTTCTGTGGAACATACCTTTATGAAAACATTAATGGAAATGAAGTTAATATAACACATTTATTAAAATATCACTTTCATGGTTTTCTTTATATGTGTAAAATAAAAATTATAGTTAGTAATAACCATTATTCATATAATTTCTCAATGACTAATTTGTTAGATATATTAAATAAACTAATATAGGAAAACGCAAATACGTGTAACATGTTAACCTATTCTTTTTAGATAGCTTACTTTATAATTTTTTTTTAGTATACATATATCTTCTAATTTGATTTAATTAATATACAAAATCATTTATGGACCAAATGGATCTTTTAAAACTTATGATCGATGAGTAAACCTTGAGTCCTCGAAGAGTCGAAGAGTTTGGATTCTAGAATTTGAAAAATCGTAAAAGACAGGTACTGCTAAAAGACCCTAACCATACAGTTATTTGTTATGTGATAATTTATTTTTTAAGTTATAACTAAGTCTAGTATAATTCTGTAATATGCACCAAATGTCACATACAATTGGTTCTCTTTGGGTATAGTTAGTTGGGCCAATAATAAATAACATTTAGGGTTTTAAGTTTGAAGAATCCACAACTTTAATACCGTATCACTGTTGATTATGAAATTCTGATTCTTTTAGAAGCTCACCTTTATGTTGGTATACGTCTCTTGTTATTTATGATTCTTATTTTTCATGTTTATGGTATCTCATTAGCATCTTGGAATTTTTTTTCCAACAGAATAATGTGACAGTTATTTGTTTTATATTTCATAAACATGACGTCGATAATTTCTAATAACAATGTAAAAAAACTACATGTCATATCGTCACGCACATGGTCTCATGATCTAGACGTTTAATTGCATTGGTGCTTGTTAATCACAAATGTAATTTGAGTACAAATCTTAGAAATATATATATACGAGAGAGAAAAATGGTCTTTTAAAAGAAAAATATGGTTACTAAGAAAGTTTGATCACGTTTCACTGTTAATATCTTCAACATAGTGTAATGATTATTAGTTAGTAGAATAAAAAGTTTAAATAAAAATAATTTAAACAAAACTACTAATTAAGAGTAATTATTTTAAATTCCAACCGATTGTAACCTAACAATATTAAGGTGTGTTGTAAGGTTTTTAAATGGTTGATGGTACAAATTCTATATTAGACATAAATATAAATTTAGAAGTAGGTTTAAAGGACGCATTAATTAGTCAATCTTAATAATAAGTGTGAGTTACAATAAATAAATCATTCATGTGGTTTTTGTTAGATTCCTACGTTGTCTTTAAACTTTGTTTGTTAATTCTACGTACCATGTATATTTTGAAATTTATTAGACTCATGATTTGGTACCCTCTTCTTATATGAATTATCTCTCATATTAATTATTTTAAACCACAGTTATAAATATATAACATCTTAGACCAACTCTTAAAAATATATACGATATTAGAATTCAATCTCTAACACCATTTTAATATTATTTGTATTAATGTTGGTTTATTTTTGTTGTCTTTGCATATTGTTATTGGGCTGGTTATGACTACATGTGGGATTAGAGCTGAAAAGGTCACTTCCGTTAAACATAAAAACAAATCATGGTTGGCTTCTTAACAGACTTTAAAGCCGTTGCAAATTGGGAATTAATGCAAGTACAAAAATAGTGATCGCCTCTTCCTAAAGTGTAGTTGAGATCATCTATATTCTTCATACCCTAACCGATTGACACTATCGTGTCTTGCCATCTGCTTGTCTGGTCTTTATCTTCACAAGAACATCATCATCTATTTTTTTATCTCTCATCAAATCGTCATCTTCATGTTCATCTCAGCCGTCATCTTCATCTAGTTATCGTGGTGATAGAATCCATTCTACATCTTATTGTTTAGATAGTTGTTGTGATGTTCTAAGTCCGATTTCGTATTTGGTTTGTTGTTTCTTGTTCAGATTGTTATCCTTTATGTTTGGTCTTGATTCTAGAAGCTGTTTTTGCTATATTAATACCATTTTCTGACACGAACCTTACTGCCATGAGCATGAGATCCCCTAGAGTTAAATACATTGTAATGCTCTATCATGTAACTATTTTTGAGCCACAAGTAATCCCATCAAAACTTTACGGCTAAATGTGTTTGGACATTAATAGTACAAAAAATGTGATTCATTGGAATAATTGTGTGGTCACTAAGACCAAAATTTGTAAGTTTGGGGATGAGGTGGACAGTGTTTATGATCATGGAAGGGATGTTAATAATATGGTATTACAATGAATTTTGTATAGCTTGAGATGGTGGTGGTAAATATTATCAAGGATGATTAGTCCTGAAATATTAATAATACTACTATCACTCAAGTACACTTACCGTAAGATTTACCACCATCATCTCCAACATCTTCAATTCGTTATGTGCTAGCGAAATTTGGATAGGTCCTATCTACGATACGCACATATTTATCATTTACCACCATGGCTACAATCTTGTTCATTTTGCCCCCACGCACACAAAATTGTTTAATTCTATATAGTATATTGTCCGTGAATAAAAAACCACCTTTTGAAGAAATCACAGCCATTCAAATAATCCATCCTTGGATCTCAGCCGTTTAAATGATAGAAATTGCTTCTAGAAGCCGCAGTTTACGGGAAGTTACAATCTTGTGTTATAGTAACCACGGTTTCATTGTTTCAGGTTGTTTCGGGGACCATTAGCGGAGTTTCTGATATGGGTTTGAAGACTGGTGTACAGCCCTTAGCCAGTGCAGATGATGGTGACAGTGTCGAGATTATTTCATGCGGAGCTCATTTCAGTCCATACAAATCACATCTTCACCGGGAGATTAGTGATGAGGTATCGTTTTTTCAACTTTTGATTGTTTGATTTTCGATGCCTGCAAGGACGAATGTAACATGTGCACTTGCCCAGCTTCGCAGGTTCGAAAGGCTGACAAGAGAAGGAAGTCTTCGAAGTAGTGGAATTGGGATGAGGTTATCCAACTAAGCAGTTCGCTTGAAGATGAGGATGTCGATGATGACTGGAAGACACGGCTGCCTCGGGACCATCTCTGATGAAACAAACCAACATTCGTCCCCTTACTATGAAGCTTGTCGATGAGAAGACCTCAGACGATGATGGTGATGATGATGAAGCTGATCAAGTTTATAATGCGCATTTGTCATCGTCTTATGAAAGAATGTTCAAGATCCAAGGGTCACTGTGCATAAACGCAACTGGTTTGTCTATTGCAAGAAGCAGTAAATTATGTTGAATAGCGTGTTGTTGTTGTCGTGAAGTTATTTCTTTTTTATTTTGTTTCCGGCTAGGTCAGGGATGGTGATTTTGTTATGTATGTCGTTGTTATGTTTTACCTTTGCTATTATAATTTGTTATTATAATTTACTCTTGTATTCTAATATTTTTGTTATCAATGCAGCCAAGTATGGATAATGAAGATACGTCTAATTCTCGCATGCGTTCACAAGATGTTAGTAGTGATGACGCCATAATTTCCACTACAACAGATGTTGACGACTTCACACATGAAGAGCATGAAAAGAAAAGGCGGAGATCAACTCGTAAGCTTAAGTGGTTCAGTGACTAGATAACATATACGGTTCTTTACTATTTCCAACCAAGCTTCCCACTATTTACAACTGTTGACGAGTTTTTTCGTTTGACCATGTTATTTATGTTTCACTGCTTATGTTGTTTAAAGTGTGCTTACTTATCTTTACGTTGTGAATGTCATACTGTACATCGAAATTTACTATTTAATTTTCTTTCGTACTTGTAATTTGTATTACACTAAAAGATGTTTGCTTATAATGTACTTTGATAACGTGATGTAATTACGACGTTGCGGTACCCGGCCATCGATGGGTATAAACTAGTTTTTTATGTTGTTCCATGGACCAAGTTGTTCACCTGGAGACAATGCGCGATATGATTATGGTGGGCATTTAAGACACTTAATCCTTTGTTTTTCAAGACCACCAAAGGAGACACTAGCTATAATCAATCATTTTCATGCTAGTAAACTATTAACTGAAAATAAACTCTTCTTACGACTCCTATTGACTTCTCCAAATTCTTTAATGTTGGCAACAACATCCGCCACATCTTGGTTCATGAACTGGAAGTTGGTTTCTTTTAAGGCTCACACGAAATGCACTACTAGATAGGACATATGACCCCTTGAAACTGCTTGTTTGACCTCAAAAACAAAGTTGTTCTACGAGGGTAAAGTGCACATTATTATGGTATTGTTGAGCAAGGAGTAACAAGTGATATAAGATCAATTCTTGAAGATTGTTAAGATGTGTGGCGACACACAACAAAGACTTTAAGTCATGTTGATGGGGTGATAAATATGAGTGTATTTGTGTGTATCATATAATAATTATCCATACATCAATAGCTCCACAAAGATGTTTGGTACATAAGTAATTGTTGTCCTTACCACACAAGGCTTATTGGAGCCATAAACGCAATGGGTCCCATGAAATCCTTACAACTAAACGTGCTTCCACGAAAGTATATATATATATATGAGGAAAAGATGGTATTTCAAAAAGAAAAATATAGTTACTAAGAAAGTTTAATCATGTTTCAGGATTGATATCTTCAACATAGTGTAATGATTATTAGTTAGTAGAAAAGAAAGTTTAAATAAAATGATTCAAACAAAAATTACTAATCAAAGAGTATATTCAACCTAACAATATCAAGGTGCGCAGTAAATTGTTTCAAATGATTGAGGGTTATCTAGTCCTATGATAGAGATGAATATAAATTTAAAAGTAAGTTTAGAGGACTTATGAGTCATTCGATTTAAATTAAGTGTAAATTACAATAAATCATTCATGTGGTGTTATTAGGATTCCTATGTTGTCTTTGAACTTTGTTTGTTAATCCTACGTTCCACGTATGTTTTGAGAATGTATTAGAATTTAGACTCATGATTTGCTCAAGTAAAATGACAAAAAAGCCCTCTTTTTATATGAATTATTTCTTAAATGATTATTTTTAAGAAAGTGGTTCAAATACAAAGTGTATTTTTGCTACAAAACGTGAGAAGACACAATGAGTCAAAAAAAATCACAAAAAAAATTATATCTCACAATCTAAATCGAAGTCAAAAAAGTAATTCCGAGCTTTTGTTCCCCTAGCCGTCCTCACTAAGAAAAAAAATAAACGAAAAAAAATTAACGTTTTTTATTGTGTTTTTATGAAGACACAACGACGTCGTTGACGTCATTGTGTCATTATGAAAGAAACAACGACGTCATTGTGTCAATATGAAAGATAACAATGACTTTTTGTGTCATAAAAGACACAATGAATTTTTTTAATTTTTATTTTATTTTTTTTTTGAAAGAGAACGACGAGAGGAACAGAGACTCCGAAGTGTTTTTTTGTGAAATTCGATTTAGATTGTGAGATATAATTTTTTTTGTGACTTTTTTAGCCTCATTATGTCTTCTCACACTTTTGTAGCAAAAATACTTTTGTATAATAACCTCACCCTTATTTTAAAACACAGTTTATATATTTAACATCTTAAACGAATTGTTAAAACATATACAATATTACAATTCACCATCAAACATTATGTCTACTAAAATTGGTTTTATTTTTTGCTGTCTTTGCATATTGTTATGGGCTAATTAACCGATTACATGTGGGCCTAGAGTAGAAAAATCATTTGGGTTGAAAAATAAAATATCATTCTCTCGTCTTTATTTTCACAAGATCATCATCATTTATGTTTTTTTATTTCTCATCAATTGTCGTCTTCATGTTCATCTCCAAACATCATCTTCATATAGTTATCGTGGTGATAGAATCCAGTTTCGAGGGTTTTACATATTATTGTTTAGATTGTCGCTGTGATGTTCCAAGTCGATTTCATATTTAGTTTGATGCTTCTTGTTCAGATTGTTTTCCTTTTGTGTTTGGTCATAATTTGGATGGGTTCTATCAACAATACGCTTGTATTTTTAACACCATGGCTACAATTTTGTTCATTTTGCCCATACGCACACAAAAAATATTTTTTAAGACGATGTCTTAATTTTCTTGCTACATCGTTTCATGTACCAGGTTGCTCACCTTAGACACACTGGGTGCGATTATGAGTATGGTGGGCGCTTAAGACGCCCAATCGTTCAATTTTTCAAGGACCATCAAAGGAGACGTTAGCTTTAATCAATTCATTTTCACACTAGTAGACTGTTAAGCTAAAAATAAAGCTCTTCTTATGGCCCCTATTGACTTCTTCGAATTCTTTAATGTCGACAACAGCATCCTCCACATCTTGGTTAGTGAACTTGAAGTCGGTTTCTTTTAAGGTTCACGCGAAATGTGCTACGTGATAAGATATGTGACCCGTGTTAGACTAATCTGTAATTACACAAAAGTCAAAAGGGCGTGAGATAATTATTAGTATAGTTTATTATTATTAATTGAGTTTGTATTAGGTTACAAGTTAGTTTATTTATTTAACTAGTTTTAGTAAACTCGTGTAATACACGGGTTGAAAATATGAAAACAACATAATTTATAAATGTATAAATATTTCGTATGATTAAGTTGCTTATTACTATAACAATGAAAAAATAAAAAGTTACATTTATAAGTTATAAATATTCGAATATTTTTTTGAATAATATAACATACAACTGACTCATGTAAAATTAAAAGCTAGTTGTCTTAAATCACACTAACATAAAATATATAAATATATCAATAAATTTTTTTTATTTTAGTTTTTTTTTAATTGAATCTTATTTGCCTATAATAATATGTATAGTTCAAAACATTATGACTATACAATAAAGTTTATAATATAAAAAAATTAAATTCAAAACAAAATGAATTATTACTATTAATGAGTTTCTTAAAAAAAAAAACTTGACTAAATAATATATTAGTTTAGGCGGGAAAATTTTTTTTGAGGAGTAACATTAAGTGTCATGTGACATCATAGTTACTCTTTTATTATAGATATAGATATAGATTGATTATTTAAATAGTGTTTGAGTTTGGTTAAAATTAGTATTGGTTTAGTATAAATAGGGGATCAAAGGGTCTTTGTAAATTGTTCCGGTGTTACCGAATACAATAGTCGATCTTAGATTGAAATTCAAATTTGTGTACTATTTTCTTTGTTGTTTATTTTCTTTGTTGTGTTGCTCGATTGCCATCAACCCCCTTGAAACTGCTTGTTTGACCACAGAAAGTTGTTCTTTAAGGGTTACGTGCACAATATTATGGTATTGTTAAGCAAGATAGTAACAAGTGACATCATGAGATTAGCCCTTGAAGATTGTTAAGACTTAAGATGTGTGGCAACACTAAGAGGACTTTGAGCAATGTTGATACTGAGTGTATCATAGATATAAAATCGTCCATACATCAATGGCCCCGAAGAAGATGTTTTGGTACGTAAGTATTCTCGTCCTTACCATACAACACGTATTGGAGCCATAGACGCAACAACCCTATCAAATCAAAAACTAAGTCGTGTGCAAAGGATCAAAACAGAAAAGAGTATAGTTGTAATGGATATAGCGTTAAACATAGAAAAACAAAGACAAAATACAAAAGTTCATAAGTTTCAAGTGATGGTGATTAATGAAATCACTCTATTGTATTTAACCTAAACCTAAGGCAAAACCTGTAATTCTAACAGTGTTGGGTTACAGCCCCCCCCCCCCCCCCCCCCCCCCCCCCAAAAATAAATAAATACTGAACATATACCCCTTAGTGAATAGATTAGAGAGAAAATGTGACCAATTAATAGTAGAAGAGCCCACCAAATTAAGAAAAGCAGATAGAGATATGATTAATTTAGGTTGGACACCTTTTTCTAACTTATATAAATCAGACTCCCACTGTTTTAAATTTCAGAGATACAATTCAAATCAATATTGTTAATTTGATCTCATCAAGAACTCATTCAAATAAGACTCACATTGTTCTGTAGTTTACCCTTTTTCACCCAATAATATATGGTTAAAGCTTAAACATAATCCAACAAAAGAAAATTAGTTACTCACATGATCATGCATGGGCCACGTAAGATCATCATGCAAGTAAGATGGCCTAAAATCTAAATTGCGATTCTTTCTATTGGGCCAATATGACATTTCAACTTCATAAAATGGCTAATGTGGGCCTGGCTTTTTTTGTTTTTCTAATAAAGATTTTGTGGTGGTGTGGTGATGCTGTTTTAGGCCTAAATCGAAAATAAAAGAACTTTAGGCCAAATATTTGGTCTTCAGAGTTCAGAAGACTGAACTGGTCAAATCAAAGCAAGTCAACGGTTCAATCGGTTTGAGATTCAACGGTTTAGTTTTAACTGTCTGATAGTTTAATGGTTTTGATCTTAGAACCGGTCGTTTATTTATAGTTTCCTTTTTATATTTTTGAAATACACAGTTACATATATACATTATATTCATGGATCATTTGTTATCATAGAGAAGGTCTAAATACAAAACTAATAATTTTTAAAAGAAAGAAAAAAATGATTCCAATTGCCAACGGCCAAAATCGAATTGTCAAATAGTAAAACCAGTGGTTCTGGCAGACCAACTCAACCCAGTCGGTTTGGTTTGTTGTTCTAAAATTATAGTTAAAGGTTCGACCTAGAATTTCATCAAACACCTCAAAGTTACCATGTTTCGTATCTATGTCACTAAGACCTATCAAGCACCAAACTAGATTCATACAACTATAGACTTGATTCAATTTCAATGAGACAGGAGTTGTTAGAATCTTTTATGATGAAGTTGTATTGGGGCAAATGCAGCTTAAAACATAATGTTTTTATTAATGGGTTGACTTTTAAGCAATTGGATCTCTAAAGTGGTTGACTTTGAAGTTGTGTCGTGTTTTCATTGATTTTATAATATATCAGTTCGTTAGCATATAATGTAGTACTTTATCTCATGAGAGTTTGATCGATACAAGTGTGTGAATATTAAAGGGTATTTAATTTATTACCATTAATGTGTACAATAACTTATATTATATCGGTATCAAAGCGTATAGTGAATGTGTTATTTTTCAAGTGATAGCAAGTTGTAATTATGATGAACATTAATACAGTTTATTGTGTTTATAGGGTGTATGCATGACTTGGCTATTATATGTGAAAAAGACCAGTGATTCACGATCTCGACAAATGAATTCTTTTGTTTCCCGTGTATTTTACATTTGTTTCCCGTGTATTAAAGTCTTGTATTTGACAAAAATGTGACAACTTAGGAAAACTTCAAACTCTTGTTTTCACCAATTTAGTTGAATATACCTCTTTCAATCAAATATCCTAGTACTTTTTATTCATATAGATGTACTTGAACACATCATGAAGCTTATATGTCATCATCAACAATGATGTTATGATAACATAATCTTAACCTTGTGCATCGTATATAATATGAAGTTGACGCATATAGTTCCTCAAAAAAAGTTAAGCGTAGCATTTTGTAATATAACTACCCTATAATTATATGATTGTAGTTTTCTCTTAATTTCAACTTATAATATTGAAGTTGACGCATACAGTTCCTTAAATAAAAGTTAAGCGTAGCATTTTAATATAACTACCCCATATTTATATGATTGTAGTTTTCTCTTAATTTCAACTTATAAATATTGAATTTGACGCATACAGTTCCTCAAATAAAAGTTAAGCGTAACATTTTGTAATATAACTACCCCATAATTATATGATTGTAGTTTTCTCTTAATTTCAACTTATAAATTTTTATAAGTATATACAAGACTGTTTAATAATAAAGAGTATTAATTTGTCTTACAATAATTTTAGAAAAAAAATGAAGAAAAAAAAATGATTGGTTTAGACCGTGCATTATATTATTCTCAAAGTCATACCCCATGTGTGTAACAAATTAGATGGCACTACATTGTCCCAAACAATGTGACGATTTGAAGAGTATTTCACATTTAACCTCTTAAAACTTTGATGTTGACAATTGATCCCCCAAGTTGGTAAGATGTCCTCTCGTTTCTTCATTTACATCTCTTCTGTTGTTTACCCAAAAGGCACCCCACACTATCACTTATTGAGATTTTCAGTCTGGAATTTTCATCTTTTTTTTTACAACGGGTTTAAACAATCACTGAAATTACTCCTGAATTTACATCATTCGTCCATAATAGCTCTAGAACTCACCCTTTGAGAAGGATAACATTATAACATGTCATTTGGTCATAACTACTTGTATCTCTTTGCATCACACGTAGGTGTATTTGCTCCGAAAAATAGTTAATAAATGACAATTGTTGCAAGAACAAGTTATCGTAGTATGAATCATGAGTATCTTGTGTTTGGATGCGATGAATGGTCATGCAACATAAATCACTGTTAGTTTTTCTCCTGATGATGATATGTCTCATGACCTAACTCCGACATCACAATAACGTATATCATAGAGAGTGATAAAGCTAATTGCATTATAATAAGGACTGTGCGTACATGACAACAGTATGTCTCTATACTATCGTCTGAGTTAAAACATTTATGACGGTATCGCAACAGATACAAATGTCACTCTAATTAGTCTTCTCCAAACAATAATAAATGTAAAAAGTTTAAGCGACAAAATGATTAATTGAAACTAATATTGCTGCCAAGAAATTCGAGGCAAAAAAAAAAGTGGCAAGAAGCTTGACGTAAATCAAAATAAAATTATAACTTTTTGAGAAAAACTAAGAAAACAAATAAATATAAGGATAGTGACAGCTTGCCCTCCAGCTAAGGGTTGATTTATACTCGGCTTATGCAGCTCGGCTTAAGCCAGCCGTTTATTTGCAAAACCGTGAAGCTTCTTGGCTTCTTGCCATCCGCCTCTGTTTATTAGAATTATAACTAAAAGACTTTTATTATTAAATTATAGTTTAAGATTCTACACGTGCTTTTTCTACTAGTATTATACTATACTTGGAACCAAATTATTAAAAGATGCTAATTTAGAATTGTTGGAGCTTAAAATAGACCAAATGGACTTTAATAATTTAAATTGTAATTCACGGGATGATAACATTATACCACGACTTTAACTATTTCACCTTTGCCTTTTATTTTTTTTATATTTTTTTATTAACATTAATTTTTACATCCAATGATTATCATGAGAAATATGCCTTTGTGAAGTCAATTAAATTTTATGATAATTATACTAATAAGATTGATCAAAATAACTAAAGTGAAAGTTTAATACATACCACAAGCCACATCATGGTCCTAGGTGGCATGTTGCCATGTTGGCCATGCATGGAACACCGTGTGGGGTGACGTTGAACACGACAGTGGCAACCAAACGTGAACCCACCCACGTTGTATGAAACAACCCCCCACACACATACACACAAACATAATATTACTATATTAGATGCATTTTTAATAATAAAAAATTCAAGTGAAAATGATGGATGTGAATTCTTACAGAGTGAAATGTGAACAAAATTATGTGATGCTGATGTGATAGTAGATGAATATAGAATTTGATGGTGAATGAAATTATGTAATGTTTATGTGTATGTTTATTAGTTTGAAAATCCAATTTTCAAAAATTAAGAAAAAAAATAAAATAATAATAATAATAATAATATAATAATAATAATAATATAATAATAATAATTTTATTATTATTATTATTATATTATTATTATTATTATATTATTATTTATTATTATTTTATTATTATTATTATTATTATTATTATTATTATTATATTATTATTATTAAATAAAGTTAAAGATTGTTTGCTTTTCCTAAAGGTAAAGAATAACGCAAGTAAGCAACGCAAGATTATTAAATTTATCAAAGCAGTTGAAGGATAGTGATTGCTAAACTTTCACAATGTCTTCTTTACCAGCTAGATACCTTGGTTCGTAATATTTCTATATGAATAAGTCGAAATGAATTTAAGTTATATTTTTTTTGTTATTTATTGGTTTATAGATATGCGAATATTATTTTAAAGATACTACGATAACTTTATTTAAATATAGACATCATGGTTTTGAAAAGATAATATTTATAATATATAATTAATGCTACATTCATAAATGTGTTTATTCTATTGAATTGGAAATCTCTTTGTGCGACGATCAAAGGTTAAATGTAAGTACTCATATAATTATGATTTTCCAAACACTCAACAATGTGCAGTAATGTTTGACAGATTATAGGTATGAGAACATCAGCGTAAAATTGTTAAATATCCACTTCGTTACCCGTAAAATTTGGGATTACTATGAGTTGAGTATAAGACGAGTTTTGTTAATCTCGATTAAATACTTGAGTATAACATGCGTCTCGTATATGTTGGTTAAGTACTCATTACACGTCAGGTAATCTACAGTATATCCGTCTACTATCTTATGCGATAAAAAATTGTTGTTCATTGTGATTTCATTACCCAAAAGTGGATATTATTTCAGCCAAAAACCCAATTTAAATTACCAACTACTCAACAACACCTTTAAAATACTTAATTTATATTTTAAATTTATTAATTTTCTTAATTTCAGCCATAACCATCAACAACGAAACTTTATAGCCCCCTCTTTTTTCATTAGTACTATTAACTTTTAACCCTTAGTTTAATTTTTATATATCTCTCCTCTCTATAAATTAGTTCAAACTTGCCACTAATAAACATCACAAACCAACAAAAAGAATTTACAACTAGCTTCGTGTGTTGTTAATATGTTCGTTCCAAACATTTTGGGGTTCTTTCATGTTAATTTTTCAGTCATACCCTAATCGAGATCTATGAACTAAATGGAGATATTAGATACACGAAAAATATTCTAGCAAAAATCTGTATAAACATTATAAATAGGAGTATAATTAATCGCTTTTTAGTAAATCTCCTTAATCTTTTAGATTAAATAAAAACCAGAAATATGAGTAGTATTAGATATTAGGATTATTAGTATGAGCTCATGAGTCCATTAGGTATTAAAGTTTGTATTTCGTTTTATATATATATGTATTGCAATATTCAATAATAATTCATTCATCTTTACCCTCTTACATGGTATCAGAGCCTTAGGTTTCTGGTTCCCGTCTTCTTTAAGCAACACACAAAAACAAAAACCCTAGCCGTTACGACAAAATTAAACCCTAGACAGGGAGGGGTGCCGCCACCGCCGCCGCCCAGTCCCACTTTGTTTTTAGGTTTTATATTTTCTCATGTCTAGCTTCTTCTGAAATTAATTCTCCTGCTAATTTGTTTGCCGGCAAACTCTCGTACGATATGAGCCATGTAGCCATGAGTTTATCATACATGCTAGCTTGCGTGTCACCAACTTTTGTTTTATTTTTCGACATTGTTGCCTCCAAATTAATTGCCTGGATGCTTCTTTTATTTCTGCCACCTAGTTTGATTATTAGTTTTGATTTTCCTGTAGAACTCCACGTGAGTTCCCCATGTTCTTTTTGGCTTTTAATAACTCCAAGCCACCACAGTCGCCATTGATTACGATCATAGCAACACTATCAATTTTGTTTTGTTTTTCTTTGGCTTCTTCAAGTATCTCATCTTACCCGCCATCCATCTCTTTTCTGATCGGCTTCTTTTGGCGAACCACTGTCCGCTTCCACGATCTCATCCAATAAACCACATCTCTTTATTTGATCTATGGATCTCACCTCTCTTCAACGAGAGTGTGGCCCGACCATGGTCACCGGTATTTTTTTTTCTTTTTAGATCTACGGATCTCATCTTTGATCTGCCGATGTAAGCGTCGGCGTGCAGTGACTATGGTCACATGCCTTTCTTTCTTTCTATTTTTTTTTTAAATCTATAGATCTTATATCTTGATCTATAGATTCAAGAGACCGCCACCTATTTTTTATGACTAGGACTTTGGTCCAATGCTATGTATTTTTTTTGAAGACTCCGAATGACACAAAAGTTTAGATGACGAAAGTTTAGATTTTGGAGGGCATAATCAATCTAATGTGGACGGCAACATCATGCACAACATGGAAATATTGACGAAAGTTTAGATTTTGGAGTTGATCGAAGAATGTTATCTTATTATTATTTGTTTTATGTTTTTTTTTGTTTTCCAGTCTTAGCGTTCGGTACTTTCGCTTCGACTGTAGGGGAGTATTAGATATTAGGATTATTAGTATGAGCCCATGAACCCATTAGGTATTTAGGGTTGCATTTCATTTATATGTATATTGTATTGCAATATTCATAATAATTCATCCAATCTTATCCTCTTACAAGTACGACCTGTTTGATTTGCACATTGTGAAAGAAATGAAAGAGAGGGAGATGGACTTTTATGCATTTGCTTTAGAGTTGTGCATCGTCTTTAATTACAATACTTTTAAGTGTAATAATTTATTTAAGTTACTTTATCTTCCTAATTAAATTATGACTACACCTCATCTATTATTAAATAGGATAATTTGAGTAATTTTTGTTCATATGAGTCAGTTCAAGACTATTAAAATAATATATTGGGTTAAAATAATATTATGGGTTACTACATGTCACTTTTTTGTTAGTTTTTCTAACTTAAAACGAGTCTAAATAAAAGTTACTAGTTATGTACTTGATTAAGTGATATTGCCAATATTTGATTTATCTGATTTATTTGATCTTAGTTACGTACCTGATATGTTTGATACACATAGTTGTATCGATTATTATTAATTAAAAGTTACTAGTCCAATTAACACGTGAGATCTCCATTACAAGGAAAGTCAACATTTGGATCCAACGGTATAAAGATATTAATCGTTATAATAGTAGTGTAGGTCATCTTTTAAATAATATTTGTGTAGTTATTTTATTTACTAATCACGTGTAATTAATTACTTTTAGATTCTTTGTAATAACATTATATTATGTGATTTCAAGATAAAATGTACAATGTCGTAAAACTTATATAGTATATTAGAGGAATGCATAAGATGATAATCTTTCTTATTTGTCTCACCTTCATTATTTTACTCGAAAAAATATCATATTGTCTCTAAAAGAAGATTTGTTGTTTCAATTATATCACTAGATAAACAAAAGGCTTGTTGCTAGAAAAATTTTAGTGAAATTTTTTTCCATCATCTCACCGTCCACAATCACCCACCATCACCATCACCACCAGTTTATTTTAGTATTAAAAATCAAACAGTATTTTTCTTGCATACTACAGAGGTTTGGTTCATCTTTTATTCTATAGATGTCTGCGGATGTGATTCGTAGACTACAGATATTTTACCTCTGAAAAAACAAACTGCACCTAAGATAATAAAATTATTATTTACACATTTCACTTTTAATTATAAGACTATTTGTCATATTTACGTGAGTGAGTGGGCGAGGTTGAGATGGCAACCACTCACGACATGACACACTGCCCTGAGTACGTGTGAGAATGGGAGTTGTCCCTCGTGGGTGAGTGTGGTCATATTGTTGCCCTTTGGCTAAGATGGTAGCCAATCATGTCGTATTGAATGACCTACATCTATGCCTGAAACGTGAAGTATTACATGGCCTCTAATACAATGCGGGTTCAAGCTTTAAATGCAAGTATAAAACAAGTCAACTCAATAAAAATATGAGCCGTGGGTGAGGTAACCCAAAACTTTAATAAAAATAAAGAGAAGTTTTGGTTCAGGTCTTAATATAACCAAAAAATTAGGTTTCAGGTTGATACATGAGATTTTCTTTTACCTATGATGAGTTTTATTTTGAGTGTGGTCTTGGGTTGCGTACTCGTGTAATAAAAATGATCAGACAGGTTAGCAGCTCGTTAGTGATCCAATTAGCTGTAAAAAAAATAAATAAAAACAATAAATTCCATTAAAATCCATTTCTTGAATTATTTGGTGATATGGTATTGACAGGGTTGGTGAAGAATTAATTGTCAACAGCAAATTATTTCCTACTCTAACAACTCAATTCCTCACTACTACTCAACCTCTCTCTCTTTATAATCATATAATATCACCGATTTATTTTATTTTCTTGTATCTTTATGTTTGTTTTAGATCTTTATGTAACCACACCAAACTCGCTATTCAATATCTTTGACATAATTTTCTAGAACACATCTATAAATTTTAGAAATTTATGACAGACATAAAAAAATACAAACAACTCTGTTTCTAATATACAAAATTCTTTTATTTTATCAACAATGTTGATTTATGCTCATATAACGATTAAAAACAACTTGAAAAAACTCACGGGTTACATCAATACCCTGTTACTAATACAAATGAAGTCCATGGCATAGTAGTATATAGTATTGATGAATGTCTCTTAAAAAAATTATGTAATGTTAAATACTTATGATATAATTAAACAAGCAAACTAAAAGAAAAGTTCACTATTATTAGAAAACAATAATATAAGTATACAACTATATAAAACGCAGCTTACATTTGTATATGGTATTCTAGAGGTTAAAAGTATAAACTAGTGGAAAATAATTTTGAAGATTGAATAACATAGATTTCTTTATAGTTCGATATGTATTAAATATTATACGGATGCGTTTCTATAGTACAAATAACTAAATCAATCACTTTAAACCCTTAAATTTTAAAGGTCTCAAAATTAAAAAAAAAAAAAAAAGACTACTTTAAATGTATTATCAGCTGGAACTATAATTAATAATCCACCCATTTGTATGTTTTAGAGAAAAAAAAAATAGGTAACAAAATGATTAAAAATTTATTAATTGAGTTGTTATTTTTAGATGAAATAAAGTCCTATAAAAAAATTGTTGGTGGGAATGTGGTGATATATATTAATTCTAATATGAGAAGATGCTTTATTTGGTTTTTTATATCAGAAAAGGAATATATTTTTTTATTTCACAAGAAAACCTTATTTTTAAAGTCGTTTTAAGCCTTAAAATATGTTGAGCCGTCTCTGAAACCATATTATCTTCTTTTATATAAATCATAATTTGAAATCACTTACGTAACACGTAAACAATTTATGAATTAATAATTTGTATAAATTCATACCTATATCATTATTCTTGTTATAAAAGTATATATTCCAATATATTTAGATGGCCCCAAGATCTTACATCTAAGCAATGTTGTCAAATCCAACAAGGCACACGTCTTATGTTTTAGGAGTAGTCCAACACAAATCTCGCTTCAAAAACTTTTTTTCATACGCTTAAACATATTTTCAAGACAATTCTAGCAAAAAAATAACCGAACAAGTCTAAAACATTTACACAACCCTAAACAAGCTTAAAAGATCAAATATTTCAATGTCTGATGCCTAAAACTAATGCTCACTCTTTGCACACCAAATGCACCTTCTTTTTTGGCGATAGGTGGTAATTAGTAAGTTATTAGTGTCAGTAACTATTCATTCGTTCATTTCAAAGAATGAACCCATGACCTTTCAAATAAACAAAACTTTTTATTTTTCACTTGAACCATTAGACAAAGTTGGCAAACACCGGCACTTTTAACGACTATGATTGTAACCTGTAAGCCATATATGAGGAAATATCATAGTTTTGGAGCCGAGCCATATTCGAGCCGAATCACACAATACTTTCTTCCACTCAAGTGGCCCCTACATCCAGCCTGTTTACCCTCACCCTCACAAAACGACACATCAACTGTCGTTTCACCCCTTCTCTCTCCTTCCACCACCTCCTCTGTCTCCCCCTCTTTTAATCAAAACCCATCTTCCCAAATCCTAGAGAGAGAAACCCACCACCACATTTCTAGAGAGAGAAACCTCCATTTTCATACAAGATTCACACACACCCACTTCCAAAACACCATCTTCTTCTGA
This sequence comes from Flaveria sonorensis, assembly GCA_025506505.1. Classification (NCBI taxonomy): domain Eukaryota; kingdom Viridiplantae; phylum Streptophyta; class Magnoliopsida; order Asterales; family Asteraceae; genus Flaveria; species Flaveria sonorensis. The sequence goes on from CM046438.1 coordinate 7,279,959, forward strand.
ACCCTCTTCCAGATTTTTGCATCATGAGTTCTCGGAACTATGATGCACTCAAATTCATCATCTTTTCTTCAACATTGCTCTTACATCCGCCATTGATGCACCTGCTTGCACCTTCAAAACGCTAAATCAACCCCACCCAGATCAATTCCAACTCTGTACTCGTCGCCCTCCTTGATTCACACTACACTGAGCTATCAGAGCTCGTGGAAAAAGCTCCCTGCTGCAAACCCTAGAGGAAACAGTTTCGAATCACAATATCACCATTTTTGCTCCTGATAATGAAGCTTTGGAGAGGAACATGGATCTGGAGTTCAAACGGTTCTTACTTGAACCCGGGAATCTCAAATCGCTCCAGAATCTGCTCTTGTTTCACATCATCCCCACCCGAGTCGGGTCGGGCGAATGGGCAGAAGCTCATCATCAAACCTAGAAGGTGATAACGACAACCGTTTACAGTTAACCCGTACACCCTCCGGCGGGAAGGTAGTCGGAGGTGTCGCGAAACTGACCCGACCCGACGACATAGTCCGACCCGACGGGTTGATCCACGGGATCGAGCGTTTGTTAGTCCCTCGATCCGTACAACAGGAGTTCAACCGTCGCCGGAGTTTGACCTCCATCTCCGCCGTGCTGCCGGAGGAGCTCCGGCGGTGGATCCGAGAACCCATCGGTTGAAAAAAACGGCCGCCCCGGTTCCGGCCGGAGCTCCACCGGTTCTCCCGATCTACGACGCGATGGCCCCGGTCCCTCCCTAGCTCCGGCGCCGGCGCCGGGGCCGGCGGCGGCCACCGCCACTTCGACGGCGAGACCCAGGTCAAAGACTTCATCAAAACGCTCCTACATTACGGTGGGTACAACGAATTAGCAGACATTTTGGTGAATCTGACGTCGTTAGCGACGGAGATGGGGAAACTGGTGTCTGAAGGCTATGTGTTGACAGTATTAGCCCCAAACGATGAAGCAATGGCGAAATTGACCACTGATCAGTTGAGTGACCCTGGTGCACCGGAGGAGATAATGTATTATCATGTGATACCGGAGTATCAGACGGAGGAGAGTATGTATAACGCCGTACGGCGGTTCGGTAAGGTGGTGTATGATACTCTCCGGCTGCCGCATAAGGTGGTGGCGGAGGAGGCTGATGGGTCGGTGAAGTTTGGTCAAGGTGAGGGCTCAGCGTATTTGTTCGACCCTGATATCTACACCGATGGGCGGATATCGGTGCAGGGGATTGACGGAGTTTTGTTTCCGGTGGAGGAGGTGAAGGAGACTCCGGTGAGTCGGGGTTCTCCGGTGACGGAGACAAAGGTTGTTGAGAAGACGAGAAGAGGTATGTTGTTGTTGTTATTGTTGTTGTTACTGTTTGATTTGTGTGTTGTTGAATGGGAGTTATTTCGGCGAGTATTCCGGTGAGTGATGGTATAGGTTTGAGTGGTTGTGGATTGTGGGGGTGGGTCATGTGGAATTATTCGTTCTCGTTTATTGCACTTGTTTTTATGCTTTAGAGCATAATTTGATATAGCATAAGGTACACCGATATGTTGTCTTGTTGTAGCAATGGACTAGTTAGTGTTGTTGGTGTGTAAAGCGTGTGTGGGACTGTTGTCTTGTCATAGTTGTATGTCTGGTGATCTGACTCTGGCGTGAGAATAAGTATTTGTTGGAGTTAAGGCGATAAATGGGGAGTGAATAGTTGAGAGTAGGGAGATTGAGTGTCTTGATTGTAACTATGGTTATGTAGCAAGTAAATGTGTCACTATGGGTTGCTAAGGGATTGGTATTGCAAGGTGTGATTGTGTCAGGTTATATTAGGCGTAGGCGCTAGCAATGTCTTTTGGCCTTGGTTTGGAACATACATTGTTCGTAGGGTAATATGTGAATTGTGAAGACTAGCAGTCTAGCATTGGTTAAATTGTCAGTATGTTTTCTTCGGACCAAGATAGTGATGTGTGTTATGTTTGGATTGCTTTTTGTCGAATAGTAGGGCAAGCTTGGTCCAGATAAGTGTTGGTTTGTATGCCATTAGGTTTGGTTTGGTTTGGTTTGGTTTATCTAGGTGGTAATTAACCTATGGTATATCTTTACAATTTAATGTGTATGCAATAATAGTTTAGATCATATGGAGTGATTGTTTAGTTAAAATGTCATGTAGGTGTCATGTAAACAAAAAAACATCTCACTAAAGTCTTTTAAATCAAGCCTTATTGATGCAATATTGTAGGCAAAGTTGTGTTTGAAGCCCGTTAAGGGCTTAACGCCTTATAGGTTTGGAGTCTCTTTTAACTGCCATCTAGTGGTGTTTGGAGCCCCACTTGTGTTCATGTAATCACTATTGGCTCCCTCTTCTTGTCACTACATATAGTCTTAAAGATGACTTATTTCATATTCATTATTTCTGATAGATTCAAAGTTGTAAGTTTTAAGTTAAGAATAGAACAATTATGTACAGCTTTTGTGCTTTAAGGGATTGTGTATACTTATGTGTGCTTTAAGGGTTTGTACGTACATAGTATATGCTAATTTTGTGATGACTTTGCTTGCATAAGTAGCCAATTTGGTCACTTTTTCAAAATTAATTTGTGGGTGACTTAAAAGTACTACTTTTAAGGCAGAAGGTACAATATTTATAATGTTAGAAACTTTATGCCACTTTTGATTGTAGTTAACTCATCCCTTTAAAAAGTCTTGATCATTAAGCATATCTTAAACACCAAGAAAACTAGCTCTCTGTTTAATCAAGTACACATCTTTTGAGTCTTTTTAATGATTTTTGTATATTTCATATATTGTGTGTGTGTATAAGATTTATATATTTTAGTAGTTACAAATTCATTTTTTTGGTCAATGCAGGGAAATTATTGGAAGTAGCATGTTCAATAGCTGGATCATTTGGGCATTTTACAAGTTGTTATTGATATATACATACATATATATAATGCAAAAAAGAAGGTGTGTTTATTTATTCGGTATAAAAGTTGTGTGTTATTTATAAAAATAGAATAATTTGATTAATTATTATTGAAATTGACAGTTTATTTTAGGAAAAGTGTGTGGAAAATAGGACATAAAGGGAAGCGAATGGTGCAGTTTGGCATTGAAGGAAGTTTCCCCAGAGAATCAGATTCAGACCCCTTCACATGAGAACAAACTTTATTTCTTTTCTTAAAAAAAATAATTTTCGAAAATTTTCTTCTTTATGGTGTTATATAAATACTGTAATTAGTAAAAGTGATTTTTTATGTATTTATGTTTGATTTTGAGGAAATTGTATTTGCCCAAACGTGCAAATCTTGTGCCCAATTTTCTTCCTTAAGGAAGAATATTGATATGAAGGTCGATTTTGAGAGAATTATGAAAATAATTACTTTTCATACATATATTTTTGGATTGCCATTTTTGTTATGAGAAAAAATAATTATTAAACTTATACATTACAGGATTTGAACATACAACTATTTGATTGTGAAGTATAGCATATATAGCATATATCTCAAGCCATCCGCTTAGAGTTATAGATACAACTACATTTTTATATATTATACTTCATTGTTAATGTTTTTTAAAGGTTGAGTAAATATACCCTCTATTTAATATATAAATCAAACAACAATCATAACTTATAAATCTTATGCATAACAAAATTTTGATAAAGTCTAAAGAGGACGAGTTGTAGACAAACTTCTACCCGTATTTATTAGATAATAGTTTCGAATGAGATATATTGATGGTATACTGATATATTTTTAAATTAAATAGTTGGGGTTAATAAATATTTCAGAATGTAAGCGCGTTAATTTTGAAAGTAAAGTAGAGAACGTGCATATTTTTCTATTAATAAAAATTTGTATGATAATATTTGTGTTAGGTAATAGTTTACTTTTATAAATTTTTATATAAAATGAAATATTATCGTATAGATATTAGGAATTCTTGTCACTTTCTATTGATTTTAACCCTCTTTATTCTAATGACACGTAACAGTTTTTTGAGTTCAACCAATTCGGTAAAGACAAACAAATAAAGTTATTTCTGTTTCGTTTTAGTGGCCATGATTAAGAATATTAAACTATCAATAGCACTTTTTGTTTTCTTAATAAAATAATAAAATTTATTATTATATATTGATTGGAACCTGCAAACAAAATAGGTGTCGGTGGTGTGAACGGTTTGGTCTTTTCTTTATTGTTAATGAAGTAACCCTGGTGGTTGTGATGCTTGCCTTGTTCTAATACAAACATAAATACAACTTTATTTAATAAATAAACGATCAAATAGTTAAAAAAAAGAATTTTATATGATAGCTAAGTAGATTCTAAGATTAACAGAGTTATAACAGCTTTCACCGAGATTATTATTTGAACCTGTGTGATAGATCAGTGTTATTCTATATGTATTATGCATAAATAATAAACTATTAAGCTATTAGATGGATGCAATAAAAGAAAGAGATGATTAATTCTATAAAACCGTTATTTTTGAATTCTTTTGGTAAATCTTTCATAAATTTATTAACACATCTTCAACAAACAATAATCATTTGTAAAACAGAACATTACTAAAAAGTTTGTGGAGGATTCGGGGAAATTGGGGGATGAAGGATCTAAAAGAAAAAGAATAATTAGTATTTGATGAGATGTTGCAATGATACATTTGGTTGAATGTATATTGTTAGGTTAATGATTGATGAACATCACCAACTAGGACTTAGCTGTATTTCATTTTCCACGTTTGACTACTTTAAAAAACTTATTTTAAGGTTAATTGAGTAAGAGTATAACAATAAGTTATCAAAGTTATTCATTGATATATGAACTTATAATAATAGCTTACCATTAGACTTATATTAATTTAAATGGCACATCATCTTATTCATTAAAATGTCGGTTCACACATTTGCTCTTTAAAATTTAACACACAAATTAAAATTATAATACATGTTTCTGAGTTGGTTAAGGAGGACCAACTCTATCACGAATTCGAAGCTTAATCTTGCCATAATGACAAATTATTAATAACATACTTTTTTCATCTTAATTTCTTCCTAATCAATAAGGTAATTAGGTACAAATACTAACTAGATACTAAACAAGGAGTTGCGATATCAAATGTTTATAAAGATTCGTACTTAGGTTAGTTTTTGCATAGCCTCCCCTCCCATATTAATAATTACAAACCTTAATCCTAGTCTTCGACTGCTATTGAAACATGGTTTCGTTTGATTTAGGGTTCCGGGTTTGATCTAAAATCTAGATTCGGCTTTACAAATCGATTTGGATTACAAGTTTGATTTAGAGTTATGTAATGTTAGGTTTAAATTATTGGTAAGATGACCGGAGGTGAAAATCGGTAAGGGGTCGGAAGAATTTGAGACTTGAGAGAAAAAAAAGGGTAAGAGAGGGGTTTTCTCTTAATCTTTTTGCAAATCGATTTGGGATAGGGGTCATTATAGTTTTTGTGTTGTAATATTATTGTGTATAAGTCTGGCTAGCCCACATGCTAGAGGCATAAGCCTCTTAAGGTGAGGCTTCGGTTCGATCTCATACAAAGGTGGAATTAAAGGGTTTATGTAGAAGTAAGAGTAATTAAAGCCGTTAGAAAAGTTGTTTTTATGGTATTTTATATATATCTTAATTTACTAAATTATTACTAAAATAAAATAGTGAATGTATGATAAATTTTGATTCACACAACAAAAACATGTTATTGTTAAGGTTGTCATAATACACTGAACTATAAACTATCCTAAAAAGACAACTATGATGCTTTATTGAGGAAAACTCCATGTGGTCTAACACCTAAGACCTAATATCATGTGTTTCAGATTGTTTTTAACTACGTATACATTTTGTTTTTATATTTAAGAAAAACATATAACCACTTTTGATGTATGTGTGATGAATAACGACTTCTTATTCATTTATTTTGAAGTGAATACATTATTTTTAGCAACCCTTTCCATTTAAATAAACGTTCATAACCGTTTTCTGCTTACGAATGCTTCCGTTACCAGAAGGACTAGGGCGTCTTGTCAAAAGCAAATTAAATTTGTATGTTTTGTGAGGCGGATGAGAAAAGGTGCGAAGCTGAGGACATGTATTCTATATTCGTACTTAAACATGCACGCACACAAAAAACGTAAAAACATACGCGTGAGCCTATTTAACACATAATCATTTTAAGTACATGACTACGAAAACTACATGTATCTTTTAATTTAACTGTAATATATAAAACAGATTCGTAACGTACCATCACTTTTTCTCTCTTCCACTGTATCGGATCACACTAGGTACAAATGCTTATACTTGTTATCAAACATAAATAAAAACCAAAACCTAGGATGTGCTGATATGTGTAAACAAATCTAAAGGGTCTACACTCTACAGTTTCATTTGGGTGAACTATATAATGGGTCAGAATTATAAATATGTCAAAGTCCGTTTGTTGTAAGCGTTTACGGTTGTTGTTCGATTGATAAAAGGAGGCTGCAAATAACAAGAAATTCATATCAAAAGTAGCTACTACAATTAAACTATCAAGTTGGGTGTCAAAGGGTGGTTGTATATGCAGTGATTGATAAAACAATAATCTGCACTACTTTTGGGTGTTCATCAGTTCTTGTAGTAATGTATATTAAGTACGCAGACTGTCTTATACAATTTGTTCTGGATTCCTATTTGCCAGTCGAGATAAGCAGCAATCTCGACTCCAACAGTCCAACAGACTGAAGGGCGAAAGTTGTTGAACATATTGGAAAGTCGGGTTCAAAAAATCTTTTGAATTCATAGAGAAGTATAGAAAGGTGGTTGTATTTTGAAAAGAATCATATCAACAAAAGTAAGGCCGGTTCAAAACCTTTGAATCTATGGAAGAAAGTACGTACGCATGCAAATAAAGTAAGAAAGTAATAACGCACAAGAACGAAAGAAAGATTAAGAAAGCAAGAAAATAAAAAAGAAAGAACACATGACGGACAAAGAAAGTAAGAAAGAAAGAACACTGAGTCAAACTGCACTACGCCGACATTGCTAATGGAAACAATCTTGAAGGCTTATGGTTGTAAGGAAATGGTTGATATTAAGGAAGGAGTGGATGAATGAAGACTCACAAGACAAAAGCAATGATCTACCAAACATCGCCAGAAGATTTCCTGATGCAAGCTGTATAATATTCAAGTTCAAATAGATTATGAGACTCAATAATGGTTCGATATCTAGTAGCAGATCATGTTCAGAAAGCATGCCTACAAACCTTAAGAAGCAAGTTAGAGACTTTAAGAATGGAACCAAACGAAACAATGACTTTGTAGGAAAGTTGGGAGGCATAAGAGCCAAGTTAAAGTTTTGGTACTGTTTTAAAAGATTAAATGATTATAAGAAAGTTGCTTAACTCGGTTCCAAAGAAGTTTCTATCGATCATGGCACCCATTGAGTAATATTCAGAGGTTGACATGTCTTTTGAGGAAGCAATATGAAGAATAATAGTGATCGAAGAACTCCTCAAAAGTCAATATGAACCTAAGGAAAATTATCAAAATAAACTTCTAATGGCAAGTTCTAGTAGTCATAGCTATGGTAAAGGACGTGGTAGAGACCTCGGCAGAGGAGAAAGAGGCAGTGGAAGAGGTATGGGCCGAGGAAATAGAGGCAAGAGCGAGTTCAAGCGCTTTGAATGCAGTGAATTTGATCACTTTGCCGACGCGTGCACCAAATGAAAGGATAAGGAGCAAGTGGTTCATATTGTCTGTGATGAAGATCCAACATTATTGTGAAGACAAACCAAGACCTGAAGATCTTACTTTGATTAAGTTTAGTTTAAGGGAGAGTGTTGAAAGTGTAAACTAAACTTAAGGGTCAATGTAATATGTCAAAGTCAGTATGTTGTAAATGTTCAGGGTTAGCGGTTATATTAACGCTGCTTGAATGAATCGGTGTATCCGTCTTTAACACACCGTTTCGTATCATATATATAGAGGCCAAGAACAGTTTGTATGGTCATGTCTTTTGTATCTGTGGAAACAAATCACAAAGTTAATAAAGTGCAGAAGTGTTTATTTCAAATCTTTGTTCATTATCATTCTTGTATTTATTGTAATTTGCTTCTTGAATACCAACAGGATGACAATGAACATAATCCAAGATTTTCAAGAACCTACAAATGTAAAAACCCTTCTTTGTAGGAAATGATTTTATAACTTTAAATTTAACGAGAAAAGCAATTCATACATCATATAAACCAGCAAATTTTTCAACATGTGACGGTAACTTACAGTCGCTATTCACAATACCGAAAACTTAATAACTTGAAAGCAGAAAAGAACTCTATTAAATATACAGATATGCAACAATTTACCGCGCAATTTAACCTTCAACTTCAACAGGATTTGGAGACGCGCTTTCATGAGATTGTTCATTGCATCCTTTCTCTTCTTCTTGCACAGGCTTTTCCTTTAACTTTTCAGATTTGACTTCAGTTTTAGAGGATGGAGCTTTGGATTGAGATTTTCTAATCGTCTTTTTAGCAACAGCAGTGTCTTTGGCACCATTTGTCGTGTCCTTAGTGACGTGTGGGCTAACCATCGTCCCATTGGTGGCTACAGTCACATTACTCTTGTTCCTGCCAAGTTTGGGTGACTTTGGGCGTGTTGGTGGTATCTGCAGACACAGAGTACACATACATTAGAACCCGAAATACATTTGGATATATAAGTGATCGCTACACATAGATAGGATTAATGAGTGTTCAGTGAGAAACTGCATAATGATGCAAAGATTTGTTATGATCATGTGATTATGATGAAAAAGTAAATCGAGATGCTACAAATACCTTCTTTAAGTCGACTCTTGGAGGGGTTCTTTGTAAAACTTTGGCATCGGTGCAGCTTTAAACATCAACGTCTTTCTCAACTGTTTTATCTCTGCTTCTTGGGTTTCCTAAATTATCAACTCAACAAGTTAAAGGAACAGTCTTTATGACCCGATTAAGGTGGTCAAATTCTACACATTCTTGTATAATCTAAAGATTTCACGAGCTAAAACCTTTGATTTTTCTTGCATATTGGTCTTCTCCGCTTCTTTTGCATGAATCTTCTCCTCTATCTTTGAGAAAAACTAGTTCACAAAAGATCAAACATGATTGACTTATGGATTATGTCAAACTGTCAACGAATTAATGAAGAACCAAACATATAGATGTTTGAGTAATCACCTCTTTTCGCCTTTCAGCACGCTCTTCCAACCTAGATGAAAAGCCCACCACAATGTTCTTATGCTGTCCACCGGGGGCAACGCTTCTAATCATCAAGGTAAATCCATGAAAAAATCAATTCTTGAAATTCATTTAAACAAAATTGAAACATTGTTAGGTTGTTACTATATTAGCAACAAGATATTTATGAAATAAAGGTCAAATTCTTGAAATCAACATACAAGGGGTCTGCAGAAGAAGGGCCATCTTCACTTCCATTCGACTTTTTAGGCTAAAACAAGCAAGATAACAACAATAAACATGAAGAACACAACAAACTAAAAGCTACCAAGAGCAGAAATTTACTCCTTACCCTTGACACATGCGCATTTGGACACAAATCCTTTGTTTTCACACCAGTTGAAGCTCTTCTGTTAGCAACACTCGAGGCATTTGCATTCGACAACGAGGCATGAGGCTTCACAGGGTGCCCATCCATGCTATTTCTCATGGAACCATGGTTTCGTGGTTTAGCAGGGAAAGACAAACTTTGAGTTAACTGTGGCTTCGGCTTACATGCCAACAGACCACCTTTAGGACCATTGTTAACCACTTTGCTGTTCTTTGAACTACCCTCATTAACAGCAACCTCAACTGATTCACTCGCTTCCAACTTTGATGATTCAACTTCATTCAAGTTATCTTCACCCACCACATTGTTCTCCACACCATGTTCATCTTCCCCATGAACTCCATTGACAGACTCCATCTTTATTCAATTCCCATCATAAAAAACACAAATTTAATTCAAATTTCAAAGCAACCCACACAAATTGATCAAGAAAACAGAACCCACACCAATTTTTTTGTTAATTTAGGGTTCTAAACTTGAAAACACACAGATTCGAAAGATTTCAATCATACAGTAGTCAATTTCACCCTAAACAGATCAACATCATCACCAACAATCACTTTCATGTTCGAATTACACATAACCAATGCTGTAATCAGTAATAACAACAAGATCAACGAAATTCAGAAATTGGGTATTGGAAATTGAGCAAATTATAATGAAATTGGTCAATTGGATGTTTAAATCAAAGCAATTTCACAAAGATTGTTAAAGATTTTGAACAAAACATACATACATACCTCTGTGTAAAAGGGGTTTGATTTGTGATACTGAAGAACGCAATAAAGATTCTAACTTTAAATTCGAATGCTGGTATAAAAATGGTGTCTTGAATCTTGATGTGTGTGTGGAAGAAGATGATGATTTCAGTAGGGTGTGGGGATAACTGGTGAAGTATGAAAATGGGGTTAACTGCATGTGAAGAAATGACTAATATGTCCCTGTGGTAATTGGTTGGTGATTTTGTTTTAGCCATTGGTACACTTTTCAATGCATAAGATACAAGTGGTTGTGAAGCTTGATAATGCATGGTAGTATGGTACAAACAAAAGTGTTTCTGATATTACTAAAATAGCCTTGAGCAAGTTTTGTAAATTTGATTAATAATTATTCACATTATTAGGTGGTGTATATGTGTATGGTGACACCCATGTGATGCCAGCTCATCTGAGGGGTAACTTGGTCATCAAAAGAATGAAATTAATTGCTGATTTGTATATTTGTTTAGAAATATTGAATTATATTTTAAATAAAATGTAGCGTTATTTTTAGTAATATTCAGATTTGCGTATATACACTTTCCTTTGTTAATCAAGATTTGATATCATAAATTTAAATTATGATATTATTGTCACAAATATGTTTGACATACACATAAAGCATTCAATGTTTAATCAATTTTAGTTATAAAACTACTAAAAGTCTAAAACAACATAAATAACTATCTACTAGCTTTAATAAATCCGTGTATTACACTGGTTGAACAAATAAAATATCAAATATAATAAAAAAATTATTAAGTATAAAATGATATTTTAAAATAAGATATAATTAAAATTACGCATTAGTAAGAACTATAAGTAATATGACAATGATATCAACTATATAAACTTTTGTTTTTAATTTTTTTCCAAAGAAAAAGTTAAACATTTTATTTCAAAACAAACCGTATTAAAAATATTATTTTTAAAAATTTCCTTATTATAACTTACAATTTTAATTATTTTTTGTTTATAAAAAAATTACTTTTTAAAAACATCAATTTTAAACATTTTGTATTTTTGAAAAAGTTTGATGTTATAGAAAAATTTCTTATTTTATAAAATTTGTTTTAAAAAAAATATTAATAAAAAGATCTCTTTATTAATTTATCATAAAACTATTTTTAATATAGAAAAAGCTATATAATATTATTAGTAATTAAGGTAATTATTTTATAAGAGAGATAAACAAGAAACTTATGATGAAAAAAATGTGATATCGCTATGTGTACCCCTTAGTTACTTTTTTATTATAGTAAGGAGATTATATTTATCAACTAAAGTGAGAAAGATAGTTGTTAAAATAAGAGTCATTTACACAATTTTTCTTCTTAAACTCATTAACTACATATTTACTCAAGCTAAAAGTTGAATTGCACAGTTCCCTTTTCTAAAATATATATATTACATATTTACTCATTTTAGTAAAATTAATTATTGCCTGATTATTGTATTCATATTTTCGGCAAGCTATATTTACACATTTCTCTTTTTGAGAACATCAAATCATATATTTTCTTAAGTTTGAGTCTTTTAAAATAATAAAAATAATAAAATTACAACTTCAAATACAAAATTTAAAACTTTATTTTAAAAAATAATCATCGATAACCAAAGTTATATCTTCAAATACAAAACACAATTATTAAAGTTTTAAATAATTATAATAACAAAACATCAATACGTAAAACTTTCTTAGTATAAACAAGATAAAATAGTCATTTTATTGGTTAACTTTAATGAAATGGATAAATATGTTATATATGTATTAGGAAGGGAAAAATGTAATTGATTTTATACATTGAGAAAATATGTAATTTATGATGTTAATAAGAGAAAATATTTAAAAATCCCGTAAAATTAATTATAGTTTACTTTACTTCGATATTCTATATGTAAATATAATCACTGCATATACATTTGAGAGGGCTTGCATCTTTTTTCATTTAAGTACAATCATCATTACTCGTGTTTTCTGCAATTCTATTAAATTGGAGTTTTTTATATAGTTTCCAATAATTAGAAGGCTAGAGCAAACTAATGTAACTTGTACAAATTATTTATAAGATAAGATCTGAAGAATTTATTAATTAAAAAATATACAAGTACCATCATCATTCATCATTTGCGCATATCGGCTTGATTAATGATAACGAATAGATACAACTGATTTGTTACACACGGCTAATGTTATATCCTCCATAATAACATATTTTAATGTATCGTTTAATGAAAAAAATAGGACATGAGTGTATGGTTTCTTTTTCCTTTTATCAACTTCTTTTTTTATGTCACAGACGAATATTAGGATAATCATAGTATCATACGTAAAGAAAATATGAATTAGAAAGATGATTAGAGATAAATTAAGACTATGAAGACATAATATTTCTCTTCATATATAATGTGTAACAAGACTAAATGACTATCGTTAAATGAGAAAAGCTATAAAAGAGTACAAGTTTGAAATACTTGGCTCAGAAAGGAACTACTTGTCCTAGAAGCATAACCTGACTCGTTCGGCGACCACAAAATCAATTAAAAGACACATGGTAACAGGATAACAAAGATGTCATCCTTACCAATTAACAACCATATGTGATAACGGCATGAACCATAGGTTAAAATGCCCACATGCTTATGAAGAGAAAACCCTAATTGGAAGATTATAAATAGAAGGAATGGGGGAAGATATATTTTTCATGCTCTCAGCACCATACTCACACAATAAAAAATAAAAAAAACCCCTTTCTGTCCCTTGTGAAGTCTTAACGCATTTGCTTTTTGCATTTTTGATTAAGGAATGAAGATAAAAGTTCATCGAGGTTCAACAGTAATTGAAATTGGTAAATTGGAGAAGCTCATTGACATTTCAACCCAGTGTTACTATCGTAATGTTGTTTTCTTCTAGCTAGTTTCTTGAAGGTTGGTATACCTTTTAATAAAATTTATGTGTTAAAAAACAAACGTTTTTGTTCGTTTTATTTACTAAGATAATATATGTTGTTAGTGTTCTTTTATTAAAGAGATAAATAAACATAAGAACATATATGAACAAATAATTTGAAAAATATATATATTATTTAAAATAGTTTATCATAAAATATTTGAGTTAATGTACACATAATATCATTTTCTTATACGTTTGTTCATATTTTTGGTGTATATATCTGATATATATTATGTTCAAAATGTATACATGAAATGACATACAACTTAACCTAACTTCATGAATATAAATGAAAAAAAAAATAAGATGTGTGTTCGTATTAGTTCATTTAACTAAGCGAATATAAACAAGAATTATGCCCCGTTCGCTTAAAATCATGTAAACTATTTATCATTTATATAATAACATTTTGAAACATGTTAACAGTAATTTACTATTTATCATGCATAGGGTACAACCTCTTTCACCATAAGCTTTTTTCATACTTTGCTTGTATAACAGTCATTTCCTTCTTCTAATAGCCATCTTTTTCTTTTGGTTTCTCAAGATTTACCTTCATTTCTTCTCTGCACCATCAGAGAGAGAGAGAGACCATATTGTAATCTCACCATTGTACTTCTTCTTTGTCTTCTTTTTCTTCATCCGTTTCCTGCTCTAATTCCACACTAGGGTTACGAGTATAAGTAAAGATGTGTTGCTGCGTGTATGTCCCTGTTGGTTTTTAGGTAATAATTGCTTTGTTTCATGGTTTGTGTTCTCTGAGATTTTGATGTTTTGTTTTCGAAAGAAGTTTTATGAGTTGTTGATTTGCGTTATCGATTGCTTCATGAATAACTAGGATGTTGGTGTTTGTCGTTGTTGTTCATCATGTGTGTTGAATCGCTAATTTTTTAAGTACGCTTGTAATTGAACTGAAGTAGAGCTCATTTGGAGGAGTGTTTTGATAGTTAATGTTTAAATAAATTACGTGTGTGTATGTGTGAAAACTGCTTACTTTCTCTCTTAATAGCCAAATTAAAAGAAGATTTTTACTTTGAAGTTATTAAATCTACTTGACTGTGGGTTTTATTTTTTTAACTTCAGTAATACATGAATGATTATTTCATTTTGGTCTAGGATTTGCACTAATCACTTTGCCTATCATAAATTACTTTTGAATGTTATTACCTTTGTGATTTGTGATGTGTGCTATGGTTCCCCTTTAAGTATTAAATTCAATTATGCAAATTCCTCCTGTTTAATCTATGTTGAAATCTAAGTTTTATTTTCTGATATTTAGATGTGTTCATTTTGAACAGTAAAGTTTCAGTGTAAAACCATTGCAACATACGTAAACTTTTTTTAAATGTGATACGATCTTACGTTTTAGAATTTATTATGTGTTAGACAGTTTGTTTTAGAATTTATTATTTGTTATTACATATCATCACCTATCAAATCTAATCTACATCTTTCACACGGAGGGAGCATCTAAAGTTGTTTGCATTCTCATTTTGGTGTTGAAATAACAAGTTATAAATTGCCTATTGATGTGTGCGTTGGAATGAGATTTTAAGTGTTTAAACGTCAAATATTACGTATGATTATTCGTTTATATGCATGTGATTGAGTTGAATAGGTTGACTATGAGTTGGAAGTGATTTTGTAGGAAAAACAAGGAATTTGGAAGCTTACATGATAAAACAAGTCATTGGAGGGATCAAGAAACGAAGTTTCAAAGTGCAGCAGAAAGGCTTTCACCGTAGCCTACTGTAGCCACCGTAGGCTACGCCAGCTCAAGAAAAAAATCAGCAGAAAGGGTCCCAGCGTAGGCTACGCCAGGACAATTTTTGAAAACCTATAAAATCGCGTTTTTATTATGTTTCAGCCACCACTTGATTCTCATTCGACCTAAGACGAAAAAAAGACGTATTTTGGAAGTTCTGGGATCGATTTTTCACCATTCCAACCCTCAAAAACAAGATTCAATCATCCGGAATGCAAATCAACAACGATTTTGAAGATCATTCACGAACAATGAGCGGCTAATTTTCTAGTGATCAACTTCGGGTATTAGGTTTTGCGTGATTAGGTTTTTGTTTTTGTTTAACTTTGTTGGGATTAAACTTTAGAACCCGTTAAGTTCTTTTATGAGTTTAACTTGTGTTTTGATTATTTAAACAACGACGTTGGTAAACTTTTATTTGAATATCATTTAATCTTTCGTAAATTATATGATTGCAAGTTTTGGTTTCTAATTGAATTGGCATTGTGTATCAAGACCCATTAAGTCCTGATTATCGATATCACTTAATCATCGCACGTATAGAGTCCCTATTAAGGATTTTCCTTGAAGTTAAACTAAACAATTGCTGAAAACCAAACCTAGAACCGAAGTGGATTACTTTCTCTTATAATCGTTTTCTTAATCAAGTTTGATTCTTTCAAAGTTGTTTTCTTAGTTTATTTGTTAATTATTCCAAAAATCCAATTTTCACAGCCAAGAGGCAATAGTTAAGTAATTTGTTAATTTAATTAATCATTATTTTCTAAATCAAAGTACAATACACCGACCACTAATTCCACGAGGATCGACAACCCTACTTACCCTAACTAGTTTAAGGTGAATAAGAACACACATTTTAACATCTTATTTGATTGATACTTCGACATCGATCACCTATTTTATTTTATTTTTCTCATATGAAATCTTCTTAGTTACTTAGTAAGCCTCTAATTTCACATTTTTATTTCTTATCGGTTAGTTTTTGTAATAGAATATTGAGTCATTTTTATCTTGGATTTTTAAATACCAAAAACATCAAATGTATTACATATAATAGATATGCTACTTTTGCAACATTAACCACATGAAATTTAATAAAATACGATTATAGAATGAATTAAAAAAATTCAACAAGGTAAAATACAATTTGTAAAATTGCTTGCAGTCTATATACGCTGCTTTGCAGCAAGTCAAATTAATATGTTTTACATGTATTGATAATATTACATTTAATTGTATAGGTAAAGCATGGACAAGGTCTGCACATGTATAAGTAGTCTCTTGAATATAAATAACTTATATAATCAATAATATATGTAAGCTTTTGAACAAGTTTAAACCTTAAACATATTACGATAAACTTTTTACTTTTGTAATATTACGTAATCTATGACTAGCTTGCTCAAAAACAAAAACAATCCCCGTCGCGAAGCGCGGGTACTTTTTCTAGTTCAATACATATAACTTTACGTAAACAGATGTTACATTTTGTTCTTCAATGTGTATCAACTACGGAACTCTATGAGAATTCAATCACTCATTTAATAACTCAATCTCAAATCTTCATATTGAATACACATAAAACGAATACTCGAAATCATAAAGCCGGCAACGGCTCCTTAAACCCGATAATAAAGTTGTTCTTGGTTCGGTTCCTTGCCATAGGTGTAGTACCCTTGTGCATCATTGCAACAAACTCACTGTAATCTATTCTACCATCCTACAAGTTATAGATCACAAATTCAAGTAAAATATATATTCGTCATATATATATATATATATATTGAGTGGGATCTTACTGTTAAGTTTGTTTATTTGGTGTTATATAAACATCTAAAGGCTTACATTATTCTGATCAACTTCTTTAATAATCTCTTCCAAATGAGCATCATCAACTCCAAACTCCTTGCAGGCTTGTTGAAGTTCATTTCGCGTGATATAACCGCTGCCATCTTTGTCAAAGTATGAAAAAGCAGCAAATAAACGATCTTCCCTATCTACTTTGGTAAAATGCAATGTTGCTGCTACAAATTCATCATAATCAATAGTGCCACTGTTATCAATATCAGCCTATGACAAAAACAATGTATTTGTTAACACTAAAGTAACTTTTAACTTATGAGTTTAAGCATAATATATACTCACAGACTGCATTAACTCATGGATATCAGATTCATTAAGATCAGCCCCAAATGTTTTCAATCCATTTTTCAATTCTTCAAAAGTTATATAGCCACTGTTGTCTGTGTCGATCGTCTTAAACATTTGCTTTAAGCCAGCTATTTCTTCTTCTGATAGTTTTTATGCAATCACCTGCATAAAAGTTGGAAATACCATTTTATAATGTTAATCAAGATTCAAGAACAAGCTTAAAGTTCCTACCTTTAGAGCCATTTTCTTAAGCTTATTCATGGCGGAAAACTGGCTTAATCGAGTCAAGACTGCAGGATCAAGAGGCTTATCTGGTGCAACACCATCTACACTGATCCATGGGTGTCCTGCAACAATTTGAAATCAAGAATGCAAATAAGAAAACTCAAGAAAAAAGAATTGAAGAAAGATTATATACTTAAACTTACGAAGAATTTCGTAAGCAGTTATCCGCCTGCTTCGGTCTCTAAGAAGCATTTTCTTGATCAAATCTTTAGCACTTGCAGAGATAACAGGCCATGGGTTAAACGAAAAGTCGATTTCACCCTCCAATATCTCCCTAAATACATCATTCTGCGTTTCTGTAACCAAAAGAATGAACAGAAGCATAATCAGTGGCAGAACCAGAGCTTCTTTGCCAGAGGACCATCATAAAATTTTCAATTTTCTGTGCAGACTACAACTAAGAGCTCCATATATCATCTAAAAAGAAAACTCAGCTTTTATATATCAATAACTGACAGATTCAAGTGAACAGAGGGTCAACGGACCCTCTTGACCCTACCCTGATTCCGCCCGTGATCTAATATCAATAAGCAAAAAATATATAAAAATTTACATAAAATTTTAATGTATATCACCTCCCCAAAATGGTGGCACACCAGAAAGAAGAATGTAAAGAATAACACCAGCACTCCATATGTCAATTTCAGAACCATAATGTCTTAGCAACACTTCTGGTGCCACATAATAAGGACTTCCAACTACATCTGTAAATATTTCACCTGCAAATTTGACCCCTAATATATCAATTAAACATACAAAAATCACTAGAAATCAATGAAGATTAACCAAAAGCTACCTGGTTTAAAGAAAACTGATAATCCAAAATCTATAGCTTTAAGAGGTGAATCTTCATCTCTATCAACAAACAAGAAGTTCTCAGGCTTAAGATCGCGATGCATAACTCCTAAAGAATGACACGCTTCAATCACCCTCGCGATAGTTCTAACAAGATCAGCTGCTTTTCGTTCTGTAAAATGCCCTTTTTGCGTGATTTTTTCAAATAGTTCACCTCCAGAACAAAGCTCCATAACCAAATGAACTTCATAAGCATCTTCATAAGCCCCTTCAATTGACACCACATTCGGGTGCCCCGATAAGTGATGCATGATCTCAACTTCCCTCCTAACCTCCTCCACATCATCATCAGTCACTAGCTTTCTCTTGGAGATCGATTTGCACGCGTATTGTTTCCCATTTTTCTTACTTGTGCATATAGAAGTTGTCCCAAATTGCCCATGCCCAAGTTTTACACCCATTGTATAATGATCTTTCAAACAACCACTTCTTGTTTTCAACACTTTATCAACTAAATGGCCTGCACTAGACTTTCTCCTCTTATGTTGTGGATTCTTTACCACATTTTTTGCGTTCTTTTGTGTTCGTTTGCTTTGTTGCTTCACTATTACAACTTTTCCTGACTGTCTACCATGTTCTTTAGTCGCGTGTTGAACGGTTTGAACATGTTTATGCTCTTCTTGTGTTATGGACAGAACGTTTGGAGGTGTGTTTTGAACAGGTCTAGTAACCTTATGATTTTTGGCGTGACGATGGTGGTTTCGCGCCTTTCTTTTTTCGTATTGGATCAATTCGGGCGATCTAGACCACCATAATGAATGCCATATTGATCTAAAGAATCCATGCCTTAAGCATCTTGATGATCCACATACATTTCCCATCTAAAACAACTTATAATTCATCATCATCATATCACTTACAATCCCTTAATTCTCGCAACATGAAAGCAATGATCGATGATGAACATAATATTAATCAAAGAAGACAATATATGATATACCCATCTCAAATCAATCCAATAGATTGGAAAGATATAAACTTTACTCAAAGATCGGTGGATATGATTGATAAAGATGATAACTTTGTATGGATTGATAGGTTTTCAATCAAAATCTTTAACAAAAATGTCGAATTATTGTGTGGATTTTATGATTGTTTGAGGGTTTGTGTTTATGGTGGATCTTACCTTCAATGGCGTTGTGTATGGTGCAATGGCGGATAGAATATATTTTGTTGTTTGGTAGAATATATTGAGTTTGTTTGTTTGAAAATTTGATAATATAAGTAATTAATTAAACTAAAACTAAGAACGTATTTTAAGGGTATCAGGTTATGGTATGTTTGATCCTTTAGAGTTTAGATGAATCTTGTTTGCGACTGATTTTAACTTCTTTTTTTAAATCTTATTTTATTTTCTTACTTTTAAACTATATCATTTCTAATCTATTTTATATTAGCAACTGAACCCCGATCTTCTTCTCATACGACAATACCTCTATCATCCAATCGTAGCTGGAATGGCGGGTGGCTGATTGATTTTAATGATTGGACTAGCAGTCACAATATTTGCGATTGTTTTGCGGCCAATACCACATTTGCGCTCGATTGCGACCTACTCTTATGTGATGGGCTGATTGTATGATTCTGATCATATTGCGACCATAAATCTTTGACTGTAGCTGGTATTCATAATTTAGTGTTGGTTGATTACTTTTTATGATTTTTGTGACTAAATTGCGATCGAAACTAGATGGTTCATGGTCGCATAATTTACAACTGTATAGTATCAGAATCCTGGTCATTAATGTTACGAGCTTAACAGTTTTGGTCGCAAATCGATCACCAATTTTACAACTGCTTCTTTATGTTGGGGATTGCTGTTGCAATTTTAGTAGTGATCCCATCATCTTTAAAACAATGATTAATTATACAAGATCACAAATACAAATGCAACACAATTAACATTTTCAAAGTTTTAAGTTTTAACATAGCATCCCTAACTCCAATAGCTTTACACCAATGAACACAATATCTAGATTTCAAAGTTTTGCGTTGTAGACAGAAATCCAGAATTATAAGATCTTATATAAAAACATAACAAAATCTAAAAGAAATTATTCAGTTTGATAATTTTAAATTAATATAAATAATCGTAAGTAAAAAGTAATATCTTTTTACATTTTATATCTCTAATTTTATTGTGATATATTGATGGGGTGCATAAAGACCTCAAGTTGGTTGATTGAAGTTTATCTCAAGGACTTGCGTTTGAATGTCTTTTAGTTATCTCTTTATTTGTTCAAGTATTTATCTTGTTTTTATTTTTATTTTTTGACGCCTTTAAATACCTTGATATTGGAATAGTTGTAGGGAGTTATTTTTAAGGAACATAACTAATATTTGATGAGCTTTGAGTTCTATCGTGTTCTTGTTCTCGATTCCTTGTGATCTGACTTCTTCAACCTAGCTAATCCTACATCATATATACTTTCAATGGAGAAGTTAAGTATATTAGGAAATTTAAGAACAACATAGTTGAATTGTACATTCGTTTTTAGGAAAATAAAGAAATCTAATCTTTTCATATTTTTGGTGATTAATTATGAGAATTTAAGTATTCTACTCAATTCAAAATAATGAATGGTCACATTAATCCTGTCTCCTATAGACTCGTGAAAGTGACTGATATTAACAAGTTCAAACAATTATCTAAATTTGTTATAAGTTTACAATATTCATCAAACTATAAGTACTAATTGCGATATGACGTTACATAATATATAGATGATACGTAAATTAAAGGTTAAAGTAACATTGAGATGTGCACGTTTAGTTCCCACTAAGGTACACTTACATAAAAACCAGTTAGAAATTTGATAACACAAATCTTTATGTAAATCCATTCACAACATTAAATTATGATTTCACGATACCAATTATGTATTAGCTTGGTTAACCAACTCTTATCTTCATATTTGATTAAAACTCATTGTCTTCGAGTATTTGATACATTCTTGAAGTTTTCTGATTTGATATTTAGTTTTAGATGCTATATTTTTTATCCTTGTCACATTGACTTGAGCTTGATATATTTGATATGATATAGAATTTGTTATTTCATGTTCCTAAAGATGATAAGAAATTTGGACTTGTGATATGATCTCTATACATAGCTTGCATAGTTCATCTACTAGGATTCTAGATCATATACATGAAGCTGGTTATTTTATTGTAATCTTGGTGAAATTGAGTTACCTGAGATCAAGTGTGAAATTATAATAAAATTAATACAACTTAGGATATGCTGAGTGCAAAATTTTACGAGAATGTAATGATTTCTAGGATAAATGCCCTTGAGGGTTCCAAGGGGTTGGGAGGAGCAATATGATGAGGTCCATGGGTTGAACCTCTGGTGGGGGTCGTGTTACCCAGTCTGAAAGAACCTATAAAACAATAGTAAGTTGCTACTAATCATTGGTGACAACTTGGTTAATAAATAACAATCACTCCTCAACGACATATCTAGTTGTAAACGAGCTTCATTGACACCTTGATAAGCAATAGCAGCATTGGTTATGAGTAGCAACTAACAAGTGACATTAGTGTTAAATACCAAAATTGTTGTTGATGGCCAAGCCATCAATGGAAACTGAGCCCCTATGCGACCTTCCACTTGCAGAGAGTCCTGCCGATGTAGCTCTTGTTCTTCTTCCTTATCGAGGTCTTCCCTTTCTTTTGATCAACAATGAAAGTTTCATTCAAATCGTCACATTTACCAATGTGATAGGTGAAGAACTAACTTCTCTGGTGTCCGTCAAATGATGTAGTTCATGCTAATGATTTCCTTCACTGATTTAACTGTCTAAGTAATAGCCATCAATCGTTATGAGAACCCGTATTATATAAAGGTCTTCAATCTAATTTGACATCAAACTATATAATAATTTTTGCACGTTATCATTAAATAACTAGCATCCTCGTTTTTGTTTCTTTTGTCTTATCCAACTAAAATTTTAAAGTACCACCAAAATAATATCAGTTTGAAAGTGACGTCATAGAATTTAAAAGATTATTAGAAAAACTTTAAACCTACATATGTTGATTAACTTGGTTATATATGAGACCTTTACTTTTACTACCTAATGTTGTCGCTACTTATAGGGGTGATCACATGCACACAGGGAACTACATCATAACCAATAGGGTTAAATGACCCCAATGGGTTTTTGTTTTTATATACCATGTATGAAGTAGAAATTTGAGCAAAGCATAGAATTATATACTTGACCCCAAAAAATATAAACCAATTGTAATACTAAGTTACTAACGTATGCAATTTAAGTTTATGTACAAAGCTGGTATCAAAATAAAGTGAATAAATTACCTTGACTTCATGATACATATATGTGTTTACAATTATGCAGTCCAAATAAAGATCCAGAGTTTTATTTATTTAATTGTATAAGCTGTTAATATATCAAAAGATATAAATATGTATATTTATTATAAATTTATATAATCATTAAAAGAATGACCGTTTGGTACAGTCCAAATATGACCACGTGTGGAGCGGGTTCAAACTTCAAACCACATTAAAACCATGCGTGAGTTATTCGCCATGTATATTTTATTGTTAAAATCATTGATGTTACTTAACAAACTAACCTCAAATAACTAAAGTTTATAGTTAATGCAAAGGAAGATAGATGATTAGTATAGAATTAATTTTAAGAGGCCTAACTAGTTGTATGATAATGATAAGTAATATATAAATGTCAAGCGGAAGTGAAACAAAACTATTGCTTTTGGGGCTTCGTTTTTCTAGGTTTTGATTAAAAAGAGTTTATTTATGTATGATGTATATATAAGATTTGTGTTTAAGTGTTTTGAACATCAAATTTGAAAATATGAAAAAGAGTTTTAAAATTTATTTTGGAAAAACGTCCCAAAATTACATAAGTTTGTCTAGACTAACATGAATTTCAGAAAATGGCTTCGATATTTCGCTTCGCTTAGTTTCTAAGAAGAT
Organism: Flaveria sonorensis; assembly: GCA_025506505.1. Classification (NCBI taxonomy): domain Eukaryota; kingdom Viridiplantae; phylum Streptophyta; class Magnoliopsida; order Asterales; family Asteraceae; genus Flaveria; species Flaveria sonorensis. The sequence continues at coordinate 7,303,293 of CM046438.1, forward strand.
TGAGCCCGCTTGATACTTGAGAACTACATGTAGGAGTTATGATCTATTTAACGTGATGATGTGATTTTGTTTTTAATTATTCTTAAGCATTTAAGAAGTATATTTACACCATTTTGTTATAGGTAATTTGTAATACCGAAAGTCGACCGACCCTTCAGGGGCATAGACTTTAATGGGTATACAAGTTTGTATGATAAAAATAACTTAGTTTTGTAGGATTGGTATGTTGTCTATCTCTAAAATAGTTAAAGTATACGCATCTAACGTAATAGGGTTGGGGTTATGCTCAATGATAAAAACATTTAGAGTTTGAGTGATGAATATCCATTTGAGGTCAACGTACGGTTAGACTTCCGACTAAGCCGAGTTGATGCAAATTAATTATGGTCATGGTTGGCATTGAGGGCGTGCCTAGTGGGCGACTGCAAACGGCGCCAACCTTAGAAGGCCCACATTTTTTTTTGTTTAAGTATCTGATGTCGATTAACATATTAAAAAAACTTATAAACTCATCATCAGTTGTACGTTTTATAGGAGCCCAATAAATTAAAATTTTAAAACTCAACAACATGTTCTAGAGAGGACTCAATTAACCCAACTAATTAAATAACTTAAAAAAAATTCAAATCCTGATTTATTTTGGTTTGTGTTTAGGGATCTCAACAACATGTTCTAGAGAGGACTCAATTAACCCAACTAATTAAATAAGTTAAAAAAAATTCAAATCCTGATTTATTTTGGTTTGTGTTTAGGGATTTAAATCTAGGTTTAAAATCCTGATTTATTGAATATACTGAATCACCTGCACCTCATCGATTCACACCCAATGATTTAGCACTCTGGTCCTTATGTTCCAGCAATACCATATACAAATTTCTAACATAAGGGTGCCATTTTTACTAGTCGAACAAGACATCGGAAATCCATGTGGTCGCCACCTTGATTGTATAGTGTAGATTAAATAAAATATGATAAATATGATAACATCTAGCCATTTGAAAAATCTATAATGAAAAATCTATAATGATATCGGTAATAATATTTTATAATGTCCAATTGTTGGGTTTCTAACTCTGAGCCAAAGTTAGCGTGTTCTAATTCATTTGCCACAATTAGTATCCAACTATCCAAAGTCTATGTGGAGAATTTAAGTTCATTGATCATCTTTGCAACTTCTTTTACTCATTTATCTTTTCAATTTTCCTTGAAATGTATATAACTAAGATTCATCGGCAACCTGTTTTTAGGAAACATGCATCATGCTGAATGAAGTGGTATCGGTGTATTGTTATATGTTTTTATATAATACTAGTTTTAGTTACTCGTGTATTACACGGAAGTTTTAATATTTAATTATAAAATAACATAAAAATAAAAATAAAATCAAGTGTGTTATATATTAAATAAGACATAACAATTTTTGATTATAAGGTCACAAATGAGCAAAAACATCCTTGTAAACTATATTTGCAGTAACATTAGTAGGTTTACACTCATTATCTAAAGATAAAAGCTTCAGTCCATATTTACTCTTAACTTGTGACAAGATGTCATAAAGCTGATTATGCGTAAAAATAGACTCTTTCAAGTATAAACCGACACTTGACAGAGATTGACCTTAACTTTTGTTTATTGTTATAGCAAAATATACAGTCAAAGAAAACTATCTTTTTTTAGAATTAAAAGAAATACTTTTGACGGGTCAAATTGTGAGCTAGATATTGAGTGGGTGTGAGGATATTAGTACGAAAAAATTAAGATTTAAATAATATACATTGAAAAGTTATGTGCAATAATTAGATCAATTTCGAATTATTTTGACCATGTAATCAAATATAAAGATATAGTATTAAATCGGGTTTGATTGGGCTACAAATTTTCATAATATCTCTGATTAGTTGTTGATTATTATTTATTTAATACCAACTTTAGTAAACCCGTGTATTATACGGGTTGAAAAAATAAAATATTAAATATAATAAAATTTTGTGAAGTATAAAATGGTAATCTAAAATAAGATATAATTAAAATTACATACGAGTAATAACTATAAGTATTAAAATAACGATATCAATTTTTAAACTTTTGTTTTTAAATTTTCTTTCCAAAAAAAGTTAAATATCTTTTTTCAAAACAAACCTTATTAAAGGGTTATTTTTTTAAATTTTTTTATATAACTCCGAATTTTAATTATTTTTAGTTTATAAAAAAATTTAATTTTTAAAAATACAAATTTTAAAATATTTTATATTTTAGAAAAGTTAGATGTTTTAGAAAAAAAATTGATTATATAAAAATTATTTTCTAAAAATAATATTAATAGAAAGACAACTTTCTTAATTTATTAAAAAAGTTATTCTAAAAAAGAATTATAATTATTTAATATTTTTTCATTTAGGTAATTATTTAAAAGGAGAGAGAAGTGGGAAAATAAATTTAAGGGGCTTAAAAATATGCCAAGTGTCCTCCTAAGTTACTCTTTTTGTATTATATATAGATATCAGCTTTACTAAACCCGTGTATAACACGAATTGAACAAATAAAATATTAAATAAAATAAAAATCATTAGTTATAAAACGATAACTAAGACATGATATCATTGAAATTACGTATGAGTAGTAACTATAAGTAATAAAACAATAATATGAACTTTTTAATTTTTTTTGTTTTTTCAAAGATAAATTAAACATTTTGTTTCAAAATAACGTTTTAAAATTTTTTCATTTTTTAAAATTTCCTTACTGTAACTCACTATTCTAGTTATTTTTATTTAAAAAAATTACTTTAGAAAAACCAATTTTGAAATATTACGTAAAATAATTTGATTTTTTAGAAAAAAATCTATTTCTATAGAAATAACATTAATAAAAAGATATTTTTCTTAATTTATTAAAGAACTAATTATAATATAAAAATAAATAAATAATATTATTAGTAATTATAAATTTAGTTATTTAATAAGAGAGAGAAGCGAGAAAAGTTTAATGAGAATGAATGTGATGCTGACACGTATCATCCCCATTTACCCTTTTATTAGAGTAGAAAAATAACTTATTTTGATCGGCTGATGACATCATCGTTTCCTCGTGTAGGTTGTTTATACTATATACTTGTGTGTATGTATGTATGCATATTAAACATCTTTTATTATTGAAAATGATTTAAATATGTTTACATAAGTTAATGTCCATTGTTTTTGATCGTCCAATGTTTTATGTAAAAGAAGTTTGAAAGTTGAATAACATTGACTTTGCTTTTAGTAATCTTTGAATGTTTACGGTTTCAAAATCTTATCCGGATGAAATCAATGGGAAAACAAGAAAACTTTTTTTTTTTTTTAAACTTAGATGATACCAATCAAAGCTTTAACGTTAATAAACTTAGGTTTAACTAGCCTTTCATTATATTATTTCTCCTGTTTTCAAGCCACAAAAAAAGTTTTGAAACACAGGATTCATAGTTAATGCCATTCATAATACATTTTCAGTTTTGTTAAATATTAAAACAATAATTAGTTACGTAATATTTTTGTATAATCAAATCAAGGTATGTGTTTATTCTTTGATAAATGTAGATAAACCGATCGCAAGAGCAGGGACGTATCTACAGTATAAACTAAAACAACCGCAAGAAATAAACCAATCGCAAAAGCAGGGACGTCTCAACCAAATTATTTCTCATGTTTTGAAGATAAATGAGAAGAGATAAGAAAAGATTGAAGGCTTATCGAGGTTAACTTACAAAACTTGATTTATCGAAAGTTCATCGACTGTCACTCTTGATAGTTATTTTAAGTTCACCAATTCTAAATTCTCTTTGCATTTAATCACCTAATCTACTAACTATTTCAATTGTTTTAATCTACTATTGTTCTTTTGCAAATTTAATATACAAAAGAGGATCCTAAAGCTTTTACTTTCCTTTAAACCCCAAAAATGTTGAGCTGACCTTTAGTAGAAAATACAAGAAACACAATTTGACCACCGAAATGTTACTATTTCAAACCATATTAAAGATTTTATTAAATTGCATTAACTACCAACAAAATCACAGAATTAAAAGCATTCATATTAGGTTTTTTATTTTTGATATAAGTGTGTGTCCTATATTTAGGAGGATGGTTATTAATGGTTGTGAGTGAAGGAGGGGGAATATTTATGGGGATTGTACCGTGATTCCCCATATTTGGAAAAACACGGTACAACCCCCATAAAATTTTTAATATTTTCAAAAGTGGTTGTGAGTGAAAGAGAGAAAAAAAATCATAATAAAAATATTAAAAAGTGTTAATTTAATTAAAAACAATATTAAAAAAATAATGTTTTTAACATGAATATGAAAATGAGGATGTAAAAACTAGCGTGAACGTTTTAAATGCTTAATGCGATATACAAAACATAAAAACACAAAATACTCGAGTTGACTTTATCTAATCTTAACGGAATTCACGTTCCGTTAACTCGACGTTTATCTCAGCCATAAATCGTTAACTTTAACCATACACCCCTTTTAACGGAAGTGTGTGTTTTCTTTGACCTTTAATGGTTTCATTCACAGACCCACACACTTTCACACACACATACACTCTTTCTCTCTCTAAATTAACGGCATATTCATCTCTCCAAAAAACTTGAGCTTTTCACGGAGACAAAATCTTTAATCAAATTCAAGAGAACCCACATTGAATCTTCCTCTGTTTCTTGAAAATTTTCTTCAAAGATCCAAAAGAAACACCCAAAAATCGTTAATTTATGTAAATCTTTCATCTTTTCTCTTTCTACAACACACACACACACACACACACACATAAAAACAGACCCTTTATCGGAATATTGTTCAAATGGTGGTGAATGTGATCAAATGGAGGCCATGGCCGCCGCTTTTGTCGAAGAAATTTAGGGTTAAATTGGTGGTGAAGAAGATGGAAGGTGGGAGTTGTGATCCTGTGCATGCGGACACAGAGAAGGTGTACCATAGGGCTGTGGAGATCAAGTGGAAGGGGCCCAAGATCACATTGGGTTCTTTTAGGAGGACTGTGAAGAGGAATTTCACAAGGGTGGAGAAGGTTGTTGACCCAAACGGTGTCGTTTTATGGGATGAAGAGTTTCAGACAGTTTGTACCCTTTCTGGTGTGAAAGATAATGCCTTTAATCCTTGGGAGATTGGGTTCACTGTATTGAATGTGAGTTTCTTGATTTGCCCTCTTTTTGTTTTGTTAATTGTGGTTGTTTTTAGGTTAATTAGTGGTTTAATGGTTTGATTTTGTTTGATGTTGTTTACACTTGAGCTGCCTTTTTGCCCTTTTTTCAAAAAGGTGTGTGATTTTTTGCTTCACACTTTCTTGATGGGTATCTTGTGTTTTCCGTTTGATATGCTGTTTATGTACATGTACATATGCATACAGTGTTACACTGTATCTATCTGCTTCCACTCACACATTTGGGGCATTTTAATTAGGGTTTCATTGTTCCTGTACATGATGCTAATTGCTAAAGACAATGAAATTTGCTTTACCCTTAGTGATTCTATTGCATTTCTGTGTATGTTATCTGTTTGGTAAGCAATGTGCAAAAGGAAGAGCTATACATTGACTTTGAATGTCAACTAGGTCAACTTTTCATATAATTTGCAATAAAATTAATATTTTTTTTTTGGTCTTGATTTTTATGATAAGGAAAGATGATATACATCTCTTTCTTGGATTTAATGGAGTACTTTAACCCCTAGAAAACCACCTGCCTAGTGACTACTGTAAGCTACGTTTTACCTGGTCCTGCTTGTTAACATGGTTGGTGGGTCCCATGAGTAGTCCCTATCATTTTCTCATGATCACCATAAAAATTGGAGTACTTAAAGAAAAAAAGAATTCTGATTATAGTATTATACTAATTTTGACCATTTTCTTGATGTTGATATCTAAACTCATGGTAGTTATTTCACTAGTTTATGGTTAATTCAAAGAGGTCGAAAGCCCAAGTTTAGGCCAAGATATGATTGGTCAACCAGTGTCGTTAATGATGAAGCATATCATAGATTGTCGCACCATACATACCATATACTGTGGCATCATACGTATCCTATATTGTCGCATTCAACTCCTCATTAAACCAGTTGATTTGCTTTTAAATAAACAGATATATTGCATAATCAAACTCAGCTAGTTTAAACATTAATATCTGAACCTTCTTCACAATTTTTGCACGAAATTCATTTTATCATGACAAATGACATTTCCCTTTTGCATTTTAATATATAGTAGGCGCCTAGGCGGCTTGAGATTTGTTTTGAAAGTGATTACGTGACATGGAACTATCAGAATCAAGTAATCATGTGTAACAGTAGGCGATAGTGTTAGTTGTTAACTTGTTTTAATTAGATAATCCGTTGTTTAAGTACTTGGCAAATTCTGATTTAAGGTAACACATGTAAGAACCAGATGGTCAATATCAATTTCATTGAAGCTACTCCTAAACAGGTTCTTTGACCCAAACACCAGAAACTAATTCTCACCTAACAAACACAATAGCCAGAAAATCACTTTTAAATCACAATGCAAACACCTCCTTCGAGGTTTCTAATAAGAATTGATGTGATAAATCTCTATATGCAATTTTTATGGTATTGTTTGCTAGTAGTTTCATTTCTTTTTAATTCAGGGATCAAGCCCGGGACCGAAAAATAAAATTCCCATACTTGGAACAGCATCATTGAATCTTGCTGAATATGCCTCCGCTGCTGAAGAAAAAGATCTTGACGTCACAATTCCTCTAACCATTTCATGTGGACCAACTGAACCTGGCCCCTCTCTTCATGTAAGTGAGCTTTATTTATTATATTTATCTTTTATCTTTTAGTTTTTTTAAAAGGCAGATGCTCACTAACACTTGTCCCTTTTGTTTTGAACCACAACCTATGCGAGCTTTATAGTTTAGCAACCGTGTATTTAGTAGATCCAAGAATTCTAGTTTTAGGATGTCTGATACATAAATGAAGAATTTTTAAGATAAAAATCTGCTGGCTTGTGTACTTAAACGATAAAATATCATAAATTGTAGCCGTTTGGTGAGATATGCATGTAGGTCCCACAAAATCGTGTCATTATTTCTTATAGTTTGAAACTTCTAAAGAACAGATTACAATATCCTCTTTTGCCATCACTTTTGATGTCGATATAGAAATACTTGGTTTTTGGTAAGTGATACCTACAATTTATTTATGATATTGGCAATGGGCAAAGAGGTCAATTCTCCTTTGAAACTTGTTAGAAAGGTAACTGTAAATCTACCAAACTACTCTACCCATTGAATCAAAATTGTATGGTTGACTCTGTACATAAATCTAGGAAACAAAATACATAAACTACCCTTGAACAAAGACACAAAAGAAGAATCTTGTGGTTCTAAATCTGCACTGTCGAATGTTGATCTGTTTGTAAAGTTCAAAGTAAATTTAACTTTTAACTTTCTAGGCAAATGATGTTGCATTTTCATAGGTTTGTAATCATGAGGTTGGTTATGCAGATACAACTTAGTTTGATGGAGTTAAGAGCTGATCAAGAACCAACAGAACCGATGCAATGTCAAAGTCAACCATCAGAAAGTTCATCAGGAGAGAAAGATGAGCTCTCTGCACTCAAAGCTGGATTAAGAAAAGTCAAAATCTTTACAGAATACGTTTCAATTAGGCGAGGGAAGAAAACGTCTCGTGAAGATGATCATGAAAGCAGTAGTGAGGAGGGTGATTATTCCTCGTCCCGTTTTGATTCAGAATCACTTGAAGAATCTGAAGAAGGCGAGTCAACTGAAGTAAAAAAAGAAGATACTACTTATAGGAAATCATTTAGCTATGGTACATTGGCGTATGCTAACTGTAAGACAGGGTCTCTTTATGAAGACAGTGTTTATTACAGTAATAGAAAATCTGATGTGGGTTGCTCTCAAAATGATGATTCAACTGCTTCGATTTCTGAACCGTATGTCATTCCAAACCCAAAACGCGGTATCTTTCCTTGGAAGAAAAGGAAACTGAACTTGAGGTCGCCAAAGAATAAAGGCGAACCACTTTTAAAGAAAGCATATGCTGAAGAAGGTGGCGATGATATTGACTTTGACCGTCGCCAGCTTAGCCCTGCCGAATCACTTGGGGTGAGTAAAGCTAAAACCCTTTTGTGCATTTGACTTTTCAACACAAATGGAACAAAAAAGTTCTAATTTTTAATGCGTTTTCATCTTCTTTGAACAGTGGCATACGTTGAATGATCAACCTTCGATATCTGAATTTGGGGATGATAGTTTTGCTGTTGGAAATTGGGAACAGAGGGAAATAGTTAGCCGTGACGCCCACATGATGCTCAGGACACAAGTGTTCTTTGCTTCAATAGATCAACGGTCCGAACGAGCTGCTGGAGAGAGTGCATGCACTGCACTTGTAGCGGTTATAGCCGATTGGTTCCAAAATAACCATGATATCATGCCAAATAAGTCCCAACTAGATTCTTTGATTCGTGAAGGGTCGTTAGAATGGAGAAATCTTTGTGAAAATGAAGTTTACATGGCCCGGTTTCCTGATAAACACTTTGATCTTGAAACTGTTCTTGAAGCCAATTTACGACCTTTATCGGTCAATCCTGGGAAATCTTTTATTGGGTTTTTTCACCCTGAAGAGGTCCAAGAGGGTAGTTTTGACTTTTTGCATGGCGCCATGTCTTTTGATACAATGTGGGACGAGATTAGTCGTGAGTCAGAGCCACGAGTCTACATAGTGAGTTGGAATGACCACTTTTTGTATTGAAAGCTGATTCTGATGCATATTATATTATTGATACTTTAGGGGAGAGGCTTTTTGAGGGATGTGATCAAGCTTATATCTTGAAATTTGACAGAAACACAGTAATCCATCAACTCCATGCCCCTGAAACCGGTTCTGATGATTCTAACAGAAAGTCAACTGCAGAAACCGTTGAACCCGTGGTCAAGAACTCAAGTGAATATGAGGTTATTTGTGAGGGAAAAGAATCTTGCAAGGTATATCTCAAGAGCTTCTTGGCAGCGATTCCTATACGAGAACTGCAAGCAGATATGAAAAAAGGTTTACTTTCTTCAACACCAATTCATCACAGGCTGCAGATTGAGTTTCACTACACTCTGTTACAACCACCACCTGTTGCTGTCCATCTTGATCCTGTTTCCGTCACTGAACCTGTGGTTGATGACTCAGCAAATCTGGTTTCCACATAGGATAGTTTGACTTTGACCAAGGACAAAGCGAGTTTTAGGTTTAACGGTTAAAGTTTTAGCCTTTAGGTTTAACTTTAAGTTTCGTTTGCTTTAACAACTTGTTTTTCTTATAGTTTTTGTGTTAAAGACTCTTGGGATGGAAAGTGAAAGGGAGTCCCAACTGTGTAGTCTCTGCTTCCATCTTCTGCAATCGAAAACGTTTGACTTTTTCGGTCAACTTCTGTTTTTGGTTTCAAATTTTATTGTTTGATTGTTTGATTCCAGTTGTCTTAATTTGAACCCACTTTCTAATTCCAATTCCCATGCCTAGAGGAATTGGTGTTTATGAGGATTTTGCAATGGTGGTGATTGTTCCAGGTAACCATGTGATGCATGTTGGCTCAAAAAGTGCGTTGACTTTTGGTCAAAATTCTCTTTTGGTATTCCAACATGTGTGGTCTGATTCCAATTTCCAAGTTGAGGGCAATGGGTTTCTGGTCCGCATTTTTGATGATTATTTTTGGGTTATCATGTGATTCAATCTATGTCTTTGCTGTAAAGTTTTCACTTTTTCACTTGTGGGCGTTGAATGTGACTTTTTGTTGTCTCAATAAAACTTTTTAAATCAAAAAGTTTAATTTTACGTCTATAAATCTTTAGCTGAATAAATTTCATATGATTTATCTCAAAAGCAACACCGTTAATGTCTACCTTAAAAAGTTGTATGTTTAAGATCTTTAGCTGTTATTTTGTAACATCTTTACAGTCCAACACTAATTTCTGTCAAAGTTTAGTGGAAAGACAAAAGATCTTTATGTTTTTTTTACACATGAGAGTATTTTCGTTATTACTTACATTTTGTTAACTAATTTGAAGGCTTTTCCCGTTTAATTTTGATGGATGTTAGTGTTAAGACTCTAGAGATGTTATAAAATAACGGTTATAAATCTTAAAGATCTAACTATTAAAGTTAGATCTGAAAATGTTACTTTTGATAAATCAGATGGACAAATTATCCAATTTACTCTCTTTAGTTTTGTGTAACTTATAATGCACATGGTGCTACTTGTGATGCAATAAGAGTGGTATGAATCTTGCTAAATATGACAATTAGCATCCAATGCAGCTGCCTATAAACAATGAATATGGTACAACATTTTTTGTACAATGTACAAGTTCTGGCTGAGAACCCACACCACTAACATACAAATTAAATCACTTTGTTTTATGCAGGGACAAATACCATATTCTTTGATCACATGATAACAATTTTGAATTCCTGTTTGACTTTGCCCCTTTTGTCATTTTATGAGAAGATTGGTCAAAGATTGACCAACGATGCATGATTCATTACCCTCCCCTTTGATACTTAAACATTAATCAGACAATTAATAATAATTTCCCTGAAACAAGCTAACAAAAATGATATACCAGAAAAGAAATAATATATTAGAAATACATTAATGGGCGAATATTCTTTTGAATAATAATACTAAAAACTAAAAAGCAAAGTTGAAGGAGAAAATATCATTAATATTGCGTTCTAATATCTACTAAATATGTGATTACCAGTTTAAGTTTTGAATCATGAAACAATGGAAATAAAATTGAGGATACTCCACATTTAAAAATTAGCATGAAATAATAATAACTAAATTTAAGCAGGGAACCCTAAGAAATGTAAACACATTTGTATTTGTTACATTATGTGACCTCTCTCATTATATTTAATCTGACACTACATACAAGTTCATTACCTGATTTCATGATTCTTTTTGTGTAAGGGATTTGAATCAATAACCAGGATAATCTAAGAGTCGTGTAACACACTTTTAGATCGAAAATACTTGGTGTGCCCAAGCAAATCAATCAGATACAATTCATATGAATTCAAGATCAAGTACAGATTCATGTGTGTGTTTATTATGGACCAGTTTAAAAAGAAGAACAATCAAATGTATAATTGATTTGGCAAGGATGGGGTTAAAACCGTCGAAGAAAATTATAATTTTAAATTTAGGTCATTTTTACCTTGAAACACTTGAGTTTCACATGTGAAATTTCTAGAAAAATCACTCATCAGCTCGACCTAGCTAGGGGCTTTGCCTCTAATACCCCGCAAGGGCCAAGGGGTTGCCGCCCCTAGGACCCCGCTATTAGGGGCACTGCCCCCGAAGCCCTGCCAAAGGAATGTTGCCCCCTTGGTACCCTATTTCTCAAACAAATGTGTACTGCACACTCTTAACTATTTTGATGAGTATTATGATTATATTGATCACCTATTCAATTCAATTACACTAATGTATGCAACTTTCCACGCTTCATAATATACAATCTTCATACTAGTACTAATTATTATATTATATCACATACTGGGCCTATTCACAAGACTCGGGCTTTCGGCCAAGCCCGGGAAGCCCAATATTTGGCTCCTATATGAAAGACATATAAAACATTTGAATGACAAAGAAATTTAAAAAGAACATGAAAGACATATAATATTAAAACAACTTAAAAATAACAATATCGTCTAATTTTATCTACTACGAGATGCTTGATCAAATGCTAATTCTTCATCGGATATGCCAGAAGATACTCCGTCTTCTACCTCTTCATCATGTACTTTAGCTTCGAGTGTAATCTCGTCTTCGAGGCTTGTTTGGTCTTGTATACGATCCGTTGCGTCTAAGTGATCCTTTAAACAAATGCACATCTCCACTGCTTCCGGAGTTAGTCTTGTTCTTCGTAATGATATTACCCTGCCACTAAGAGAAAAAGCAGATTCCGAAGCTACCGTAGAAGCTTGGACGCTTAGTAAATCACGGGCCATAGCAGAAAGAATCGGAAATTGAGATTCTTTTCCTTTCCACCAAGCCAAAATATCGAATGCACGATAATCTTCGGTAGTCATAGTGGAAATAAAATCCGTTCCACTATATCTACCGAGCTCACTTGTTGGGGTGTTACCCCTTTGACGTTTAGCCGTCACATCCCGAACAACATTCAACATAGTCAAAACAGGGCCTTTAAGCGAGGTACTAGCACTTGAGGTTGATCCGCTTGGCATGGTTATGTTTACGTTAGGCCCATATCTATTTAAATAAAATTATAAATTGTTTTCAAACTATGATTAAATTTTCTTTTGCCTCGTTTGAAAAATCAGGGTTTTCGTCATGCATATTCAAATTGTCATTTATCTCATCTATCAAACATTCAACCCCCGCAACATTTAGAAACGGATTTAAAGCGGCGGCACACGTAAAAACGGGTGGTAAGTCCTTAAAATATTTTTTAAACTTTTCTTTCATTGGTTCTATCATTTGATTAAACATATTATTTTTATTTTGAAAATTTTTAAAATTCAAAGACATAAAATATAGTTCTTGAAGCACCGAATAACTAGTGGAATAATAAACTTCTGATAATTTTGTTGTTGAGTTTTTAAAAACCTCAAGAAACTCGGATAGACGTTGAAGATTCTCCCAACCCGCATCCGGAAATGGGTCGGCTTCACCATTATCCGAAAGACTATTATGAAAAGCTTTCAAAGTGCCCTTTTGTTTTAAAGCACATTCAAACATGTGACAAGTCGAATTCCACCGAGTAGGTACATCCCAATTAGGACCTAAAAATCTAGAGTGCGTATCCTTACACAGTTGTTTATAATCTTGATATCTTCTTCTACTTTTTTTAAAAACGTCATGTAACATAAATCGAAAAGATGTAATAAAGTTATTAACATATTGCCCGGATAGTCCTTCTTGCACTACTAAATTAATAATATGTGCAACACAACGAGTATGGAAAAAATCACCGTTTGCAATCGGAAGATATTTTAATTTTAATTTTTCAACCGCGGTTGTGTTGTTAGAGGCGTTATCAAATGCAATTGAAAAAAGTTTATTTTGTAATTTAAAAGTACTTATTACATTATCTAAAAAGTAAAACAAAAATTCTCCGGTGTGTGGATGTGGAAAAAGATCAAATGCAATCGTACGTTTCATCAATTGCCATGAATTGGGATCCACCCAATGAGCGGTGACGCAAAGGTACGATTCGGGTAAACCGTGTGGAGCCGACCAAACGTCACTAGTTAAGTTTACACCGGTATTTAAATTTTCAAATAATACAATTAAATCATTTTTTGCTTGTTTCCATAATTTTAAACAATAACGTCTAAGTGTAGTACGACTTACGTGAGTGTAACGAGGTTGAAGCGTCTATCGAATTAAGTTGGTCAACCGAGGATTGTTGAAGTGACTAAAAGGCAAAGCTTCTTGAATCACGAACTCCGCCATTCGATCTCGAACCGTATTAACATCGTAATTAAAGATTCCACCGTCTCCACCCAATTGTGTTTGTTGCGAATCCGGATTACTTTTCAACGACTTACAAAACTTCTTGCTAATGTGTTTGTTTAAAGTCGTGTTAGAATCTTTAGCAAGCAAAGCTCCACAAAACTTGCAACGAGCCTTTACAGACCCGTCACTCAACTCAACCATATCCCAATTGCACCAAACATCCGTGTTACGATTGTGTGCAAGAACACGAACGACGGTTGGAGCGTTGGACGAACCTTGACCAACGGAAGATTGTGAGTGAGCCATATCAAGATTGAAGAGAGTGAAAGTGTAAAACGAGAGAGTGAACGTGTAAAACGAGAGTAAACGAGAGTATTTTTTGCGTTTTTTGCGTATGTTTTTACGTTTGAGACTTGGGTACTAAACCATATCAACCCACACCTATTTATACTAACTTATAGGGCAAAAGTGACCAAAAAAACGGTCACAAATCGAAGGTAACGGCTATATAGCCGTTAAAAAATGGCCACTTAAAAAAAAAAAAAAACGGTCGAAACCGGGTCCAACCCGGGTTCAACCGGTTCCGGGTCGGGTCGGGTCGGGTCGGGTTCTAAGAAATTCTAGAAAATCATACCCGGTTCCAACCCTACGGGTTTTTTTCGGGTCCAACCCGGGTATGCATATACGGGTCGTACCCGTACCCGGTTCCGGGTCGGGTCCGAACCCGGTTTTTATGCCCAAGTCTACCTCTATATCTTCACTAGCGTTAGGGTTTGTCAAAACCCGGTCAAAAAAACTTGTTTCAACTTGAACCTATTTGAGTTTCATTCGGTTTTGTTTGGCGGTAAGTTCGTTTATGTTTGTTCGTTTAACTAAATGAACGAACGCGAATAAATTTTTTTGTTCATTTAATTAGACGAACGGACATGAACGCATGTTTTGTTTGTTCGTTTACGTTCCAGAACGTTCGTTTATGTTCGTTCATGTATGTTTGTTTATGTTCATTCATTTATGTTCGTTTATATTTGTTTGTTTACGTTTGTTTATGCTCGTTTGCTTACGTTTGTTCATTTATGTATTGAAATAAAATTTCATATACATATTCTTTTTATGGTATTTTAGATAAATTATTATGGATGATTTTTAATGAATCTTATGGATTTTTTTGATAGAATCAAATTTTTGAATAATTAATGTATAGTTGAACCATTAATATACATGAGTTTTTGAACGAGTTATGATGTGTTAAACTTGTTCGTGTGTGTTCATTAATGTTTACCAATTACGTTCGTTTATTTTTGTTTGTTTGTGTTCGTTTATGTTCATGAACTGTTAATTAGTTTTCTAACTAACAAATATGAACGAAAACGAACACTTTCATTTTCTTAATAAATGAACAATAACAAAAGTTGTGTTCGTGTTTGTGTTCATGTTCAGTTAAAGTTAAATGAACGAACACGAACATGCCGATATTCATGTGTGCCGATATTCATGTGGGCATATTCGTGTTCGTTCGGTTCATTTACGGAATAAGTTCACTCCGGTTGACCTTATAGCCCAACCCATAATATGTAATCTTTTGACCATCCACATACACAATCGATTGGTAAATAACTTTGTTAGAAAAACAAAATATAATGACCACTAAACGTTCAAATTATCCATTGTCTACTTTAACCAAAAGAAAAACAAAATTACAATATATCAAAATGAAAAAATATATACAACAAATTTATGTATTTCAGTGGCATTAAACTCTACAAGATCTACGGTATATCATAAGTAAAGAAAATGTAGACCTTCATGACCACATGTTGATCCGACTCGAACTAAACCGAACAAAATAATATAAATTCAATCTCGTCGTCTTGCAAGCGGGACCACCTCGGCCAACGGGGTCGAGAGTGGCGTTGGCAAGGGAGACGTGCGACAATTAGGGCACGTTGGGTTCAACCGCAACCACGGGTCGACACACTTGACATGAAAAAGGTGACCACAATCCGGAAGTTGTCTAATCACATCACTCCCCTTATAATCACCCAAACAAATAGAGCAACAACTCGAAAAACCCGAATCCGATTTGTTGACCTTAGCATCTTTATAAAGCATAGTGGGATAGCTCAAAATCGTCTCGTCGTCGAGGCCCACATCCACCACACAATGAGTCGAGTCGGGCTGGGCCAGGGCTCGAGCCAAACTATTCCTCTGGGCCCGGATTTGGGCCGCGGATGGCGATGATGACGATTGTGTGGTTCGATTGCAAAAATAAGAAGCTAGAGTGATTGTTGTGATGAGCAAGAGCATTCCAACCGAGATCCCGATGCCATACCCGAACCCGTTTATGTTTTGGGACCCGAGGAACCCACCGGAGTTCGCGTCGGGCGCCACCGTGTTGTTCATCTTCTTGATTTGGTTGTATGAGAAATCAAGAGGTATAGAAGAGAATTAGAAGGTGAACAAAGAGTTGAAATATTAATCTTGACAGCCATATTGTGGGGTGCAATGTGAAGAAATGGCTATTTGGTTGGGTTGGTTTTTAAAATATTATTATTGTATTCAAAAGTCAACTGCAACGTAAAGAGGGGATCAAATTGCAAAAATAATAAAATAATGGGGATTAAGTGTCATATTTTCAAAGTAATATGAATCTTTAATGATATTAAATTATGAAAGGTTACGCTATAAAATGTCAACGGTTTTCTTTTTTAAGATAAATTGTTGAAAATTGAAATACACGTTGATTGCATATGTGGTATTCGTTAATTATTTAAATTCATATGACGTATAATTATTGTATTTTTCACTAAAAATGAAAATTAACTAAAATTCTAACATGTCTATTAATGTATAAAAAAGTTTTCTTTAATATCAAATCATTACTAATCATCAACGATTTCGAACAAGCAGCAACAACAACAATAATAACAACAACAATAATAATAGTAATAATAATGTTTATTTTGTGGAAAAGAGAGTATAATTAGATTATATTAAACATGTAATTCTATAATATTATAGTTGTATATTTGATATGATAATACCTTAAATATTACGTATTCATAATTTTCGTTTAATAGGGTGGGTGTGGACGTGTTGTTGCATGGTGGAAATGCACGTTGTGAGCACCACAAAATAAGGGGATTCAAGTGGTATTTAATTTTTATTTAAGTATAAATTGTAATAGAGTTTTAATTTATTTAATGCCGGCGAAAATTAAATAGGACAGTCAGATTCATGAAGCAACTTTATGATAAAAAAATCTTTAATTCATTACTTCTCTTGTATTTTTTTTATCTAATATATTCTTTAATATAAATATTAATATAACAAATATTATACACACACTGTGTGTGTGTGGAAACTCAGATTTAAAAGTCGTTTTCGTGGATCAATTGTTTGGTGAAGGTTTGGTTTATGAGTAGTTGACCCTATTGTGATAACAAAGTTTCTCTTTGGTTAACATTAAATCATAGTTTATATCAAGAACAAAATAAGACTATAAGATATAAAAGTTAGATTGATTAGGAGTCTTCGGATTGTTTTAAGAGTGAAATTGGTATCAAAAGTTTTCACGTGGGATAAGATTATCAAACTAAATTAGCACAATATATTATAATAAAAAATACAAAGAAAGATGTTCAAATACAAAGTGCATTTTTGCTACAAAGTGTGAGAAGACACAATGAGTAAAAAAAGTCACAAAAAAATTATATCTCACAATCTAAATCGAATTTCAAAAAAGTAATTCCGAGCTTTTGTTCTCCTAACTGTTCTCACTAAGAAAAAAAATAAACGAAAATTAAAAAAATAAAAAAAATTAACTTTTTTTATTGTGTCATTTATTAAAGACACAATGACGTCATTGTGTCATTATGAAAGACACAATGACGTCATTATGTCATAAAAGACATAATAAAATTTTATTTTTATTATTATTTTTTTCTGAAAGAGGACGACGAAAGGAACAGAGACTCCGAAGTACTTTTTTGAAATTCGATTTAGAATGTGAGATATAATTTTTTTGTGACTTTTTTAGCCTCATTGTGTTTTCTCACACTTTGTAGCAAAAATACATTTTGTAAAATAGTCTCACCCAAATACAAATATACATCTTAGGTATAAATTATGCGAATACCAAACCTAAGAAGTGAGACTCAAATAATTATATATATAACTAACATTTATGAAAGTATACAACATTCACCCATCGTATCATGCCTCATTGGAGGATTGTGTTTTTGTTTTTTCTTTTCTCTTACTGTTTTTCGTATCTTTTCTTTTACTCTTTAAATAACAGCAGTTTTATTTTCTTATTCTTAAATTGGACCATCTTTTCATCACATGTTCGGTTGCAAAGTTCATACGGGCTTAAACGAGTCAATGGTGTAGGATATCTGTAATATATGTCTTCTCATATCCGGACTTGATAGAAATTCATAAATCAATTCTGGGTGATGATTGCAAAAGGAAAGTAGGACATATACATCATCATTTTAGTATCATGTTGGTGTATTTGGAAAGCGTGAAAACGAAGTTGTTTTTAGTGGAAAAAGAACTTCTGGATTAGAAAAAATGAAAATAGATGGACCTCTTGGAACTTCTCTATTGGGAGTTAAAGTGATTAAATTTTGGTTAAAGTCCTGTTGTACTTTACTTCTTATTTATCTTTTGTATCTTTTGGTGTTTTTAGTCTCTTGCTAGTTTCGTTTTAGATAAAAATTCCGCTGATCAAAAAGAAAAAAAAATGGATGTTTGGTCAAGCATGAGA
Organism: Flaveria sonorensis; assembly: GCA_025506505.1. Taxonomy (NCBI): domain Eukaryota; kingdom Viridiplantae; phylum Streptophyta; class Magnoliopsida; order Asterales; family Asteraceae; genus Flaveria; species Flaveria sonorensis. Next base: position 7,321,578 of record CM046438.1, read on the forward strand.
ATCCGCGATACAATTACACAAATGATACTTAGAAGTAGCAAAAACATAGTAGAATATAGGATTCACACCAAAGAAGACAAGTAAAGGGTAGTAGGTTGCTTATTGATCCTTAAAGATGATTAATAAGCCTTCTCTCTTATTTGAAACACTTAGACACACTAGACATAAAGCTAGAACTTGAAAATTAGTTATGCTAAAAATGCATAATTAATCGATGCGTTTTATGTACATTTTATTTCAAACTAGTTATGCTAAAAATGCATAGTTTTTAGTACGAAAGACACCTCTTTGTTTGATTTTTATATGTTTATATGTTAAAGGTTACAAAATAAAATTAACTAAAATGATTAAAAGTTTAATAATTAGTATCAAACTAGTATTAAGTCCCCCGCGTTACAGGGGGCGTAAAACCATACCAAGTAGCACCAATAACACACCACCGCTAGTGATTATCAACACCGAAAAAGCTCATACTAAAAAGAAATAAAAACGAAAAAAAATAAAACTGAACAAAAAGTAGATGTAAAAATGTAAAGTATTGGGCCAAAAGAGAATTTTATAAAATATGTAAAAGAGAATTTTATAAAAAAATAAAACTGAACAAAAAGTAGACGTAAAAGAGAATTTTATAAAATATGTAAAGTATATGGGACCAAAGTTGAACGTAAAAAAATACTGGGGTTAAAATATAAAAAATGTAAAGTATTGGGCTAAAATAAATAAAGTTAAAGATTTAAAGAAAAACAAAAAGGTGGATACAACCCACAAAGCACATAAAACAACACTCTCAAACACTAATTACTTGATAAGCATAAGTTACCACATCCCTATGCACAAATTATTTGGTAATTAGTATTATATATAATTATTAAATTAAATTGCTTAAAAAGTAAAATGCTGAAACAGAATTGCAAAGTGAAGTCTGTTGAAGGTCATCACACTTGAGAATAAACAAAAGAAATGTTCATTTTGACTTTTGCTTTTGACAGTAGAAATCTACATGTGGGGAAAACACCGGGTACAGACCAAACCCGGCGTAGCCGACCTGTCCGGTTTCGGGTAGTACATGTACCCAGTTCCAACCCGTTTAAACCTGATAGGTAATACCCGGTTTCAATTTTTACTCCCAACAACGTAGTTACAAACCCGGACCCAAAACCCCATTGAACCTGGGTAGTAACCGGTTTTTCTGTTTTCCCCAATTTAAAAAACCAGCCATTTTTAACCTTGTTTTATATTTTTGCCTCTCCAACTTAGTATAAATATATATGGGTTGATATGATTGAGTACCCAATTTCAAAACGTAAAAACATAAGCAAAAAACGCCATTTTAGTACCCAACTTAGTGTAAATTGTATTAGTTTCAAGTATTGTATTTTTTTTCTTTGCATACTATTTAAAATAATAAATGATAAATATCATGTTCATTTAATATTGTTAGCCGTTACCAATGTTCAAGTTGCCAAATACACACAAAAAAGCCCGTATTGGACCTGGTATACCCGACCCGAACCCTACCCAATCATAGTGGGTTGTAGTGGCGGAGCTTGAACATCCCCGTAAGGGGGCGGGGGCAAAATTAATTTTTTTAGGGGGAGGGGGCGAACTCGATATTTATATAAAAATTTACACTACCGGCCCAAAAATGTATACTAACGGACTAAAATTTAACACTACCAACGAAAAAAAGAGGGGGGCGGCGGCACCCCCGGCCCCCACTAATCCACTATCCTCCACCATTGGTGGGTTGGGTTTTCATGAATTGGACCCGACCTGGGCTCATATCCGGTTCCACCTAAACCATGTTAAAAGAAAACCCGATTGGTCTGACCTGGTTCGAACCTAGTTCTAGGTTGGGCCCAATACCTAAGATGCCCACCTCTCTTAGATTATATTTCACGTCTCACCCCAGTTTTTCTTGATTTCTGATTGATGAACAAGAAGGAATGAAATTATGAAAGAATGATCATAAATTCATAATATCATATTCCTTTTGGACTTTTGGTGGATGATATTTTTATGGGCTTGAAATCACGTGAATGAACTGGGCTGCAATTAAATCAAATAAGGGCTAAAGTAATTAATTGGGCTGTTATCATGGGCTTTTGGTAAGAGCACAACAAAGAAATACAAGAAAACGGCAGCACAACCAAGGGGAGTCGAATTTTGGAACACATGCATTGGCGGCAGATCGTACGAGGAGGGCAACAGCTCTTTGAGGCTGCGGTTGCACGTAGATCGAGAATGATCAACACCATTTTGCATGAGAGTTAAATTTGATGAAAGTTCGTATAGTATACTGTATACTGACAGTATATAAACTTTTTGTTGATATGAGTGGTTAAATTTTTTGTGATAACAATCGGGTGTATGTTTTGGTTATTTAATCGTATCCACTTTAACTTATGATCTTTGCTAAAAAATTCAATGCGTTCATATGATTTTTACTAGTGAATGATTTGAATGTGTTAATGTGATTAGGGTTTGTGTTACCGTTTGTTTTGAAGAAAATATTTGTCTTTGATAAGTTTATTGATAACCACCCGCCTTTGGTTTTTTCAAAAACAGTCACCACTAGTTGTTTTACGAATATCATATTGTACAAATTGATTTCATTTAGATGACATTCTGACACGTGTTCTTATTCAGTATTTCATAACGTTAGGTCAACACGGCCCAATTCCTTTAGCATACAAGTAAATTATACTCTAATGAAAATAATATATATAGCTTGAAGAACAATAACATAAAACACCATATTTCATATAATAAAATCAAAGTAAATCAAGGTTCATCAAGACTCAAGTGATACAAGAAGCATGATACTTTGGAAGCAACAAAATCGGAGCTTGTGAGTTGTGGATAGTCTTCGTAGGGAAGGGATCTTAAAACTATTTCTAATGGGCCAGTCTTGAGTCTTAACTTGGGCTTATTGCAATTTTTGCAACCTGGATTTAAACTAAAATGTTAGGTAATTTTATACTAGAGATGGGCAAATCGGGTTTGGGCCGTACCCGGGCCCGGGTACAAACTGGGTTTGGGCCCAGCCGGGTTTTTTGTACCCGGGTATTGGTGAACCGGGTACGAACCCGGGTCGGGTTCAGCGGCATACAAACCCTACCCGGTATACCCGGGTAGGGTCGGGTCGGGTCGGGTATGAAACCCGGGTTCAACCGGGTTTTTTTTCTTTTTTTTTTTCTTTTTTTCTTTTCTTGTGTGTGTGTCGAACACCGGATCGTATGTTTTCTTTTTCTTATATTTTCTTTTCTTTTTTTTTCTTTTTATTTTTCTTATCCTATATTGAGTTCACTTGAATGATAAAAATTTAAACAGCTTAATATATAAATATATACAAATCTTGGGTAGAAAAGGTTACACTTATAATATACAAATATTAAATACTTTTTATATAAAACATTTAAATGACAAAGAAATTTAAAAAGAACATGAAAGACATATAATATTAAAACAACTTAAAAATACATAAATGAATCAATAAAAAATAACAATCTCGTCTAATTTTATCTACTTCGAGATGCTTGATCAAATGCTAATTCTTCATCGGATATGCCAGAAGATACTCCATCTTCTACCTCTTCATCATGTACTTTAGCTTCGAGTGTAATCTCGTCTTCGAGGCTTGTTTGGTCTTGTATATGATCTGTTGCGTCTAAGTGATCCGTTCTCCGTAATGATATTACCCTGCCACTAAGAGAAAAAGCAGATTCCGAAGCTACCGTAGAAGCTTGGACGCTTAGTAAATCACGGGCCATAACAGAAAGAATCGGAAATTGAGATTCTTTTCCTTTCCACCAAGCCAAAATATCGAATGCACGATAATCTTCGATAGTCATAGTGGAAATAAAATCCGTTCCACTATATCTACAGAGCTCACTTGTTGGGGTGTTACCCTTTTATCGTTTAGCCATCACATCCCGGACAATATTCAACATAGTCAAAACTGGGTCTTTAACCGATGTACTAGCACTTGAGGTTGATTCGCTTGGCATGGTTATGTTTACGTTAGGCCCACATCCATTTAAATAAAAATTATAAATTGTTTTCAAACTATGATTAAAATTTTCTTTTGCCTCGTTTGAAAAATTAGGGTTTTCGTCATGCATATCCAAATTGTCATTTATCTCATCTATCAAACATTCAACCCCCGCAACATTTAGAAACGGATTTAAAGCAGCGGCACACGTAAAAACGGGTGGTAAGTCCTTAAAATATTTTTTAAACTTTCTTTCATTGGTTCTATCATTTGATTAAACATATTATTTTTATTTTGAAAATTTTTAAAATTCAAAGCCATACATATAATTCTTGAAGCACCGAATAACTAGTGGAATAATAAACTCCTGATAATTTTGTTGTTGAGTTTTTAAAAAACCTCAAGAAACTCGTTGAAGATTCTCCCAACCCGCATCCGGAAATGGGTCGGCTTCACCATTATCCGAAAGTATTATGAAAAGCTTTCAAAGTGTCCTTTTGTTTTAAAGCACATTTAAACATGTGACAAGTCGAATTCCACCAAGTAGGTACATCCCAATTAGGACCTAAAAATCTAGAGTGCGTATCCTTACAAAGTTGTTTATAATCTTGATATCTTCTTTACTTTTTTTAAAACGTCATGTAACATAAATCGAAAAGCTGTAATAAAGTTATTAACATATTACCCGGATAGTCCGTCTTACACTACTAAATTAATAATATGTGCAACACAACGAGTATGGAAAAAATCACCGTTTGCAATCGGAAGATATTTTAATTTTAATTTTTAACCGCGATTGTATTGTTAGAGGCGTATCAAATGCAATGAAAAAAGTTTATTTTATAATTTAAAAGTACTTATTACATTATCTAAAAAGTAAAACAAAAATTCTCCGGTGTGTGGATGCGAAAAAAGATCAAATGCAATCGTACGTTTCATCAATTGCCATGTGGAGCCGACCAAACGTTTCATGAATTGGGATCCACCCAATAGCGGTGACGCAAGGTACGATTCGGGTAAACCATGTGGAGCCGACCAAACGTCACTAGTTAAGTTTACACCGTATTTAAATTTTCAAATAATACAATTAAATCATTTTTTGCTTGTTTCCATAATTTTAAACAATAACGTCTAAGTGTAGTACGACTTACGTGGGTGTAACGAGGTTGAAGCGTCTCTCGAATTAAGTTGGTCAACCGAGGATTGTCGAAGTGATTAAAAGGCAAAGCTTCTTGAATCACGAACTTCGCCATTCGATCTCGAACCGTATTAACATCGTAATTAAAGATTCCACCGTCTCCACCCAATTGAGTTTGTTGCGAATCCGGATTACTTTTCAACGACTTACAAAACTTCTTGCTAATGTGTTTGTTAAAGTCGTGTTAGAATCTTTAGCAAGCAAAGCTCCACAAATTTGCAACGAGCCTTTATAGACCCGTCACTCAACTCACCATATCCCAATTGCACCAAACATCCGTGTTACGATTGTGTGCAAGAACACGAACGACGGTTGGAGCGTTGGACGAACCTTGACCAACGGAAGATTGTGAGTGAGCCATATCAAGATTGAAGAGAGTGAAAGTGTAAAACGAGAGAGTGAACGTAAAACGAGAGTAAACGAGAGTATTTTTTGCGTTTTTTTTCGTATGTTTTGAGACTTGGGTACTAAACCATATCAACCCACCCTATTTATACTAACTTATAAGCCTAAAAGTGACAAAAAAGGCCAAAAATCGATCCCAACGGCTATATAGCTTAAAAAATGGCTACTAAAAAAAAACCGGTCAAACCGGTCCAACCGGGTTCAACCGGTTCCTCGTTCGGGTCGGTCGGGTTCGGGTCGGGTTTTAAGAAATTCTAGAAAATCATACCCGGTTCCACCCTACGGTTTTTTCGGGTCCAAACTGGGTATAATATACCGGTCGTACCCGTACCCGTTCCGGGACGGGTCACACGGGTCGAGTCCGAACCCGGTTTTTATGCCCCCCTCTATTTTAACTAATAATCATTTATACTATAAAGCAAAATAAATATTATGACATACTATTTCGTAGCACATTCATAAATTAAAAAATATATATAAAAAGTTTATACATATACATATTTATGAATAATAAATATTTTTATATTATTGTTTATAATATATTTTGTCATATATAATAATTTCAATCATATGTTATCTATAAAATATATTAGATTATACACATATAATCTATTATATATTTTTTTTTATTTTAACACGTATAACACACAGATATCTAACCTAGTGTGCATTATAACAACCCCCTAATGTCTAATGTCTACATTCTATAACTCGTTTTTTTCAATACATGAAATTAAGTTTGATATTTCTAACAAAGTTTTAGATATAAGGATATGATTAATGCTCAAGTTAGGTTAATACCGAATGTATAGACTTTGTGATTAGTTTGCAAATAAAGATAACATAAAACTTTGTTATATAATATATATAATTGAATGTTTAGTAAACCAAATAGTATTTTTTTTATTTAAAGTTCATACTATTGGCACTTAGGTGTCAAATATATCATGTTTTGTGAGATCATCATGCATTATAGGATCTTAGTTAAGTTTGTTCGTACACCCAAATCTAGTTGGTCATCAAACCAAAGAGTTAGCAACCACTTAATGCTACTCTAATAAGATAACATACCACTTCTTTCACTTATTACAACTGAAACTCATATGCTTATGTCAACATGAAATTTAGCAAACACAAAAACATGTCTCCCAAAGTAATGGTGAGATACACCATTTCCTAGGTGGCTTAATTTCCTTTCACACTCCTACATGCAAGCTTGGTGTTAGACCTGAAAAAATGTGAAAAAAACAAGACTCTAATCCAATTAGCCGTTCAAAAAAAAATGCTATATCAATGACATGATGTAAACAATGGTCAAAATGTTGTATCTTCATATAAAGTAATGTTAGGAATTAGGAAATAACGAACACATGCAAGGATCGAGATTCTAACGCGGTAAGTAACGGGAGAGATCATTATACCTCAATATGTTGAAGTGTATCTAGAATGCGTCGCAGTTCATGGACAACATTTTCTGTATCCATTCGTTGTGCCGGGGAATCCATAGAGCACGATACTCCAATTTTGATAGTTTAAACCAAACATTCTTCGATTTTCTTTGCATTTGCTTCATTGTTGTAGCCAGACATGTTTTGATAAATGTTAAGAATGCTAGCATCAATAACATTTGTTGCATGGTATGGCAAGGCCATGGAAGCATATTTATGAAGGCTAAGGCCTTCATTAAACATGTCATCGGGTTTTTTTTTTCCGGTTATCGCCTCTAGCAATAATATTCCAAAACTATAGACATCCCGCTACTTGTCATTTCACCGCCGAGTCCATACTCTATAACTTAGAAAAATATAGTTTAAAAAAAGCTAATATTGTAAGTATGTACGAATTTTTATAAATACATGAGTTTACCTGGAGCAACATACCCAATTGTTCTTAATCACGGTTGAGGTATTTGGGTGTGAAGTTCCAAGAATTTTAGTTAAACCAAATCTCCAACATGAGTAGAATGTACTAGGCTTCAAATCACCATGAACAACGGTTTGTATGCAATGATTGTGAATATAATCAAGCGCATACGCTACATCCATAAGAATATTTATTATTTGAAGGAGGTTGAGTCTTGATCTCGATATAGCGTCACTTGAATGCAACCAATCATCTAAACTTCCATTGGACATGAATTCATATACCAAAGCTTTGAAATCATTTCCTTGAAAGTCAACACTTGAACACGAAGTTATTATCTTTAACAAGTTTCGGTGTCGAATGTTTCGCCATGCTTCACACTCCCTCATAAAACTTCTATGAGATCCTCGATTTTGAAGATGTAGCACTTTAATAGCAACAACTTTGTCTTCAACTTCATTAAGGATTCCTTTATAAACTGAACTAAACCCGCCATTTCCAATCAAATTGGCTTCAGAGAACCCATCGGTAGCCTTTAAAAGTTGCGAGTACGAAACTTTCATAAATCGTTCACTCGTAAATGATTGGGACAACTGACTATTTCTTTTCTTCTTACGCCAAACATATGCTAAACACGTTATTGTGAAAAGTATAGATGCAACCATAATGACTACTACAAACAGGGGGAACTTCTTTTTGTGTTTTTTTGTCTTCTTATAATTACATTTGGGCAACCCAAGTTCAACAATGCCACCACAAAGCCTAGTATTTCCTAAAATAGAGAATGCACTTGCATTGGCGAATACTTTTACCATTGGTACTTCACCTTCAAAATCATTATATGATAAATTCAAATATCTAACGAAAACCTTTCTAAAAATTGAGGAATTTGGCCTGATAAATTATTCTGAGAAACATCGAGTTGCACAAGTCCTTTCAATGAACTCAATGACGGTGGTATTGTACCTTGAAATAAGTTGGCTTTGAGGGACAACCACGAAAGGCTAACGCAACCACCAAGGTACTAGGAATTTTACCTGATAAATTATTGTAAGATAAATCTAGAGCACCCAACGTCTTAAGGTCTCCAACCTCAGTTGGAAGTGAACCAAACAAGTTGTTTCGAGAAAGATCCAATGTTTGGATAAAGATGAAAGTTGGAAAAGTTGGGCTGGTATTTTACCACTAAGTTCATTGTCATTGAAGAACAAATCTGAAAGATGATGAAGTTTTCCTAGGCTTGTTGGAATATGGCCTTCTAATTTGTTGGAACTCACCTAAGAAGAAACAACTTTGACAAGTTTCCAATGGTATCAGGAATTGTCCCAAGAAGTCCATTTTCACTAAAATCAAGGGATTCCAGATTGTGAAGGTTACCAATGGTCGAGGGGATGTTTCGGTGAATTGGTTATCTCCTAAAATTATAAGTAACAAGCCGGCTAGATTACCGATTGATCTAGGGATGTTTCCATGTAAATGATTGATTCCTAAAGCCAGATATTGGAGTTGGTTAGAAAGATTACCGATTGACACAGGAAGCACTCCTTGAAAATTGCACTGACCAAGATCCAACTCATTCAATCTCGTGCAGTTTTTCATAGAATCAATAAATTTCATTTCATCGGCTTCTTTGCTTCCAAAGAGGTTATCACCTAAGCGTATGTATGAAATATCACTTAGTTTTGAAAAGTCGACCGTCACCTTCCCACTAAACTTGTTTCCGGTGACTCAAGAACTTTTAATTTCGAACAATTAGAAATTGATGATGGAAGGGGTCCAGTTAGTCGGTTACCCCATAATCCAAAGTTGACAAGATAAGGGAGCATTATGGCTTGAGGGAGACTGCCGCTCAGTTGATTATTAGCAAAGGCAAAGGTAATTAGACGTGAAAGGTTATAAAAGGAATGGGGGATGGTTCCAGATAGATTACAAACACTAGAGTAAATTTCTTCTAAACCCTTCCAATTGCCTAGAGTTTCTGGAATGCTCCCACCCAACGGATTTTCTGTAATATCAAACCTTTCCATTGATGTAAATCCCCAAGAAATGTGGAATTCCACCTGTTAACTTATTACTACTAACTGAAAAGATAGTAAGTTTAGAGAGGAAACTATCTCCTTAGGATGCTTCCAACTAGCTCGTTATGGGAGAGACGGAGACCTTCAAGGTAGAACAAGCAGATATATTAATTGGAATGGACCCGTTGAACTTGTTACGCTTCATATTAACAAAACGTAGCCTGGATAGACGACCAACTTCATGAGGGATGACTCCTTGAAAACTGTTGTTGCGAGCCGTAACTCACGAAGGAAGCTGAGGTTCCCACATGAGGAGACAACAAGCCTTCCAAACCTTGCGACTCAAGTATCACACGAGTCACTTTTTATGTCGCTTCCCACATGTAACACCAGGCCAATCACAAAAATGACGGGAATTGTTCCATGAGGCTAGAGCTCATATGGATCTTTAGTAATCATCCACTTGATCTTCTGTAAAGCGTGATGATCGGTCTCATTTCCGTCATAAGAAGATGAGGTTACACTGAACCTATAAGTAGAACAAAAGTGTAAAAGAGAAAATAAATGAGTGAGGGAGATGATAAGCAGAATATTGGTTGCTTGTATTCATTTTTGGCATAACTAAACTCAAGATTACAAGAATGTTTATAGTCCTTTTATTCTCAGTTTCTTAAATAAATATATCTTATATTAAGCGAATATAGGGGGGATGCAAATTTTCTAGTCGTTGGATGCATTGTTGACTTAATGAACACCAAATCGTCGTTTCTAAGTCAACGTCAACAACCCCACCTTGCCTAATTTGTATTTTTGTTAACCGTATTAAATCACTAACTATTTTTAAAACTATCAAACTTGCACTACAGATTTAAACTCTCACTACTAAATTTAAAGTTCTATACATCGTTTTCTAACTCGTTAGAATTTTAAATCCAATTTAATTTTTTTTCAATAAATTCAACCCATCCATGAAAATACATAGATACAATTTATTCTGTGTCATTTATAGGGTGGGAACGAACCGAACAAACACGAGCAATACTCTATTCATGTTCGTTCATTAAGAAAATAAGTTGTCATTAACTGTTCAGAACATTTATCGGAAGAGATTTATGTTCATGTTCGTTCATTAAGGAAATAAACCTATTTATGAAATGTTTAAGAACACTCACCAGGACGTTAACGAACACAAAAACAATTTCCATGCACATAAACAAACACAAACGAAAAGTTCTAAAGATAAAAATACAAACCATTATATGTTCATTTTATAATATATAAAATCACAAACTTTATACAAAATCCACCGAATATAAATAAATGCTTAACATAATTATCACAAACAAAACTTTTTAAGTAAAGAAACACAAAACGAACATAAAAGAACACATTACCAAACGTTATGAACATAAATAAACGAACACGATCTCTCTTCATGTTCATTCGTTTAGCTAAAAGAATATAATTTCTTGTTCATGTTCATTATTTATTAAATGAATGAAGATAATAAACTTTCCGCCGAATGATTCACGAATTGTTCGTTCGAACCCGCACTCATAGGCGGAAGTTACCATCAAATGCCTTGGCGTCCAAATCCTTTATGAAGAATCCTATTTTTAAATCGAGTTATTTCGAATTCTAATATCTTTAACAAATTCTAATTTTTGAACAAAAATTTGAAAGCAATCATCATTGTGACCAAAAAGTCTTTAAACCCGCGGATGAATAATTAAAAAAATTAAAATGAAAAAGTGGAAGACTTGGACTTCCCACCATTAATGCCAAATACATAGATTTATCAATCAACAAGTAAATATATAAATTAAAAATACAAGACACAATAAGATTCTTGACAAAATAAGAAATTCCTCTTAAGGAAAATACGATTAGACACGGTAAAGAAGTTAAACGACCTTAATGATCTGATGAAGGTCATCAACCATACAATCGGCCCGATTAAGAGGAGCGATGAAAAAACATTAATCATTGTCCATGATAATAGAAGGATGAAGACAATAGACAAAGACGACCCTTCTATGATGAAGATCAGTGGATGAAGATGATGATCGTATAGAGGCTCTGGGGAGTTAATCTCTAGATGAATACATCAGAGATCACGCATATGAGATGGACACCTTCTTTTATATTAGATGAATACATCAGAGATCATCGCATGATGAGAATGGACGCCTTCTTTTATATCTCCAACACAATTAGAGGTGCACAAACCGGGTTCAGAATTCAAATCAGGTCAACAAACTCTAGATGAAGTGTACTGGATGTACAATCATATGCCCAAGTTTAGCACAAATATACAAATTTAAAATGCACATATGATTTTGTTATATTCAAACACATAGTGAAGGCCATAAAGAAGGCTAGATCATACACATAAAATCAATTATAAAACCAGAACATAATAACTATAAAAAAAAGATGCAGACAATCAAAAGCCTAAAACACAAGTAAATATGTTGAAGAAAAATCTGAATCATTTCGAAGACATGATTAACTTACCGGTTTGGACAGAACTTCAAATCACATCAATTACAAAGCAAAATTTTATCAATCAATCTTTGTACCTTCTTGAAACCTGTAATGATGTTACCATCATCATTCTTCTCTTGTACCATTTCCACTCTTTTTCTCTTTCAATCTTCCTGTTCTCTTTCATTTCCATATTCATCATGTATTCTACATCAACAGTTATCATCGAACTACATAAATTAAGGAATGCAAAATACACCTTAATTGATTATGTGAACTCTTCCATAATATATATACTTTCTATTGTTTGGCTTGGTACTTATTAGAAAGCTTTATAGGAGACATGAGGTAAATCTAAAAGTAAAAAATGTAAATCTGAAAGTAAAATTATAAGACTTGGAGTTAATCGTTCCCGAAAAACTAACTAACGATTATTAAAATTTTCATATCCAAGTCCGGATATCGACACGTTGGCCGCTTTGTTGCTAAACCTCTATCAATCTCTAAGCTAATCCATTGGATTATTTTAAGTAATTATTCAAAAACTTGATAACAATTTAACTAAAATTAATTAATCTAACGAATGAAATAAACAAATAATGATTTAAACTTTGGAAACTTGAATACAATCAAATACGTGAAATAACTACCTAGCTAGGAATCCAACTAACATGTAAAGGCATGAATACATAACTCGTATAACTATCTCTAGCAGTACGGATCTAGGGTTAACTAGTTATGCGTTACTCCTAAGAAAACCAGATGTTATTAAAATATCTAATGAATATTACCTCTAGGTTTTCTACCATAAATCTTTAAATTATATTCTACAACCTTAAGGCAAAGAAACAGCCTAATTAAATCCAACTAAATACCCTAAAACGCTAACACCATGAATTAAAGGCAAAACATGCTCTCGTGAAATCTAACCTAACAAGCAATGGGTAGGGACTTTAAGCAATAATCTATCATCCTTAGGTTCTACATAAGATAGCCACACTTAAAATACTATCAAATCACAAACAAAACTCCTAAAATAATCTCTAATCAAGTCTAAAATCAAAAACAAAAGTAATTATTTTTAATATACAAACCTAAACTAGATGTCACACAATCAATCAAAATCAGTCTAGACCATAATTTTCAAGCATGAAAACAATACACATTGATAACAAAGTTTCTCTTTGTTAACATTAAATCATAATTTTTATGAAGAACAAAATAAGACTATAAGATATAAAATTAGATTGATGGTTATTCGGATTGTTTTAAGAGTGAAATTGGTATTAAAACCTTTTTACGTGTGGGATAAGATTATCAAAATAAATTAGCATATATAGTATGATAAAAAACAAAATAAATATATATATATTATATATATATATATATATATATATATATATTAATATTTTAGTCAAATTAGATTTAATAATCCAACTATTACTCACTGGCCAATATAATTCAGACTATTGATTTGACGGTAATAATCTCAACTTTCATTTATATTAAACAACAGTCTCAGTAGCATAATTGACATACATTACACTCGATTTTACTTATTTTAGGCTCAATTTAGCTAGTATGTTTTTTTCATTTCGTTCATATTCTTGTTGTGAACGAAATCGAGTCGAAATCAAGCGTAAATTTTTAAGTAATTATGTTACTGGGTTTGTTGTTGGTAATAAAATGAAAGTTGGGATTATTACCGACCAATTTAATAATATGGATTGTTATCGGCCAATGAGTATTAGTTTGGATTATTAAAATTAAATTTGTCAATTATTTATTAGGCTATTATACGATGTATAAATTATGCAAAATACCAAACGTAAGAAGTGAAACTCAAAAACTATATCCACAACTAACATTTATGAAAGTATGTGAGACTTAAAATGGTATTGTTCACAAGGTTAACTCTCGATTTTGATCTCATTTCAAGTTGTTTAGAAAAAAGAAAAAAACTAATAACAAATCACTTCAATTACCTATTCACTGAAGTTGCAATATTTGAATTTAATTACTTGAAAACATTGTTTGAAACAATGTTAATAGGTGTCGGATTACTTAATACCAGGTGAATTGAAGAACATAAAAAAAAAAACCGATACTAGGGTCTCTAAATTATTATATATCTTCACTGATGTTGATGGTACTAGGCCATATGGTAATCATCAGTTGCTAATAATTATATGCCCTTGCTTTGGGTTTTAAGCCTTTAATACATGAAGAAGAGACTGAAACTAATATAAAATTGATGTCGTTAATGTTTATTGATCAACGAATGAGAGCATCTCTAAATATAGAGATTAGAATAAATGAATTCGATAACTAATTGTATGCATATGTACAAATTTGTAGATCAATGAACTGCTTAATTATGATTGTTTTCAAAATGCTTCTCGGATTTTATAAAAGTTAAGTAATCTATGCATGTGTAAGAATTTTGAAACTAAATGAATTTAAAACAAAGAAGTGTAATTTTGTTGAAGTTATGTCACTAGATTGATAACTTCGTGATGAGTCACTCAACTCTATACGTTGTCAGGCTAATCTTCTATACATGATAAAAGTCTAACAATATTTTTGTATAATGTTTTAAGAAATATATGATACCTTATTTAGACAATCTTTTTAACAAGATTTATTCACTATACGAGCTTGTAACCTGATTAGTTATAGAAGAAGAGTGAAATTAAGGAATTACATTTTAACTTCCGGATTAGGAAGATTAGATTTTGCTAAGAATGAACAAGCTTCAAATAATTGTGTTGGTTGTTTTTTCATTGGTGGTTTTGCATTTTGCAAGATCACAAGTTTGTAACTTGAACTCTTCAAGGTATGCTTTTT